>WEIT01025014.1:160010-184702 GCA_013389985.1 Dryoscopus gambensis
TTCTCCATATCCTCTTCCCAAATGGTTGAAAATACTGTTTCTGGAATGAAATCCCTACGTACCCAGAATTGCTTGGTTTTGACTTCAGAAGGTCTTTTCATTGCTACTTGAAAATTCCCACTTCTTTTCTGATGGAGATTCATCAGTATCTTTTTTTCCTAAAAGTGATGTGATGAGGCAGTTCCTGAAGAGCATGCATGTAACCATGGCTTACATATCTGCCAAAGCCTAACCCCAATTTTCTTTTCTTTCAGGAAATATTATTGATTACCATGTTCCTGCATTTATTCTCTGAAAATAAACACTGAAAGCAGTGTTAAGGAATGAGGAGTGAGAAATTTGATAAGCTTTCAACACTGCTTTTAATCCAGGGAGATTTCCTCTTTCCAAGTTAACCTTTCAGAGTAGTTTTTTTACTGTCAAAAGAAAAAAATCATAAAATTTGAAAGTCGGTTTTATAATTATTAATAAAAAAATCTATTTAACAGCTTCTTAGGGTTAATTGTATTTTCCTCCACTCTGCTTGGTTTAGAGTCAATTAAAAATCTACTTTAAAACTCATTTCCTTTTTATCACATACAAGAACGTGATAGGGAAACAATTTATTTTTCTTTTTATGCATTAAATTTTCTTACTGATGGAAACAGCACATGTCTGCTTGAAAAGAAGCTGGAATGGCTTAATGCTGATCTCATAAAGCTGGACTTATACACACTTTCAGGGAGCTCTTTAAGAGGTTTCAGAACTACACAGAAGTAAAATTCTTGTCACAGTCGGTGATGTCAGTGAGGCACAAGAGTAACAAGACTGTCCAGAAGGGCACAGTGAGGAAAATTGCCGGGCAAACTGCCAATGCCCCTTGCTTATCTCTGTGAGGGTTGCAAGCCCAAGTGATGCATGATCCAAGGGCCTTTCTGAACTGTTAGACAGCCGAGTGTGGTTCCATGTAGTTTGTGGTTTATTCATGGAAGTGAAAAGAGAGTTTAAAAATGTGTTGCAATTCTGCAGCCAACATCTTTCTCGAAAATGTGGCAGTTAGGTTGTAACCCCAGAAACGCAGCAGATGAGTGAGGCACCGCATGCTCTTGCATCAGGACGTATGGAGTAGCAATGTCACTGTGAAACGCTTCTAAGAATTTCTAAAAAATTCACTCTGTGGTGTTTTTGTCCTGGAAAGCCTGGCTGGAAGCAAGGGCACAGGCACAAAGGGAAGAACCGCCCAGGAGAATCAAACAAGCTCTTAATGAAAACACGGAATAAATCATAAATAACCTGGCAGTACCTATCGTAGGATTAAAATTGTGCTGTGGAGCTACTGGGCAAGACACAAACAGAATATTAAACAAAAGTAAAAGCAGAGAAAACCCAGAGGCAGAGGAAAGTTGCTATTCTCTTAAACTCTTTGAATTATTCAAGTTACAGGTGCCCACTCAGAAATTCTGCCTTAGGTGAAATAGTCTCCTGCACATGAACAGATCTGGATGGCTCTTGGCCTCCTGGGCTGAAGTTTCTGTGGGAAAGGAATAACTCAGTTCCTCACACTCCCTTGAAAATCCAGCTCTTACTTGGTAATTTCTCCAGTGTGTCCATTTCCACTTACTATGGATTGATTCCAGAAAACAGTCCTCTTTGCTTACAGTTCTTAAATAAGGTCAAAGGGTTGTCCAATATTACCATTCTTCCACAGAAATCATCTGTTTGTTAAATATTTAGACATGAAGAACAGGAGCAGGCAGCAATTGTAAAAGTCCATGGGAAAATGATGAGCGCTTGACGCATAATCTTTTTTTGGATCAGCTGGTGTTTTGCATTATATTTTCCCTGTCACGGGATAATTTTGTCTTCCTGAAGTGTGTTGTGCCAAACACAAAACAACAACAAGAAATACTTGAAGAAATACCAATTTTTCAGTACTGATGAAGGGAAAACAAAGATGGCAAGTAGAGAAATTTGAGAAGCCCATAATATATGAGAAAATCATCGATCCCAGGTGCCACAATTCAGAATTTCATATTCTGTGAGTCTAGAATGATTACAAATGTACACAAATGGACTGCCAGTGTCATTTCAAGCAAATCTATAGTCTCAAGTTGAAGCTTTCACAAAGGTTTCATGAATCTCTGGTGCCAGCTCTTCTAGGGGGGGATGTGTTAGACTTTGGAGATGGTGAAGAAATGTGCCATACACATTGTTACTATTAACTGCATCGATTATAGATCATGACCAGGTCAATGAGATCTTTATGCACTCTTAAACTGTATAAATGATACCAGTGGGTTAGCACTGGATTTGCCTTTAGCTGTATTCTTGCTAGAATGAAATAAATCAGCAAAAATCTCAATCCCGTTGCTAGGGGTACGGTGGCTACATCACATCGATGATCCTCAAATCCAGCGAGCGGCTCTTCAAGTGTGGGGCTGTGGTGGCACCAATCACAGATATGAAGTTATATGGTGAGTATTCCCTGCCCTAAGCCTGTGTGATAGTTTATAAAAGGTAAAAATACCTTTTATTGATGGAGCTACTATATATTTTAATTTAGGGCAGATAATGTAACAATATTAACGAAGTTCCACCTCACTGTCTTGGTCTGTTTTTTATATGAAAGTAAAGCTGACGCTGAGACAATTCACCGAAACCCACAACAGATACAGTATTATTGACAGCACTGATTTTGCAGTCATTTACCTCATTTTAACTCATTTCCTAAGAATCCTTTAGGTATACAAGCATGAATCAAGTCTTGTGTTAGGAATGAATCTTTTAAGGTTAGCAGTGAATTCCCTACAATATCAACCATGTTGCCATTCAATGAGAGGTTATTTGGTTCTGTATGTGAAGTTTTGGGCACAGGCTATGAACTGTGATGCACAGGAAACCAGACCAGATTACTTTAACAGCCTGTGAGACTTTGGGTTTTAGCTTGTGTTTTGGTTTGGGGTTTTTTTGTTGTTGGTTGGGGGTTTTTTGGTAAGGAGAGATGGTTGGGTATTGGTAAGTTTCTTTTTTTAACTATTTAAATGTGGGTTTAAATGGTGCATCAAAATGGTACATTCTGTATGTCTAAATGAACATCTCTCTTGACTTCATGGTTTAAATAGCTTCTGACTCTAGGTCAGAAATTATGAGTTTTAAAATAGAAATAACTTGGAATTCACAAGGTTTGTTGTTTCTGTTTTTTTTTTATTTTTACAGCATCAGCTTTTTCAGAAAGATACCTTGGGATTCCATCAAAAGAGGAAATTACTTATCAGGTAATTTAGCATAAACAAGTAACTCAAAATGACCATTTTACTCTCAAAATGCAATTCACTTACAGTTTTGTGTGTGTTTGTTCACTAGGCATCCAGTGTATTACACAACCTTCATGGTTTAAAAGAAGTGGATTTGCTAATAGTTCATGGGACAGCTGATGGTAAGTATTTACAGATGCAACTAATTTGGAGTCAGAGCTTCCAACAGGCAGGCGTTAAAGGGCTGATGAGGCACACACCTAGCAAGTACATTTGCAGTTTCATTTTCCCTCTGATAGGATTTTTTCTTTTGTTTCAACTGTCACTTGTAACTCTGAACTGGTGATGCTTTTCTTTGCTGAGGATTTGCACCTTTTAGGTGCTGTATGTTCTAATTAGTTTAAATCTTGTGGACCACTATCTTGCTAGTGAAAGGTATTATATGAATTATTAATAGAACAACATACATTTTTAATGTTGTTTTAAGTTCATACAAATTCTGCAGACTTACCAGTACAGCTGGTGAAGTACATCACCAAATGGGAAGTTAATCTTGTCATCTGATTAATTACAAGGTAGTGCCGAAGCTTCTGAAGCTGAAGCTACACAGAACCTTTTAATAGCACCAATACTTCCAGCAGTAGATTAAGACAGAGATTGAGTTAGCACAGGGTAAGTTCTAGAACTTCGAATGGTATCATAAGATGCATCGAGATAACTTGTAATTGCAGATTTAGCTGCAGTGTATTTTTCTGAACTTTCTTAAGTGAAGTAAGTCTAAAGAATGAGCTTTGATGCAGGCACAAATTACAGTGATGCAACCAGCTGCTCTGTACAGACTGACGTGCCTGCTTCTTTCCCAGTATTGTCTGGTGGAAGTGGGATAATACAATTAATCCTCATTCTGAAGTGAAAAGTGCCTTGCACTGGCGAGGGCTCAGGTGACAGTGTCCATGCACAGCTGCCACGGTGCCTGCCTGTCACTCCAGTGTGACTTGCCAAACCCATGTTATGGATCCAAAGTGCAACCAAAGGGGTGCAAGCCCTGTCCAGAGCACAGGGGAGAGGGATGAAAATATACTGGGCCACTGAGCAGGCGTGAGGGGCTCAGGCTTTGCTGATTGCAACAGGCAGCAGCAATTTCTGCCCCTCTGAACTGAGCACTGGAGGGAGTGGGACTTTGATAGCTGTCTGAGCAATGCAGGGTGCTCTGGCCTGGGAGTCTGATTGCCTGCTGCCCTTGCTCAATATCACATCCAGTGACGCTGCCCAGCCCCCCTGCAGCCTAAACTCTGCAGGGTTAGGACATGGTAATAATGGTTTTGCCACACAAAGCTCAGGTTACTGATAGGTTGCAGAAAGTCCATTACCTAAAGAAGTGTGGGGTGTAATGATCCTGTACAAGCAATAGAAAATGCAATGTGCTTTCTCTCAAGCAAATTATAAAATGCCACAATGTACGAACAGAATGGTTTTACACATCTCTAAGCTATCACAGTGTGTGTAAATGAAAGGTAAACAGAGGAGTCCTCACAAAGTGTCCAGAATGTGTGGCTTCCCTTGGGGCTTCCAGCTCCTTCTCCAAAACCTCTGCTGTAACACCGCTGCTGGTGGGGCTGGCCTTAAAGATAGTCAGCTTCACATCCAGTAATTACAGAGCCTGGAAATATTTTCAGCCAAAGTTGTGTAACAGATAGGTATTTCATATTAATGCAGCTGTTTCTAATGATATCAAATGTTTTCTTGCAGCTAAAGTTCACTTCCAGCATTCAGCAGAACTAATTAAGCGTCTAATAAAAGCTGGGGCTAATTACACTATGCAGGTATGTGCACCTGTGACTTTTCCTATAAACATAGTTGAACATTTAACCTCCTGTTGCTATTTCTTCACTGCAAAGGACCCTCTACCACAGCACAGTGGTATTACCTCAATTTGCAGTTAGAACTCTGTTTAATCCTGTTTTCCTCACTGTTAGTGTGGATGTCAGGAGGTGTATCATCTTGCCGTTCTCCTGGGCTCTTCCTCCTCTCTCTCATTTCTCTCTTTTCCACCTGTTTATCTTACAATTTTACACAAAGTGCTCTGGAATCCATAGGCACTCTTTGTAACATGGAGATGTCACTACTTTGGGTCCCTTTTTACCTAAAATGGTATTGGGTCACATGAGAGTAATTTCCCCTTATTTTCAACATTTAAATTTATTGAAAGAGCACAACAGAGCTTTTGCCAAGGCACGGACCTGCATGGGACCCACCTGGAGCACGTGGATGCTGCTGGCAGAGGGTTTTGATTGAATTAGTATCTCCAAATGCCCCTGATGTTTGTTGGACACTGCAAACCTTGGCCTTGCTGGGCTTCAGGTGATCCTGTAGTTTCCACTGGAGCATGTGAGCTCACGTCAGGGAGGAGGAGGCAAGAAGGGGGCTGGTGCCACTTAAGGAAGGGAAAAGGACTTCCAATGTAGAAAATGTCCCTTCTGCCTTTGTGGTTTCAGCTGAGGGGATGTGAAGGCCTGTGGAGAGAGGAAGAAGCAGGAAGTTCTCCCAGATCAGAGTTCTCCCAGAAGAGCCCTGTTGAGCCATTCTCATGCAACCTTGTGATAACCTGGGTTTGAGAAGGCAGCTGAAGATTTTTGCCTCAGGCCTTCTCAGGTCTCTTGTCTGGTGGCCTGGATTTCTTCATTCAGCCTGCAAATGTTTGCTCAGCCTCACTTGGGAGAAATTCCCAGTGGAACTTGTTTTAAAAGATAAAAATGCCCACATCCCCCCTAGGAGACAGAGGAGACGGGCTTTAGATCAGATAGGAAGAGAGTTAAAAATATGAATTAAAAGGGTTTTTGCCAAACACTTAGAAGCTGAGATATTGAGAGGTCCCGAAAAGTGTGAGGTAATTAATCCTCGTGGATGTTAATGGGATTTGGATGCCTAGGCACTATTGAGAATGCCAGCTAAGTAAACTGTTGTAAGCACAATGGCTGAGAATATAAATTTTTTGACTTCTGCAGATCCCACTGCAGTGGTTGTTTTATGTAAGTTCAAATTCCAAGAGAATGAGTTTTACTTTGGGTTTTATTAGCTTTCCTTGGTGCCATAAAACTAACGTTATCATCCTGTTGTCATCTAAAACATTTTGAAGATCAGAGAAAGAAAATTAGAGCCCTAAATATTTGAAAAGCCTTTAAAAACTATTTACTTTTTTTCCTTTCTCCTCTGCCAGATCTACCCGGATGAAGGTCATAACATTGCTTCTGAGAAAAGCAAATATCACCTTTACAGCACAATCCTTGGGTTTTTTAGTGCTTGTTTAAAGGAGGAGACACCAATTTTACCACAGGAACCTGAAGAGGATGAATAAGGAAGCCTATTTGTGTAGTACTGAGGGGGACTTACTTTGTGGCTCAATAAAACCTTAAATAAAAGTGACTGTAAGATTGCAGATTCTGCAGAAGCTCAAGGGCAGCTAAAGGATACCACAGTGGAACAGCACATACAGACAATGAGCTAATAAACTGGAATTCGACTACAAAGTCCAAACGTATTACCAAGGGACAAAACCTTTACCTTTGTGGAAGGTCAACAGTTGGTTACAGTTTCCTGGAAGAGCTTAGTTTTGCATAAGTGTAGGGTTAGTGCATGTTTGTTATGTTAAGCCTCACTGTTGGTTCTGTAAGTGGTTGCTTGTTTTTTGTTTTTTGTTTTTTTTTTTTTATTTAAATGCACATCTTTATTCATCTTTGCATAAGGCACAACCTATCATAAGTATTCTGGCCACTAATATTCTAAAAGGTGAACTGCAATCTAACACTGTAATGTTACAATAAGTGCAATTCTTCTGCTGTCTATTACACGTAAGAAACCACAGAGATAATAAAGGGCACGATATTTTCTCTAGTTTCTGCTCAAAGGGGATATTGTCTAGTGCATCATATGACATGGAAATTGAAAATTATTTCCCCCACACAATTTCAGCATTTACAATTATTACTGTACCTACTAGTAACCAACAGAGGACTTTTTGGTGGTGTGCTCTTGGTCTTTGTGTATATACCCAGGAATCCCTAAGCAGAAAATCCCTCTGAGCTTGAAGAATTTTTTTCAAGATGTAATTGACAGCTGTATTTAAAACAATATCTGCAATTGAAATCATTCCCCAGTCCAAAATGTATCTATTGTTTCCTTAAAATATGTTTCAGTTGTGTTTTGGTATTGTTTATAGTAGTTAATAGTTTGCTGGTTACACTCTAATTTTAGAATATGCTACTTTGTCACATGTAAATTAGATACATAAATATTAAATTATAGTTTCAGATAAAGAAAGTTTATTAACAATGTATAATGCCACTGAGTAATACTTTACTCCTCAAATGAAGACATATTTTGTGTAGTGCATCTTCCTTTCCTCCCATCTGGTCTCAGATGTAATTCTGATGTTCATCAAGGTGGTGACGTGGCTCAAACACACCATTAGATTTTATTCCAAGGCTGCTCATTAAGTCTCTTGCAACAAGATTTAGCTTCAACCGCATCACAGAGGAATGAAATGTTTTTCATTTGAGGCAATGGAAGATCTGACAAGTTAGATTTTATTATTTATTCAGAGGGTGAGCCCCTCATGCATCCATTTATTTGCCAGGGTGAAGTACAGCAATAGAAATTGAAACTATGAAATAAACAAGGCAGCCAGTTTGGGTTTGCAGAATATTAACTCTGTTCGTGGAAAGCAAGTACAGTGTTGGCTTAATTTGAGATATCTTCCTGAAGGTATATGAAAGCTCCTGACAGATGCTGTGCCACTTACAGGAGAATAGCTGTAGGTTTTTTTTATTTCTGGATATATTCCAAATACTTTCCTACCCAATTAAGGTTTAATTTCTTGCAAGACTAAAAAGAAAGTAATTTTTGAAGGTAAATATACTATTTAAGATGTAAAGTTCTGCATATTTTATGAGAATGGAAATTGTTTTTAACGTAATGAAAAATCACCTGAAGCTTTTTTACTCATCACTTCCTTCTGGAATATTTTCTTTCACTGTTAGGATTTTTTTTATTGATGCAAATAATTAATTTGTCTGAAAGGCGTGGTTTTATGGAACATTGAGAAGTCTCTTGTCTTTTAATGTTTAGTATTTCTCTTGTTTTGTTAGCAATGTTCAACTATTTTTCAATTAGTTTAATACAATTTTAATGTGCAATGATACCTTGTTTGGGTCCCAGTGTCACCACGAAGTATGGCTTTGCTTTGTGGTATTTATAGGACATATGGAGTATGTCTGTCCTACAGTGTAGGTAGGGTATAATTTATGGGGGCTACTATGTGCACTACAGTAAGATCACACAAGACAACAAAAAAAGTAAGAGCAGAATTCAAACAAGGTTTTGCAAATCCTGTTTTCTATGGAGGAGCGGCGTTTTCAAGTCTTCTGTTGGCTGGGACTGCTGGTTTGTGATTTTATAAATTACACCTGTCACTGAATAAACGCTCACCTGACAGTACTGATGCTTTTCCTAACCGGACATGGTAAATGAGCTCCTAATCCAGCTGAACTCCATGAGGGGGTTTTTCCCAGTTTGAGCCAAATGCCCGTGAAGGAAACACAAGCTGTGTGCACATGCTGAGCGCAGCCTCAGCATGCAGAGGGTACGGGAACAGGCCGATTCCCCCAAAACGTGTTGGTGTTTCTCTGTGGAGCAGCCACTCCATGCTCATATTTACTGTGTGTCACATTCAGCTGTGTTTAGTTACCCGCAAAAGGAAGCAAACAAAGCTTGCGTCTCAGCAGTAGCCAGTGCTCAGGAAATGTGTTATCCCGGATCTTTGGATCCCACACCCTGTTCCCTCCTTTCCCTATAGCTCTGTTTCAGGCGCCCACTCCCTATTTGTTCTACCCCAACATCTAACCTCCAATTTTCCTGACTCTGAATGTGTCAGAGGACATGGCCTTCTGTAGGAATGCCTTTGGCAAGACTGGTATGTTTAAAAAACGTGTTATCTGAAATCTGGGTGGAAACGTCCTCTTAAATGTTTTCATTATGTCTCAGACTGTCCTAGAAATACAGGTATTTTTATATATGTGTATACACAGTGGTGAGCATCAGACACAGATTAATTACTTTTACTGATATTTTTATGCATGAGTTGAATTCAGATATTGCAAAAGTGTTTGCCAGATGCAGGCTCTGCTAGTTAGACTGAAGAATTTGGTGTGGGATGTTGCTTTACTTTTTCTGACCTGTTGGAATAATCCTTCCACTTACTGCACAGTTGAACAGTGTTACCTGTCAGAGTCTGCATGCATAACTAATGGCAATCATTAATTACTCTAGGTGATCTACCATAGTGAGCAAGGATTAGTACACATTGCACCGAAAGCTAGGGAAAAATGTAGACCTTTTGTAGCTTATCCATTGTTAAGCCCTGTGATGACATTTTAGGTCTGAAAAATTACTGTTTGATTCAGCTGTCCTTAAAATATGACACTTACTAGACTAGACCTCTTAGTTTATGGAAAGCTAGGGAATCAGCATATCCATTTACTGCGTGCTAGAGCTTACACCTTTATCTTCTTGATTTCCTCTCCCCTTTTTCTGCTACTATAACTTGCAAAATCTATGAAACCTGTAGGTCATATTGAAGTTCCAATTATATTACAAAATCAGGCATAGCTCCATGTCAATTGGAATACTTCTCCCAGACTGTTGAGTACGAAGAAAGGCTGATTATTTTTTAAAGTTAATTTATTTAATCTTTTGGTTCCATTAACATCTGCTATGATTTGCTGTAACCAACTGCTCGTTGTTCCTCAGTTTTTTGGCATATGTAGATCTCCCCGTGCCTGAAAGTGAAGATGATTTTCTCTGTTCTCTCAGCTCTGGCACATTGAGTATGGAGTCAGTTAGGTTCATTTAGTTGAGAAATTGCACCTTTTAAGACAGAAGAGCTTTTATTTGATCTGAAGCCAAAGCTTCTCCTTGGAAACTTGGAATATTAAGTGTTGGCTCCTTTAATAAAATGCAGAGGATACAAGGTGGGACCTCGTATCCCTCCTCACAGGTTTATTAGACATTACTGAAGAGACAAGCAAGAGGAAGGCGACTAAAAGATCCTGAATACCACTTTCTTCTGCACAACTTCAAACTCCACAGGCAAGGTGCAGTGGTCCTGGTGTTCTATATTTACTGCAAGTAACTCCTCCTGGCAGGAGGAAGGAAGAACCTCACTGGTGTTGATTACTGGTACATCTTCTGCAAAACATCTTCAGTGGCATTAAGATTCCTTGTCTTGATCCTCTGGATGATTTCAAGAGTGCTACAGAGAATGGGGGGCTCCTGGGAGGTGGCTAAGGAGAGTCACAACTTCCCAGGCGCCTGGAGCTTTGAAAAGGAAAGAAACAATTTAGTTAAACTTCTGTCTGTTGAATTTCAGACATGAAATTGGAGAAGGAGCCCGGCTTCAAGGAGGTAGGTGCACAACAAGTGTTAGTGATTCGCTCACTGGGGTGGTAAAACTACAGGCATCTTACAAACTTAGCACCTAAATGTGCAGCAGTGAGTAAAATATTTGTTTTCCAATGTCTGCAAATTACACTGTTGTTAGATTAGGCTGGTCAGGTATTTGGGTAGAATTAAGGAAATTAAACCACCTGAGTGTATGCAGTCTGAAGTTTCCATTAAACTTGGGACTAGACCTCTTTCCTGTATAATTAGTTTGGAAATCCAATATCTTATTCTTCGTAAGTGGAACTTAACAACAACGAAATTGATTTAATAATGCCTAAACCCCATGAGGACACAAATGATATATATATACACAATTCTTCCTAATTAAAATATCCTGTGAAGTGCTAAGAGCCCTTTTTTAGGTATCATGGCCAAAGAAAACAGGAAAAAAAAAAAAAGCTTCTGATTGGTAAAACCATCAGAGGGAATATAATTGCTAGGGAGATGCTTAGGAAATATTTCCCTAAGGAAAGTGATGTTTTCTGCTGTAATGTATTTTGTGTCCTAAGTGAGCTGAGAGTGCAGCTGTCAGGGGCGCTTCTATGGGAATTTTGATGTTGATGCACAGCTGCTGTCCCAAGGCTCGTGTGGGGAGCAGGTACCTGTTCAGGCAGGTGTTCCCATCCCCCAGGCAGTGCAGAACCTTCACAGCTCTCTGAGGAGGGGGGTTAAAGTCCCAGAGTTTAGTCCATCAAAGAGCACAGTTGATAGGAAAAGCTGTGAAATTGTTGCCTTGGGAATAAGAAGATTGCTGTTAAAAATGACTGAGCAATATGGGCGCCTTGCTGTTCTCCCGTTTGTCTGAGGTGAGGGTGGGAGCTTGGCCAGGTCGTTTGGTGACCAACCCCACACACACAGCTGACAGAGCAGCTGGCAGCAATTACAGCTCCAGCAGGGCCTGCAAATGCTCCAACTTCACTGTGGAAAAAAAGGGAAAGGGCATATAATGCGTGGACAGAATATCTTGTGTCTGATAATGCTGCAGAAGAGCTCCTTTAATAAAATGATGCCTCCAAAACCCTAATGGAGCACAGCACATCCCTGGAGAAGTACTCTGGTTTGTTCCACCTCTCAGCCTCTTCCTGGCACATAGATTTGGCAAACAAAATGGTGTGTAGAATCCAGTCTTAGGAAGGTTTTCAGCACCATTAGGAGAGAGGTAAGAAGGAAAAGTGTTCCGGGAAGACAGAGACATTTTATTGCAATATGTTGTTCGATACAGAGCTGTCGCTCCAAAATAAAGTGGTGCACTGGTAACCGTAGAGACAAGTGTAGCCAGTGCTTGATTCAATAAACTTTCAACTAAGGCAGGAAAGCCAGATCATTCTGTAACTTCCACAAAAAAATGATGAATTACATGGTTTCTTAAGGATTTTCAGTCCTGTGTGTAATTTATATCCTACATTTCAGATCATCATTAATTGTTAAATAAAATTGTTAAATATATTGTTAAATATAAAGATTGTTAAATATAATTCCACGTTTGAAATAAGCAGTTACAGAAAAATATTTAGTTTTTCAAAAGAGAGCAAATTTTTACATTTAAAGGTATTTACATTGCCAAGTTAACAGTTCTTCCTTTTGGGTTGTAGTAGACGATACATTTATTTGGCTCACAGGTGTTTTTAATTGGAGTGGAAATTGCTCTGAACTTGGACAGGGGAGCTTATCTTTTTTTTGTAGGAATTGCTTCTGGAAATACAGTGAATCTAAATACAAGTGAAATATTTGAAGGGAGTCCTGTCGAACAACGTACGAAAAATATAGAACATCATATGAAAAATATACATATCTGGGAAGGTGAGGAACATAAAGGAACAAGTACAGTCATTTGCCGGTATAATCAGAATTAAACAAGACAAAAGAAAAGTGTGGGAAATTGATTTAGGCAGAACTTTTAGGCTTAAAAGGGAGCACTGTGAGAGAGCATATCAAATTTTGTAGCTTTGCTTTGTCCTAAATTTTTTCGTTCAAGATCTTCTTTCTGAGATGAAGCTGTAAGCAAAGTTGTAGGCAGATTTTTCCAACAAGGACTTGAGTCTCTATCAGTCATTTTCTTATTAAAAAAAAATTTAAAAATCAAAGCCCAGAGTGTAAGCTGGGAGGTTAGCAATAACAAGTTGGAAGAGCAGGGGTTCAGCTGATTTCGAGGAGCACAGTGCTTCAAGAAGAGGACTCAGCACAGTGGGAAAACAGAGCAAGGTGCTGTTTATGCCGAGTAAAGAAATTGAAATGTGGTTCATAAACAGCATTAGGATGAGACTCTATCTGTCTTAGTATGATGTGATGAGAAGATCTCATTTCTTTGGTGTGCTAATGAGTATTTATTCATTATAGCAGAGACCAAACCTGGGAGGCTGAGTGCCAGACCCCTCTGGTGCTGTGTGGGTTCACAACACGACACCTGACAAGATGAATATATCAGTGCTCTCTTAACGTTTGCCTTGCTTTCCCATGGCGCTCGGGAAGAGTTTAAAAGCAGCCATGGCAGGAGGAGCAGTGGCAGCAGCAGCCCAAATGCCTCCTTGGCAAAGTGGGGAGAGAAAGGGAGCTGTGTAATTGAAAGGAGAAACTTTGCCTCTGCTTGCCCTTCTTGGGCAACAGGGAATCTGGCAGGGAAGGGTTTGGGGTATTATTTGAGGCTGGAAGAAGCTGGTTCTCACATCTCCACTCATTGCCCCTGCAGGGTTGTTCTGGAAAAAGTGGGTGGTGAAACCCTGCTCTTCCAGGGGAGAAAGGAAAGTTTCTCAAAGTGGCCCTTTAAAATGTGCTCATGATCCTGAAGTGTTTGGGAAGTGGGTGGTGGTGCTTGACTGTGGGAGAAGGCGACTCCTCCAGTCCTTCACACACTTTGTGCTCAGCAGGGAAAGAAACTTCAGTGAAAACTACACAGGACCTGCATTGTGAGCCAGCTGCAGGCAGAGCTACAGCTTATCTAACCATGGATTAATTATGTTTTTATCCTCAACCTTAATACTATTTTATTATCAATAATTATGTTCTTTCTCCAAGTCTTATGACTCATCACAGCTTTAAATATATCAAACTAGTTGCACGTTTTAACTAGATTTCTGTCAAGGACTATTTTCCTGTCACACAGTCTGTGTACACACTGTTACAGCTGGGCTCTCCATCTTCCCAAAGAAACGTGTCTGCTGCTCTGCCCCAAATCTTGTTTATGTGTGAGGAGGAATTGCCTCACGTACAAAGAAGTAGCTGTACAGCAGTGTACAGCAGTGATTCTTCCTCCTCGTTATGACTCTAATTAAACATTTGAGACCGTGGCATCATCATCTGTGTACAACCAGGGCTAGTGCAAATCTTGTATGCAGGGACAATGTCCAGAGGGAAGAGGGGAGAACTGTAGTGTTGGAAATTCCCCATCAGCTGGGCTGTTGACCTGCATACAGGGTTGTTGTCTATGCCCTGCATTAGGTCTTTCCAGATGAAGTGGTACAAAGAGTCCTCAGATCCTGCAGGTAAGGATGTGTCTGTGTCAGCTGCTTGATCCTGGGGAGAATGAATCACTCCCTACCTCTGCTGAGGTGATAGATGAAGAGTATCTGCCATGTCTTGCTCCTTCAGTCCATGAAAGAGGGAAAATTAAAAGCAAACCTAACTTCTTCTGGTAGCTCAGTTTAGGATTATGGTTTTGGTGAAAAACATAATGCAGTCAACCTGAACACGTTAAAAATTGATTCAGTGATAAGCTCCCACTTTTTTTTCAAACCAGTCTCTTTTACAGTTTAATCCATCTGCAGAGCAAAATATGATTGTCAATTAGTGTTTCTCAGCATTATCATTCTTGGTTCCTCTGTAACCGTCATGGTGTGAGCACAGCACCCTGGGAAGGGAAGAGATCACATCTCAGAAATACTGGTACACAAACTGCAGTATAAAATATGGCTGTTGATCAATCTGAAAGATTTAAGAACCCTTTTCTAGCATTCTAGCTGAAGCTTGTAATTTCTACAGATAAATATTGATGTTGTTGCCATAGAAGCCTTCAGTTTTTCATCAGCTCCTGATTTGGGTTTTGCTCAGTGCCGAGCTTTGGGTGTGGGGAAATACATGAAGATGTGTTAACAGGAAACTCAGGAACACTGTGTAACACACACTTTGTTAGTGTCGCCTCTCCCAGTACTGGTTCCAGGTTGCATTAGATTAATTTTTTCTGGAAACATCTATGGATCCAAGGAAGCCGTATCTGCACCTCATCCAGCAACTGCAATGGCTCTGGAGCTACAAACATTTTTCTTTCCTTGTAGATGAAGAAAAACAACTCGATGCCTGCAGGATCCTTGTGTATTCTCCTAAAAATGTGTAAAAAACGTATTGATGCTAATTCAAGATACCTGTGTATTCTGAATATTACTTTGAGAGGGCATGTCTGCAAGGAGTGGAAGCAGGTTTCCAGTTCTTTTTCCCTTTTTTTACATCACTGGCACTGGCTGCCTATTATGAATGCTGTACTGCATTTGTGTTCTTTCCCAATTAACCTGCCACCTTCTCTAAATGAAGCTTGTACAAATGTTGCCGTGCATGACCACCAAATGTCACTGCACCCCAGCACACTCAACGGAGAGTTGGCTGTTTCATGTTTCCTTTATTATAGCATTAAATTGGTTATTTATACATTGATTATTAGAGCAAGTTCATCAGTTTAATGCTGTAATAAACCTGGCATTGAGCATAGTTTTAAACATGTCAAAAGTATAAAAAATATGGATATGGCTGGACCTTTCTAAATTGCAGGATTGTGAACCAGACAGAGAGAAAAAACTGAAAGCTAGATGTGACATTTAATGGCCATATTAAAATCCCTAATAATTAATGACAAGGTAATTAAGGTAGGAAAAATACCCCAACAAAAGCGGTTTAAGCAATTACAATAATGTCATGGAAGTAAAAGAACACATCCAACTTGCGGAGGGGGGATATCAGATTGTCCAAGTAAATTGATTATTCAGATTATCAATGTCTCATTTAAGTGTCTCCAGCTGTATAATGTAATGTATGAACTGGCACGTCTGACCATTTTAAGAGCTGCAGAGAATCATCAACTCCACTGGGTGATGCAGAAATGTATCTACAGGTGATGCAGGGCCCATGGATACTGAATAATTTAACATGGATGAGCAAAAAAGGGAAGGAGGTTTTATACAGTTGCTACTTTGTGGAAAATCAGTGCCAGACCCAGACTACTGGAGAATCTAAGCCCAGACCTAAGGTGTTTATGTAGAGATAGGAAGGTTATATCAGATGTAACTGTATATTTAGAAGGTAAAACAAAATTAGGAGTTGTTTATCCCACTCACCTCCTTTTTTTATTTCTGTATTTTAATTATTCTGTTGTTTGACATTCACGTTTTTCCTTAGCATGCATCGTACCCCTTTTCAGGCAGACAGAAGCTGGGCTGTCCATCTGTATGAGTGAAAGCATTTGCACAAAGTTTTTCAGAAGAACACTGCTAAACCAAACTTCTAACTCTCTCCAGGTGAATGCAGTAACACTTTATTGCACATATCAAAATGCCTACAGTGGGAAACTAAAATTCTGCTGGAGATCATAAACGTTAAACCCCCTACTTTTATGATGAACTACAGTGCCCAAAGGAAAATACCCAGAGAATTTACCTGTTCTCCTCCTGTACAATCTATTTGTCCTTCAGAAGCAGAGAGGGCTCAGCCATGAGCTCCTTAGCCTGTTAAATGCAAGGATGCACAGCACAAAGGCTTCTAATGGATAGCTCAGGAAAGAGATATTCTGGGTACTTAATTTGTTTCTATTGCAATTAGTTTTAAAAAATGCATAAACCATTAAGGCTAAATTTTTCTCAATATAATCGCTCTTAAAACATGCTCAAGCAAAAAATTATCCTGCCTAGCTGATTGTCTTGACATCTTTGCAGCTGGATTCCTCTGAGTTCTATGAGTAGGTTTCCTTTCCAAGTGTCTCATTTAGCATTAAGGGCTCAATTTGGAGCAGCTGATGGTGGGAGTGTGGGGAATTGTCCTCTGACTCCCTCCCCATCAACCCTCCTCAGCCCTCCTGCACCCACCATCAGCTCAGCAGTGGGATTTCAGAAAGCATGAGTCCTGCTATGTTTGAGGTGTTTGGCCTCCTAAGAACCCGTGTAACAGGGCGAGTGATCCTCCAAGAGCTGCAGTCAAAGCCCCATGAATTCAGCAGGTACTTTGCAGTGGTGCCTTCGGTGGGTTTGGATCAGACTTTTCCTGCTCTCTTGTGCTAATGTCCCTGCCCTAGTCTGGTGCAAATTGCACAGTGACAACACAGAAGGAACCACGTTGGTCTGATTATAAAATACTGGGAAAGTACTACTACGAGTTCTTTTATTTCCTTTGAGAGAAGAAATTCACCTATTGCGTTTGCTAAGGTGCTTTTCTCATCGTGTGAATGTGCTCAAGGGGGTCAGAGGTTTCTGGCTTTGTGAGCTGTGCACAAGTGAAGCCATTGCAAACTCTGACAGAGATTTGGGGCAGTGGTACACACAGAATCGTCCTCTACTGCAGGTACCTTATGTGAAGCAGTAGCTTCTAACATGGCTTATCCTGTCCTGTAACAGGGGAGATCTCTTGCTGTGTCCTATGTGCTCTTTCTGACAGAACTGAAGTATTAAATGTGGGACTCTGAGTCATGCTTACCCATTTGTAAACAACCCCTAAGGAGGAGTGATAAGGGTTACTAATGTTTCAGCCAATTCATTCTGACTTGTTCACAGTCTCCCTAATCCCTTTCTAACCATAGTGAAGCACAGCTCTTCCAACCTGAAAGACCAAGCTACTGTGTCCAGTGAAATTGCAAAGATAACTGTTCTCCCAAGCTAAGTTTGCATCATAAATTTCAAAATATATCACGCATTTACTTTTCATATTTTACGTTATGGCATAATAAGAACACAACCTAGCTACCGGGGCTTCTGGTTCCCCATGTGTGCAGCAGAGCATTCATGTTCAGCAGAAGTGGAGTATATTACCATTGTGGATTGCATTCTATTTATGAGAAGGTGGGAATAAAAAGCAGGAAAAACCTTCCTCCTCCCAGCTGAGCATCTCCTCGGGTGCCTGGTGAGACTGGAATATGGGAGGGAAGCTGAACACACTGATGTGGGCTTCTCATCCTTGCTGATGACCAGGTTGAGTGCTGTGTGGAACAGTAAATGTTTAACACAAGAGAAGGAAGAATAAACAATTATCACGGTAATTAAGTGGCCTAGAAAAAGCTTACTGGACCTTTTTCCATCTTTTCCTTTCAGTGGCTGCCGTGCCTCATCCCACATCTATTGTTGTTATTGCCTGTTTTATTCTTCTTAGTTTTAAAATAGTTTTCAAATTTTACGATAGACTCAATGAAAAAAAATAACTGTGTCACTTCCCTCCCTCCTGCTGTTGCCTACATTTCCCTCCTCCTGGTAACTATTGAGGAGTCAGGTCCTTTGCCACCCTGATGGAAAAACTTCTGTGTGACTGCTTTGATTTTCCATCTCCATCCTCCCCAGTACCATTGGGTTTTTTTGAGAGACTGTATTTGTCAGCTCTCATGAATGGAAGGTTACCAGAAAGAATAATCAGGAGTGAAAATATCTTTATGCTGGGGGAAAACCTGCTCCTGCACTCATTACCCGTGGACAGAAATGACCTCTAGTTGGTATCTGCAGTGGTGAATCACATGGGCTGTTTAAATCAATCCATTCTGCAGGCTACATGTATCTGAGGACATCTCTCTGGAATGAGTAAGAAAAGGTTTTCTGGATTCATTGGGTAAATGAATCCACCAGAGCTTTGCCTCCAAATGCAAGCAGACCCCTTTCCCTGGTGTATACACAGACACTTCTGCCTGTGTAAGAGATTGAAACACTGCCTCTTCAAGAGATTGAAGGTCTCTGACAGCAGCAGTCAGTGGTATAAAAAATGAAGAATGGTTTTCAAGACTCATCCATCCCTAAGCTTCTCTCAGTGACATCCCTACTCTCTCTTTAGGAAGCATCTCTTGATGAACATTTTTCTCCTGCTGTTGACAGCTCTGTTTTCTGCCAAATTTTTACTTTCAGGAAACTTACTTGTATTTTATTTTGAGCTCTTAATCCTGATGAAAACCAGTGAGATAAACTGATGCTCCCTTATTTGATGGGGATTCAAAATGTGTAGCCTCTTACTTTATTCATGCCTAGTCCTCCCAGGAACTAATACCATGTGCCAAGTTTCCTGGGAATTATGGCCAGCTTGTCCCAAAATCTGCCCAACTTCAGAGGACTGACTGCACTGATTTCCTGGAGCCACAGAGACCCAGGGTAAGCTCTTCTCATGACACTGGCCAGCTCAGGAAAGCAAAGTAGCCAGATTATCAGTGGGGTGACAGTGATTTTCAGTCATGCTGGGAACCCCCAAAGGACTCTGTGTCCTGCTGCCTAGGAGAGCTGTCCTCAGAGAGGTGGTGGAGGGAGGCCAGTAACAGAATTTGTCCTGTCTGTAACAGCTTTGAGTGGAGATCCTTGAAGACACCCTATTTTGCACGTCAATCTATATGAGCCCATAATTTTGATGCCTTAGGTTTCTATTGACAAGTGTTTACAGGTGAGTGAGGTCTTATGTACCACAGGGATGTGTAAATACAGATTGTTAATGTGCAGTAAAATTCAGTACTTATTGTAAAATGAAAAATGACAGACACAATTGGGGCAAATTCCTCCACTTGCATTTGAATGGTCTCTTTATCCACTTTTGATACCTCATTCACTCACATTTCCAGTGCACAGCACCATTTTCTGGGCAGGGCTTTCTGTCTCATTCACGAGGGCTTGATAGCAAGAGGGGTGACAGACTTGCCCCTATGAAAATCAGTAACAGCCCTGTGGATTTCCTTTGGATTCCCTCCTTTCAAAGTCTGATTCAGTGTTTTGCATGGATGTGAATTAGCACTTTGGCCATCCAAAGGGGGCAGCTCTGTGCATGATCCAGCTGCTTCTCTACAAACTCTGCTCTGAAAGGGTCCCCTCTCCGCTGGTGTCCCCGGTGCCCCTGCTCGGCTCCTCCTCAGGTGGCTCACGGTGTGTCTGGAGGAGATAACCTGTCATTACTGCTGAGTTAAGGGCCAGCCATGGCTCTGCACAGCCGCACTGATGGATGCAGTGACACAAAGCTTGTCACTATGTGCAGTCAATAGCATGGACATGAGGGCTCGGAGTTGGAGCCTCTGCTCTCTGCCATCTGCTGTAGGTGTTTCAGGATGCAAAATCCTCAAAGCAGAAACTGCTTTGCACAAAATGTCTGCAGTGCTGAAGTGGTGCTGTGTTACGATCTGCAGGAACCTAAGTTACCTTCCTTATACAGGAAATCTTCCAAAAAGGCAGAATTCTTCCCAATACCACATGATCATCACTGCATTAGGGTAGATTTGGGAACTTGGGCTGCTAAACACTGATGCATAAGTGTAACACACTGATTCTGTTACTAGCTTGCCTGGTATAAGTTTCCAGTTTAGTTCCCTTGTTGCAGGATTTGCAGATGCAAATCTCCACTTGGGAAAGCAGTAGAAATAGTGGAATGAAGGTCTCACTCTGACCATGCACACCCAGAATTTACATGTACAAAATGATTGCCCTTTGTGGGTTAACTCCTGGATTTCCTGAAGATAACTTTCATCTTAGGCTATATAGTTCTGTATTTGATCCATCATCAAGAAGCAAAATGTTTCATTGCACCCTGAGGTTTTGCTTTGCTGAGTAGGTCATCAAGAGCGCTGACACTTCAGGAAACAATATGGATTCTCAAGGTTTAAGGTAGGAGGAATGATTACTCTGTCCTTCTCTTTGTGCCCCTTAGTTATCTTACTCTCATTTACCAAGTAAGTGGACTTGAATTCAAATAACTTGGGGTTATTTAAAAGATAAGATTAGAATCTAGATATGTCTAGAGAATATACTTCTGAGGGCAGGAGATACTTTCTGTTCCTATGCCATATAGAACGTGGTGGAGAGGTGACATATTTAGAGATGTTAATAATTATTTCTCAGAAGCTGGAGGAGGAAAATCAGCTGGTGGTTTAGTCGTGAGCAGTTCATTGACCCTGGCATATGATTTAGCTGTAGAAGAGCCCATCTGTATCAGTGAACACACAACATTTCTATGCAACATCCTCAAGATGGAAGACATACACCAAATAAATATGGTATTAAATTGAGAAAAACTGTTAAAGGAGCAGCTTACAGGACATAAAGATTTTTTTAAATGTTCTAATAGATGCCTGGAGTAAACACCTTGTTTAAAAAAAAAAAACCAAAACAAAACAAAACAACTTGTTTAGAAGGAAAAACACCCAGCCATCCAGGTAACAGAGCAGTGTAAAATATGCTATTAGGAGTAATAAAGATGTACTTTAAATGTGAATAATATGTAAGAACGGGAAAAAAATTCTGGTAGCTGAAATGTAAAACAGCAAATGGATCTGAAGAAATTTCAAGACATGGTTTCCTGAAGGCCTAAAAGCTGATGACGGAAAGCTTCCCAAATCCTGAGGAGGCAGAGAGCCTGCAGGATGCCCATGGGACTGGGGTGGGAGTGGAGGAAGGGCAGTAAGGGAGCATCATGGGCAGGTGCAATGAATCTCTGCACAAGAGTTCAAGGCAGAGATGGGACCATGCTGAGACCTCAGCAGAAACGTTTTTAAAGCAAATCAATAAAATTTACAGTTACAAATTGCCAGGCTCAGATGCTCGTGCCCTAAAGCTCTCAGGGGATCTGGAGTGTAAAGCTGATGAACTATTTCTGGCAGTACGTAGTGTTTAAATACATCTTAGTAGCAGAGAGGAGAGAGGCAAACGATGCCAATCTTTAAAAGCCCGTAAGGAGGAAGTGGAAGCCTGAATTCTGCATCCAACATGGAAACAGGAGCTGTGGAAAGAAAGGAAGGAAAAGACTCATGGTTTGGGATGATACTGTGCGAAAGAGGTGCCAAGAATTTTGCAGAAACCCCCTCTGCCCTAAGAGCCAAGGCCTGTGCACAGGACTGTCTTGCCGTACGTCACTTGTGGATTTTCCAGCAAGGCCCTTCACCAAATTCTCTTACTAACTTGAACTTTTATGTCATAGAAAAGTTAGTAATAAAACTACGTAAAAGATGGGAAACAAAGGTGGGAACTAATTATTTAGTTATTCCTGGAAGAACTGTGTTGGAATGTTTGAGATGTTCATAAATGAAGGAAAAAGACAAAAAAAAAACGAAGCCAAGAAAACAGCTCTGCTGATGATACAAAGTTGCTTTGTTCTGACAAGCCCAGAGCTGACTGCCAACACGCACAGAAGGATCCTGCAATCCTGGATGGCTGGGCAATAAAACTGCACGGAAATTCAGCAGCAATAATGCAAATTAATGCATATAGGGGAGAAATCTTTCTATTTTTGTGCATGGTAGGCGGTAACTGCACTATTAATATGCAAGGGAGAGATCGTGAAATCATTCTGGATTTTTCTCTGGGTACTGCATGAAGTTCAACAGCAAGAAGGCCAAGTAAAGCATTAGGGCTTATAGAGGACACATAAAGAATAAGAAAGAAAACATTATAATGCAGTTGTGGAAATCAGATTTTAGAAATCTTGAATACCACGTGTATTGCTATGCTCCCTCAAAAAAGGTGAGATAGAACTAGAAACACTGGTACTCAGAAATTGTGAATATTTACTTTATAAATATGATGCACAAAGCAAGTAAATATCTCTTCTCAACATCTAAATCTTGAGCCCTGGGTCACTGAATCTGCTTGAAATGTTTCCCAGAGATTATCTTCATCAGAATTGCCCAACACCATGAATAAAAAATATTCATTTGTTATGACTCCTGTTAAATTAAGTGAAAATTCAGGGAAAGTTGGTCTAAGAGCAATGAATGTTTTTCCAGAGATAAATCATGCAATTTTAGCCAAAACACATTTTTGGGTTTGTGCATTTTTTAGCAAAATGTTTCACCCAACAGGCATGAAGGATCTGCTGTGTGAGGTCACGCACGGCAGGTAAGTGCAGAGAGCCAGCACAGCTGGCATTGCACAGAGAGCTTTGTTAAGGATGAAAGGAAGGATTTGGATTGAGAGGTGCTATAACCTAACAATTGTGGCATTTTCCATCACGTTCTACTGGCCTAGCACCATTTTCCTTGCTGTTTTTTTTTGCCCCAAACACTGTCTTTCAGCTCCTGCTAGGTCAGGCACACATACCAGGTGATACAGTGGTACACATCATAGTAAATGTCAGACACTCCACTGACATCCAAGGATGTTCCCAGTGTAATTTCCATACCTGCCAACACTGTGCTGTGCTAAAGTCTGACTTTTACACCAAAATAAAACAGGAATACAAAAGCAGTAGAGTAGTCATTGCTCTATACAATGGCAGATAAGCCAACTGAAGTTAATGAAACTTAGCTTTAATTAAATTTTATGTAAGCCAATAAAAATCTAGGTCATGAAACATTGTTTAATACCAGATTTTTTTTTCTTAATTTCACTTTGTTGATTTGTGTGGTATGACTTAGAAGGAATTCCCAGTTCTGGCATGGAATTATATGGTAAACTACACAAAAATGAGGCAAATTAGAAGCTAATACAGCATTAAATAACTTAAAATGTTATAAAAACATAAAAACAGAATTGGAAAATGTTAAAGCATGCTCTAAACCACCTCTTTTATCATGCCGTTAAATACTTTATTAGAGTAAAGTGATAATTTCTCAGATACTTTACTGAATAACACCTGTCCATTATGGAGCAATAAATGAATTGAGAAAAACAAGATAGAACCAAAGGCTTTTCAAATGAACAATAAAAGGTCAGTTCATAGTGCAAGTAAAAGGAAAATAGACATGACCTGTGACATTTGGACAACATATGTACACCTAGAAAAGTGAAGTGCCATTGATTTGCCAGGACTCTTGAAGTGAAGCTTTGCTGAAACAGAAGTTAGAAATAATTGCAATTCAGCATCATCCAGGGGAGGCCAGGGTGCCTAAAACTGTGATGGAGATGTCTCAGATCAGGTGGCCTGACAGATAAATACCTTGGGAATTACTCTTCCAGCCTCAGCATCTCGGCAAGTCCTTGTCACCACACGGGTGTTTTTGTCCTGCACTTTAGGATCAGACTATCTTAGATGTTTTTAAGCACATATTTACCTCTCAAAGTAAAGGGGCACCTGATGTTTTCCAGACAAAACAAGTATTCCCCTCATTCCAGTTCAGTTGCTGCTGATCCAGTGAGCAGGAATTTGATTGCTTGTTTTAACAAAGGCGTCTCTCTGGCACCTGACTTGCAGAGTTATAGTGAGATGAGTTTGACTTGCAATTGCAGTATAGATGAGAATTCAGCTTCTCAACTAAGAAAACATTTGTGCCTGGGCATTTCTGTCCAGCTGAAAATGTGTATAATTTTAAAACTCTTGGGGTAAAAAGCACTATATGACATAATTTATTTCTTACTGCTGGCAAAATGAGGGAGAGGTGCCCAGTTTACCTTTTACATGAATCCTAAGAATGAAAATAGAAAACTTACTGAAGACGAAGGACAAAAAGAAGCCAAATGAAGAGTTTTATTGTCACATGTGCTGAAAAAGAGCCAGCTGTTGAAAGGTTTTGCCCTTAAAACCAGATATCTTTTATTTCATACCTCTTTTTGCTGAGAGCTCCCCCATGGTTGCTTAATTAAAGAAAATGACAAGTAAAAGGCTGGGAGGAAATGGATCTTGGATATGTGTTCTCCTTCAGATTTCTACCCAAGGACAAGGCAGGACTGAAACTCACACTGGAGCACAGCAAGAGTTCTGCAGGTAAGGGGTGACTAAACTGTCTGCACTGAAGGGAGAGGATGCTGTAGAATTGCTACCTTTATATGTATATATATTTATTTATATATATTTATATATATAAATATATCTATCTATCTATCTATTTATCTGTAT
>WEIT01025014.1:184755-206169 GCA_013389985.1 Dryoscopus gambensis
AAAGAAACCAGCAAAACACCGTAGGTTAAGCTATTTTAAAAAATCATTAGAAGTCTGATGTATTTCTTAACCACAGGAGAACGGTTATTGTTTCTTCATGTCAGTGCCATGAAAAAATTCTACAGCTTCTTACAGAAATTCAGTGCATGATTACGAAACTCTTTACTTTTTTCCTTTCCTCCTCGTTTCTCAGGGAAAGGCCTGGCTGAAAAAGCGAAGAAAATCACCATATTTTATTCTTGGCTTCCTGTCTAAGGACAGTTCTGAGGCTGAAAGTAGGCTGTCTGAAGATACTACCCCACCTCAAAAGTTGTACTAATCATTGAAATTTTTTTAATATTTTAAATTTTTTTCTTTTTTTTTTTTTTTTTTTTTTTTACGGAAAGGAATGAAGTCTTTGATTCTGTAAAATTTTAGGATAAGTCTAATAGTGCAGGGTTTCAATCAGTCATAAAATGGCCTTCAAACTTGCCCTTCCTCTGTAGACGGCAGCTGGTGAGGCGAGGTTGGACGAGCCTGATGTGTCTGTGCACAATTGAGAAATTCCCAGCTAAATTTAACTGTCTCTTGTAAATGTAACTCAGGGATGCAGGCAAGAGGCAAATCTGAAACTGCCTAACAAAACTAGAAAGTGGGAGCACGTGAGGGAACTGAACCTCAAAAAGGCCACGTAGATACAATGAATCGTTCAAACCCCTGCTTTTCTGTATAGAACCATCTCTCAACCTGCATCTAACATAACTAACAAAACCAGCTAATTAAATTACGTGTCTGAAAGGTTTTAGATACCCTTGGAACTCCTTGTAGAGTAAGAGTTTGTGTGTGAAAACCTAAATTCAGTGCCCAGCAATAGGCTCCCTACTGCATCCAGTTCATGCTCATTTTTTGCACGTACAACCTTAGGGAGAAGAAACTGCAAACACTTGTGAACTATGAATCTTTTTGTTATTCTCCTGCTCATTTAAAATATTCTCTCAAGCAGTTCATAATGTTTATTTGGTTTTGTTTTGATTATTAAAGTTTCTAGCATTTTAATACATTAGAGAATGGGTAAAGCTGTTTTCTCAGTGCAGTGAGACAGCATAAATTAAATGAGATGTGGAAAGTTTATCTTTTGCTTTGTGAATCTGTTCATTTGCAATGGCTGAATTAATTCATTTTGCATGTTGATAGAATGTCTTGTTCAATCTTGGAAACCACACAGCATCTTTTTTTTTTTTATTTATAGAAGGTGGCTTGTGCTGTGCACACCATCAGTTTGAGGGGAAGATGGTGTTGTCACAGGGAAAGGGACAGGGACAGAGTCTGATTTGGCTTTGCTTTGGATTGTACATTTGTGTACATCCACCTGAGGAATTGCTCTGGATTTTTACTATAATTCATAAAGACTGCAGTGAATCTATTTGCTGATTTCATGCGATTCTCTGAATACTTTCCCTCTCTGAATGATTCTTATATATTTTAGTAGTGCAGGTCTCTCTCTTGCTCTCGACTGGCTCTTCTACTTTTATTTTGCATCAGATTTGACTCTTACTTCTATATTCCTACCCAGGATCCTCCAGAAATACACTTCTTCACATTGCCCTTAAGTTTGATTGAGTCAGTCATTACCAAAATAGACAATATTTCTAGTTCTGGGTGTTTGGAGAATTTCTGAGAACTGTGATTTACAAAACATAGGTAGAAATAAAAACCAGAATTACTTATTTAATTAAGTTTGACCTAGTTGTGCTGTTATCCTTTTTGTTTAATATCTCAGGTATATCTGTCTCTTCACCTGTATGTATCTCCTGCATTCAAAGGGTTCTATGTCTGTCTGTCTGTCTATCTATCTATCTATCTATCTATCTATCTATCTATCTCCTGGTTATTTGATCTAGTCAGCATTGTTATCTGTGTCAAATATGGGCAGTTGTATTTGCTGTTGCAAAGAAAGTGTTTTGCAGTTTTCCTGACGTCCTTTGCATTTTTTTTTTTTTTTTTTTGCTTTATAAGTCCTTCAAGGCTGAGAACTGCATCATCCTCTCTGACCTGCTGGCACAAAATTTATTGACAGCCTACCTAAAAGGAAAGGCTGATGGATAACAAGAATAGGAAGAAGTGCAAGTTTGATGGATGACTTGGGTTTCAAAAGCCTGTGATCAGTCCAGCAATTGCCTTTGTCCATTTGAGTTATTCAGGAATCGTGTTAGTCCTTTCCTCTCCTCAAAACAAATAAATCTGTAATAGTAAATCTTGTAAGTTTCTGTTGTGACAAATGTGCCTTCAGGAAGTGTGCTGGAAGGTGGGACTGGGCCAGCTGGGCTGGGGCTGGGTCACAGAAAGGAAAAGGAGACTTTGCAGCTTTTGTTCTCCAGTCTCTTGCTCCCCCTTTTGTGTTTTTCAGTTGTCACAGCTGTTCTACACAGGCATTGAAGACAAATCACATTTCCCACAACTCATTCTAGAAGATGGTTCTGATGGAGACTTGTGCCAGTCCTAACAGGAATACTCATGAAATCCTTTTTTTTTTCTTTTCAGCGGAATTTAATTCCAATTTGGCCTCTTAAATATCTAAAACAATCACTCGATGATTTAAAGAATGCAGCGTGAGAGACCAAACCCTCTGATTTCTCGCTTTCTGAGGGATCTCTCCTCACCAGGATGTATAAACTCTTGCTCCTTATTCACATTTATTTCCCAGATGACTCTGTAATTTTTTTTTTCATTTTTTGTTGTAACTTCATGGCAGTACCTGGAATTTGTTCATACAGCTGCCCGTTGGTCCTGCAGGACACTGGGAGGGGGCCAGGGGGTGCAGAGGAGCGTCTCAGCCTGCCCAGGGTACTTCTGCCCGGGCTGATGAAGCTCAGGAGGTAAGAGCAGGGTCTGGGGTACAGATTCCCTGATTTGCTTCAGACTTAGGGTTTACTGGGGAGTTCATGTCCAGCTTCTTGTAGACCCACTAGTGAAAACATCAGAAAAGCTTTTTTCCATTTTTCCCTTTCTCAGCCTCCCTCCCATGCCTGTGGTACCTGTCCTCATCTCTGAGGAAAAGGGGTAATTCAAAGGTGACTGGGTGCAAAGATCAGGCTGGAAGGTGTGAGGAGGTCAGTGTGGAGGTCACTGGCCACGACAGTGCCAGTCACACGAGAGGAAAATAGCAGAAACCCGGGCTGGAGAGTCAAAGAGATAATTCACAATGCTTCTGAGGGCTGCATGGCAGAAATGTGATAGGAAAGGCAAGAATGTGCTGGACAGATGCAGCCTTTCACCTGAGCCTGTGTGAAGCCGTTGCTAAATCTGGGAAGTGCTAAGGGAATTCAAAGCACCATCCATCACAGGCGAGCAGGAGCGCAGGGCTGAGCGCTGAGCCGAGGGCAGCCTGAGCTTTCTGTGATGTGAGCTGCTCACACAGAATCCAGCCTTTACTCTCGTACGGCTCTTCCCCTTTCTTCCCTCAGTTCCACCTGTGCTTTCTGTGCTCAGACCAAAATTCTCACTCTCAGAAATATAATAAGGAAGTCATGGTTATTCCCATCCCCCCAAAAGCAGATAATTTATGCAATGATGAAAATATGTCTAAGTCAACAAGCTGACTTTGCCTCTGCTGCTGCCTGCATCACATTGTGCCTGGGAGTGGAGGAGTGGGAGTGCTACCCTGGCTTGGTTTGCTGGGAGCCCTTCTCAAATCCAGAGGGATGGGAGGAGTTGAACCTTGGCAATTTTTTTAAACTTTTTTTTTAATTATTATTTTTTGCTTCATTTTTGGTGGCTCAAATCAAATCACCTTCTGACACTCTACCATTTATGACAATGACACAGGATCCCAGAAAATGACTTTCTGCTATAAAACTGACCCAAGAAATTCATTAGAAAACGGGGAAGAGCATTAGCCCTACATCTACATTCTCTCTTTTCTCTTCATTTTTTTCTGAAAATAACAAAAAATATTCATGGCGTTTTTCTCTGTCTCACTTCACTTGAGTTTCTTGTACAGTTTCATAGAAGCAGCCCCGCTTAGAATCTGATTTAATTAGGCTGCATGCAGAAACCACACTTGTAAGGAATGGTCCTTCGGAAGAGCCAGTAGAGGACTATACTTCCAAAGATACTGTTCACATTTTTGGCCCTTCCCACATATCATCTATTTTTAAAAAGGAAATTTTAGAGGTCAGTAGCTGAAGCCTTTCTAAACCAGCCTCCCTAAGGCCCCTAAATGCCTTAGATGTCCCTCAGCCCTAAGATATGTTTGAAAAGGGAGATGTCAAACACTAATGCAGCCTTTGAAACTCACTTGCTGCCTGTAATCCAGGAGTTAACCTTGATGTACATTCTGAAAATTGTCATCCTGTTTGAATGGTTTTACTAATGGGCAAAATAATTTAACCAGAAAATGTGGAGAAGGTATTTTCCATCCCAAGGATGGCTGGACATGGGAGCAGGATAATTGTTGGAGGCAAAGAGCTGGTGGAGTCTCCTTCTCTGGACTTGACTGGAGAAGACCCTGAGCAAGCTGCTCTGCTGGTCCTGCTTCAGGCAGGAGGACTGCCGAGTGCCAGCTAAAATTACTCTGTGCTGCTGGCAGATCTAAGAGGCGTGAACAGTTTTGTCTCCTTTGTCACCTTAGACAGGTCTGTCCATTTCTAGATCCAGCAGGCAAGACCAGAACAAGGCAAATCTTGTGGCAGCTCCGCTGTGATTTAATGAGCCACTTCCAGGCCACTGAAGACGAGGCACTATTTCTTATTTCTAGTTTCACTGTGGGGAGGAACAAAGCAAAATGTTATTGTATTTGTGACTTGCAGAACACTGAATTAGCATTGCAAGGGCAGCAGAAGTGGTTGTTTATAGTCTTGAGATGTTGTTCTCCGAGGGTAGGCAGGGAGCTGCCATCTGAAAAACCTGGAGCTGCTGTGCCTGGGCCATGCATGTCACTGTCCTCATGGTGGAAATAGGGGCAGATGCCTGCCAACACACCCCTCCTGTGGAGCACAGGGAAAAGGTGACACAGCCAGTCAATACAGATGAAGCAGCAGAGCCCGTGGCCACTTTGGGGCTGCAGGAAGAAGCAGTGCAGCTCTCAGGTGTGTTCAAGAATAGAAAAAGAAGACCAAATATCAGTGTTGTGATGACATGATCATTGGTATTTGCCCATCTTTGGGGTTTTTAGAAGTGTCTTGTATCTTTAATAGTGTTGTGTTGTCAGGTGTAAGACCTCAGAGGCTCTCTGGGGTGTTACCATGCACATCATGGCTTCTGCTGTTCTCAAGGCTGATCAGCTGAGGGCTGATAAGCACTGATAGGCACTGAAGGTGTGGTGTAAATATTAAAATCTGTTGAGAGGGCATAATTTAGCCTTCTGATAAGCCCACAATCTGAAAGCTTTTGCATGCAGAACCAGTTTACTGAACACAATGACTGATTAGAATCAACTTTCTTACTCAGTACTCCGTGAAAAATTTTCTGTGAGACAAATGGTTGAGATACTGCAAAGAGGGTTTCAGGGAGCTCTGACACATCCTGGGGAGGGGTTGTTGTGATGACTCTTGTCTCTCCCACACTCTGCCAATGGCCTTGCAATATGGCTCTGTTGGCATTGGTGGTGACCTGGCTCACTCCTGACACTGGGAGTTAGGTTTTCTAGTGTGAAATGGGATGGATAATACCCTACATCCATCTGTATAGCATGCTGATGTCTGGAAGACAAACAAAAAAACCCCCAGTCAAGTAAAGAAAACAGATGTGATCAATACCAGGTCATCAGTTGCTCTGCAGGAAAAATAGGCAATGCATGTTCTTTTGGAGAAATACAGAAATTAGCTCAAATTGCACAGGTTTTGGATTGAAGCTTCTTCAGTGAATGCTCTGTTTGACTGACAGGCGTAATTTAAAAGAAGAAAGGATGCTATAAATATTTTTAAAGACAACATAGCTCCATCTCTGAGTAGAGAGGCCTTTCTGCCTCACAAACTACATATAAAGATGCATGTCCTTAGGAGACAGTAAGTAAAGTAGTAGTGAAGCTTTTATCTCTCCAAACCATTAAACATAATGACAAAAATAAGGGTTGTTCGCATAATACCTTACGAATGGAAAATGGAAGATCATTTAAAATGATGCTGTGTGATATATGCACCCTGTATGCTAAACCCATGACATGAAATTTACCACTTTTTTGATTGCTAATTTAATCAATCAGATGTAATCAGTTTAATTATCAGGAATTCCTGAAATGTTTTGGTGTTTTTGTTGATTGATGTGATGAATGATATTTTCAAATGTTGGCTTGTTAACATTAAAGATGCTCTCACTGAGCATCTCTGGTTGAGCTACTTCTTTGTGATGCTGTGGTGAATCTACCCCCAGAGGCTTTATCCCCTCAGAGATTCTGAATTAGGCAACAGATTCTCATGATGGAAAGCAGAGCTCTCTGAGGAAAAGATACTGTAATTTACCACATGAACAACCAAGTTCATTCACAGGGTGCTTGCTTACAGATTCCCATGGAAAAACCTCTCAGTACATTTGGGCTATCATCTCAGTCTGAGGAATGAGATCACAGGAATGTAAGCTTGACTTTCCTAACCAGGACTGGCAGATGCTGGGCAATATTAGGCTAGTTTGTTATGAACCCCTGAAAGCCCACTGTGACCGACCCTCTGCTCACCACCAGATGGTCTGAGTGTGATACAGTCCCCCCTGAAAAAAGACTGAGGAAGACCAGTAGGTTTCACCAATTGAAATTTAATGAGAAGTGAAAAGAGCTAGGTACAGGTATGAAAGATGCTTGCCTGATTTTTTTTTTCCCATCTTCAAAACAACCTTGCATTTTTAATGGCTGAATATTAACACCAGAAATGAATCCCAAGTGTCTAATGCACATCAGGATTGGGTCCAGGAAATATTAAGGGATACCTAGGAAGAGTCATAGAATTTACACAGATGGTACAGTAATGATCTTGCAGACAAAAAGTTAATGATTTAAGAAAAAGCAGAAATGTTGTTCTCATTCTCAAGGTTAGGGAAAGTAAATCGTGAGTGATTGCTTTCCCCAATTGCTTGTTTTGGGATAAGAAACTTGACATAGCTTTAATGATGAAAGATGGAAGGACTTGGGGCCTGCATCAACACTCACAAAATTCAATGACTGCTGGCTTATGCCAGCGGGGTGCCTTGGCTACACTTTACAGCCAGCCCCTGTTGGAGGGCTCATGTCCTTGGAGAGCTATTGGGGAATATTGAATTATTAATATGGAAACACAGATGTGTCTGTTGTGGTGAAACACCACTCTTCAAGCTCCACTGAACAAAATGCCTCAATTTCAGAGTAGGAAGAGGTAGATACGGGAGAGGGACCATCCACTGGTGCATTTGAATGGGCTCAGAGGTAGATGCCAGCTGAAAAAGGAGTTATCACCGAGCTGTTCAAAAGGAGCTTGATTTGAAGGTGCTGACACCCAGGAAATGGAGGTGGTAGGATGCTCATTAGAACTAACGACCTTAACAGGAAACCCAGTCAAAGCCAAATGAAGAGGTGGTAACTGACAGGAAATTGATCCAAAAGCAACTTTAGAAACACTGGGAGATGTGGCTCAAAAAATATTTTTTCAAAGTTAAGGGAAAGATTGTTTAGAAGCTGCAAAAGAAGATTTGTTTGGAACAAATGAGTTTAAATTTAAAAAAAAAGAAATTCATTTTGTTGTGAAAATTATAGATAGATTATAAGAAAGCTGGTGAGAGAGATAAAAGAGAATGAAATATATGATCATATTTGACCAGCAAATGCTTAAGATCCCATCTTGTGGGCTTTATCAAACTACTAAAAGTAAAATATTTTAGGAAATACTACAATTTGGGAGTAAATTATATATTCTATCTACAATTGGAATTAAAATGATGCCTTCTGGGCGAATTTTTGAATAACGTGAATATCAATCAATATACATATACATCTATACCTGCTGAAGGCTGAGTGTCCTGTCTCTGAACCAGTAAAAGTTGCATTCTTTGCAGCACTGAAAAATTGTATTGCATGAAGTCTGCCAGCAGCTACAAAATCCTCCTTGAAGCAGCACAAACCCAGGATGTTGCACAGAAAGTGTGATCCTTTCTCCAAGTTCAATTCCATCTGCCAGTGGGGCTGGGAGTGCTGCGAGGAGCAGTCCAGCTGCTCCTAAAGGGACTGCTTCTGCTTGCCTCAGAGCCATAATGATCTGGATTCTCCTTTTCTTTCCTGTGATAGCTCTGGCTTATCTCTGCTGTGGAACAGAGGGGATTTCCTTCGCAAGTCTCTGAGCTCTTTGTGGCCTGGGAAACCACGAGGGCACACCCCGAGCGATGTCCAGGTTGTGCATCACAGTTCCTGTGGTGTGAAGTACCCACTCTGAGGAGGAGCCGGGCTGAGCAAAACTGTGGAGCCAGGTCCCACAGCAGCCCAGGCAAGTAAACCTTTTTCATCCAGGAGCCAGGTTCAGACTTACCCAAACACAGGGTTTGTGTCCTTCCCTGTCTGTGCATCATCCTCCGTGCAAAACCATCTCTGCTTCTACAGACCTTCACTGGCGTTCTGGTCTGCTGTAATACATTGGTTTTTATTGTTTCAACTGTTCTTCTGCCTCAATTTTCCCACTACTGCAGCCTTACACAGCAATAGTAGTTATGTTTGGCATTTTTCATAGCAACACTAAAGCACGAAGTGAATCTCCAGAAGATTTAAGTAGGTGATAAACTTAATTTTAATTCTTCTGTGTGCGCTAACAGAGTACGTTTGAAAAGACATTTCTCAGCAACAGGATACTGAACTTTCTGGTCTGGCCCAGGAGGAGCGTTCTTATGTATCAGCAACATGAAAAAGGATGTGGATGCCCAGTCCTAACTTGCATTCATAAAAATCTCATTTTAGTTGTTTAGCCTGATCAAGATGGTATGAATTGCTTGAACATTCCTGCTTGAGCACATAATTTAATGTCAGTCAAGAAAGACACTAAAATCTGTGTTTGCAGCTGGTGGAGGATGTTGGATCAAAATCTTTTAATGCACCTTTTAGATTTTTTTTGTCAGCTGCAGTTTACACTTGACTCATCAGTGCCATAAGTGAGAAAATGTTAGTTCAGATTGTATAGCCCCTACTTGATACTGTCCTCATTCCTTCTCATGGTCTCTTCCCCAATGACCTGACATCTCATTTTTTTTATGTGAGGCACTGAATGAATAATAGAAAAAAATCCTAGGACAGGTGCAGTTAAAAGATTAGGAAGTGCTAGAATTTTACATTGGCAAAAATAAGTTATTGAGGATGGTGTAAAATCATGTAGGAAAAGACTCATTTTCTGCCAATTTAATGTAGTAATAACAGATAATAATACATCTTAGAGTTCTCAAGTAGAGCAGGAGGGTGTTTATTCTTTTTTGGCAGGTGGTGCCATGACCAAGCCTGGGTATATTGCATAAATATTGTTAGCATCAAACATATCTCAGAGAAGCAGCCAGACGATGAATCATCCACTTGGAGAAGTCCCAAGCTACCATTTATCTTTATTTACCTGCATTTTTTACAGACATTTGGTGCTTTTGCCTCTGCTGAGAAAACTTTATTATGTGCAATCTGTCTTTTTTTTTTTCTTTTTCTTATTAATTTTTAATATGTTAACAGGAAAAAGTCTTGGCAGGGAACTAGACACCTCCAAGATGGAAATTCTGTTCTACAACCAGTTAGAAATATTGCATTAAAAAAAATGTTTAAAAAATATTATTCTAAATTATTTTAAAGCATGAGCGATAATAATTTAGGATCTGTCTTTCCAATTTGTGCTATATCCTTACTCAGACCCCAAGAGGTTTTGGAGAATAACTGGACTCAGTAATTATAGGAAGCCTCATATACTTTTCTAAATTTATAGCAGCATTACCTGGATGGTTTGACATAAGCATCGGGAATCACCTGGGTGACAAGGGGTTCAATAAGTTGCCTAATAGCTTGGAGCATCAAATGAAGACAGGGAAAGGTATTTTGTCCATATAAGACCCCAGCAATCCTAAATAAGTCATCATGGGTTTATGAATGGCAGCAGGAGGCAGTAGGTGCTCAGTGTGGAGAAGGTGGAGTTACTTTTGCTTCCCCTGAGGATCAGGATTGTGACATGAGGTGCAATCCATCAGGAATGAAAATACTGCCATGACTACAGCCTGACCCCCAGAATTCAGCTTAAAAGTGATCAAAAGCTGGATCATAAAACTGTTTCTGAGGTGAAAGCCTTCCTTGGACTGCTGTTATGGAGAAAGCCTCTTAAATGTCAGTGGAGAGAGCAAGTGATAACTTAAGCTCTTCTGTGTGCTTAATTGTAAATTTAACAGGTGTCACTGAAGGATGAAGGGCTTGAAGCACAGCTAAAAGCATGATGCTGTAGCCTACATTTGAGAAAGATGCAAGAAAATACACGTTTTCAAGGGTTGTCTCTCCCTTTGTGGGGGCAAAAGGAATTTCTTGAGAAAATAACCAATTTTTGTCTCTTTACCATTGCACCTATCTTAGACTGCCTTGGGGTATTTTTTATATTATTCTTACCTACCTTATTTCTGGAAACAGCTAAAGATAGAGGAGTTTAGAGACATTTTCACCTGTTCAGACATGTAAAGATGGAATCAGATATAAACCAGAAAAAAGTCAGTTGTGTGTCAGAGGACAAAATGCCATTAAATCAGAACTCCAGAACTCTTGGCTTCCTTATGGTATTTCTAGAATTAAAGGATCTCATTGTACAGCTCATGGACTTCTTCCAGTACCACCACCATGAATCCAGAGCACTCTTTGTAGATCAATTCAGTTATCCTGAGAGCTAAATATATCCCCTTGGAACTTTTCCTTTTTAATTGAGGGTTCTTAATTCCCTTAAGGTACAACCAAAGTCAAGAAAGCCCCTTGCTCCTAACCCTCAAACTCCAGGAGATTATCATTAAAATGCAGCACATCTTTTTCTAAATCTGTAATTGAAAGAACTTCTCACATACTAAAAATGAGGTTCTGGTAGATGAAGAAATCTAGGGGGATAATAAAATGCAGGAAGGGTGATCTGTTTTCTGACTGTTGCTTTAATCTGGAGTAAAGGTAGGATGAGGTGTGTGCAGTGGTGATGGGTGGTTTAGGTAGGGCCTGGGCTGTGTGCGAGATTGGCCATGTGCGGGCAGGGATGAGTCAAGAGGTTCTGGGCAAAAACCATCCTGATGAAATCAAGTTCCAGCTTGTGTCACTTCTGGAATCAGGTGTTCAAGTGACAGAGATGAGTCATTCACTCACTGAGGTGTGCAGGGACTCAGCTCTGTCTGTGAAGATGTGTTTTGGTGCCTTGAATGCAAGCAAGCACTTCGCAGGCTGCGTTTGGAACAGTGCTAAGCTTATTTTGTCTCAGAAATTATCTAGAAAAAAGACTGTTCTTGTACTGGCACACTTTTTAGTTTTAGAAGTTGATACGATTTCCTCTGCTTTTTTTACCGTTTGGTGAGCCAAGCAATACTTACTCACTGATTGATATTATGTGCAGAAAAATTTGATCTATATCAGGATTTAAAGTTTGTTTCCTGCTTTTGCTAAATGACAGATTACTTTCTGTTATTGCGTTGAGCTCCACATCCCCAACAGATTTACTCACTGGTGCAGTGACTGCTGCAGCATCCATTGTTTCGTTATTTACCTCTCAGAGCTGAACACAAATCAGTTTTAAGCAGCTGTAGACTCTGGATAGTGCACAGGAGGAAGGAACTAAACTCTCTGGTGTGGGATCCAGAGCCACCAGGGGGAATGTGCCATAATGGAACATGCAGGATGAGGTCCTTGCCCTTCTCCTGGCTTTCTGTGTCTTATGAATGATGAAACTTGGTCTCCCTTGCCCTGGATGGGTCCTCAAAACATTGATCATCTCCCTAAGCAGTGGCTTTTCAGCACGCCATGCTCAGAGCTGTGCTTTACGTCAGGGTCATTCATGCTGGGCATGCAGAGGGAAGGTCTGACAGATCAAATCCTTAGGGAAAATAACAAGACTAATTAAATTCCAGTTTATTTGGATGATGAACTTGTCAACCATGAGCTAAGAAAAAGTGGTAGCATATCAAGGATTCGTGGCCTGATTTCCAGAACTCTAGGGAGATATAGCAATTATTTTTATATCTCTGTAATGCCATGTAAGAGTGTGTCTCCAACTTGTCCTCCTGTTCCTGCAGAGCCCTGATGGCTTTGCACAGGGGAAAGAGGGGCACTCCCATTTTTAATGGCAGCCAGGAGAGTGCAGTGAATCAGAGCATCTGGCCTGGTCAGAGCCCTTCTGTCTAAAGCAGCTCCATTTTCAGGATAAACTACACACACTTCTGCATACAGCCCACATTTTTTAAACACTGCTGAAAAATGGGTAGTGGCAGAGAAGAGCTACAAATATATTATTTGCCGTGTCTGGCAGCAAAAGACAAGATCCCAATCTGTTGTGCTGACTGCCCTTAACTAGGTAGTGAAAGGTAGAAAAAGAACCTACATTAATCAGGGAAACATAAATTATACATTTTGCAAGGGTGAAAACCTCTAAATTAGACAAAAGGGGCGAGGCTGAAGGGTGGGGTTGGGTGTTTACAGAGGTGGAGAGTGAGAAAAGGAAAATAATTGAATGCATGTGGAGAGAATTAACCATCAGAACAGCATTTTACAGGTGATGGTGGCTACCAGAGCCTCCCACCTCCTCAGGTGACAGCTGGATAACTCCCAGGAAGATGCACATTAACCGAGAAAGGGTTACATTTTGACCAAAAGCAAGTTATTGTGCTCAATACACGGCCTGTATGTAGCAGTCTCACAGAGAAGGTCGTCTTTGGTGATTTTATGGTCCTTAAATTCCTTAGCTATTCCTGTGAGAAGCTCTGCCCTCCCAGTACTTCCTTGGCAGAAGCAGCCCCTTACTCGTGCCAGCACAGACTCCTCTCGTGGTGGAGTTTCTGCCACAAAGGCCCAGTGCCAGGACTTCTTCCAGTGAAAACAAGCACAAAACAAAGCCAAATTTATCTGAGGCTGTGCAAAGGAAAAAAAGCGTTGAATTAACTAATCATGGGCTAAAGACTTATCACTAGGTATCAGTAGTAGCTGCAGGAGTATCTGAGTACAGGTCTTGAAATTAAAGAGGGGGTACTTCTTCCAAATGTCCATGAGGAATGCAGCCCTCATTCTGCCAGCAGAAACATCTCCAGCTAAACCTCTGCAACTGCACTGAGGCTCTGCTCAGGTCTTAAGGGTAGGGAGAAAAGGGGAAGGGAATACAAAGATTTCCAGCTTCCTCCCTCACTTCCCCCTTATTTTTCGGACATATAAACCATATTTACCCTCCACAGCTGTCCAAGAGCTTGAGGGTTTTGCCTTTTTACCAAAACCATGAAGCAATCAGTAATTTTTCCTCTGCTTTATCACAACACTAAATATGGAAGAACTGGTGCCAGCCAGCCCAGTACCATCAAACCTTAACCACAAAGCAAACCTTGAGAGAGTCACCTTTTATTATGCTGCAGCACAGAAACTTCTGAGCCTGATCTACAGCCAGGGAGGTCAAAAGAAATATTCTTTTGTCCTGGGGCTAGGAGACCATTTGGTCTTCCGGTAAGGTCAGATTCTCTCCCATGCATCAGGCAGAACGCACATGAAGTGGTATCAAAGAGGTTCCGTGAGCCTTAAGCAGAATAAATATTATACTTATGTCAAATCTGTCACTTGGTGTTTCTATAGAAAGTAAATTATACATTAGAATCTGTCAGCCTTTATTGTCTCTGTTTGAGTTGGTCTCTGCAAACCCTTAAGCTAAATATTGACTTTTTGCACAAAGAACATGACGATGAACATAGGGGACGGGTCAGCAGGCCAAGGAGGAAATGCAGGCTGGGCAGCAAATCAATGGTGAGCTTCAGTTCTTCAGGGCACAGGATGAAGCCAGGCATTTTGCTTGTGAAATTATTTGTTTTGCAGCTTAGAAATGTTCAGAAATTCACTATTTCTCCAAATGTGGTCATCCCATCTTAGTGTTGTTGATTCAAATTTTTTTAATGCTCATTATCCTGGACTGCTGAAACCAGTGCATCTTGATTTTCAAGAAAGATTTAGGCTTTTGATGACTATTCCTCCACTTTTTTTTCCCCTTTTCCTTCTCAGCAGTACATGTACTTTAAAGCAGCTGAATTTCTGGGGTACATTTCTTCTCACATTCTGGAATCCTTCTCATATTCCCTTCCAATCTCTGCTTGGAAAATAATGTCATCTTACCATGAAAGAGTCTTTATTCAGCTACAGGGGTGTGTGCATACATAAGTGTGCATATATACCTATTTGTATTTGTACAAAAAAATCTTTAGACTAATATCTCATACTTAAATCCACTCTGGGCATTTGCCTAATGTGTGATAACAATAGAAATAGATAAGCAGACATAAATAATGGACAGTACTGCTAAAGGCCAATTACAGACCCTTATCATTAGAATTGCAATCTGAAGAACTTTTCCTTGATGTGTCCTTGATTTTAGCAGAATCACACAAAATGTATATTGTCAGTCTGTGGGAGTCAGAGCTCTTCGCTAGAGTGATTCTTCATTTCTCATTACATATTTCTCTTTTATCTACCCCAAAAAACTGTGCCACTTGCTTCCAGCTAGTGAGGAATTTGAGCAAATTTTGTCTCCATGGTCCCTTTCCATTTTTGGTGCTCAGATGAAGAAGTCACCATTTGGCCTCATGCATTTTGCTTCATCCTACTTAAAAAATCTAAGGTAATTGCAGAAGTTAATTCAATTTAGTTTCCCAGTGCACTAATGGGGAAGTAATAAGTTAATGGCTTTTTCACAAAACAAAATGTAACTCGAATAATTTGGATTTTGCAGCCTGATTTAGATTGGTTGTACCTGAGAATGTACAGCACTTTCAAGAGCAGATTTAAACAGTTGCTCTCCCTGGAGCTCCAAACACTACATTTCTCCAGGGATCTATGGGAAACAGAGGGGCTGAAGGAAAAAAGGCAAGACTTCATGCACAGAGCACAGAGATCTGTGCAGAGGCTGTGAGTGCTGTGCACAGCCAGAGGTAGCCTTGGAAAGGAGTAATTCCCCCTCTCCCAAGGGCAGGAGAGAGACAGGGAGACCTGATTTTTGAGCAAGGTGGGTAAATATCCATGTAGTTGCTGCAGTTATCTGCACAAAAATTGGAATAAATTACTAGATTTTGGTGTTATGGTCGTACACACAACATAGAGCTGAACAAGCATCTGAGAAGGGGGTGTGAGCCTGAGCTGGAGCTGCCAAGTGGTGAGGCTGGGAAGGCAGCCTGAAGCCAAGCAGGGAGCTGTAAGCAGTTATTTCATTACCTTCTGCTCCCCAAAGATCCGTAGCATTCAGGATTTATGAATATGCTACAGCTTTCCACTCAGAGATGGGGAAAGTAATTTTTACAGATATGCACAGCCCAGGGAAGCAATCAAGCACCAGCCTTATTTTAATCAATATGCTTAAGTAGCTTTCTTACTCAAAATCATCATAACCCTGCACATATGCAAAGTAAGCCTTACGTCCATTTTCACAGAGTGCTTACAAGTTCAGGAATTGTTATTAGAGCCTTTTTCCCTAACCATGTTTATTTTGGCTTGAATCAGTTGATGCCCTGTGTCCCACTAATTTTGAATCAGTCAACTGTAAATACATGGGAATAATACTGCAATTGCAAAGTAAATCCACTGTGATTATCCTTCTTGATAATTAATTAAACTAAAATTTTCTTAACATGGTTTCATTTTTTATAGGTATAATTTTTAGGAGTGGGATTCATTATCTATATTTTATTTAAGCTGTGATAGTTTTCACGCAGTAGTTAACCTTCCAATTACCTGATTTAGTTAAAATTATAACCATCAAAAGGCATATGTGGTGTAATTAGAGCCATTTTAGAGTTATTGCAAAGACAAGGTAATAAATTATCCTCCATGTCTAGTATAAGGAATAACAGGATTAATTTTCAGCAAGTGAGATTTAGGTTAGGCTTTAAATAGAGCTTTGTAATACTGAGCATGCTTAGCAGTAAAAAGAAACCAAAACCACTTTAATTTCTATCACTGGATATGGCAGGTTAGACAAATGTGTCCTTAGCAGATGAGGTGTAGCACAGCCTCTCTTGAGGGTTGCATCTTACACCTCTAGGAATCCCTCTCACGCCAGGTTCAGTGCTTTTCTATTTTTGCTTTGAGTTTTCAGTACAGTTTTCATCTTTTTTACAGTTGCTTTTTAAAGTGTTTTTTTTTTTAGGAAGGTTCATTGTGCTTTTTCTTTGTTAAGCATTTTCTCAAGACGTATATTTATGACCAGCAACAGATTCTTGGGAACAGGACAAGTGATGCTTGGGTTTCATTTATGTGGAAATATTGAGAACGGAAATTTTCAGTGGTGTTCCTGCTCAGTGAAAGATGTTTCCCAGATATGCTGTTTTAATGGGGAGCTTCACCTGATCTTTTAACATTTTTACTTCAGGGATGGGCAAAAAATATGGAGAACTTTTGCCCTAAATATAGTTGACTTTGTGTTTACCCAAGACAGTCCTACTGAGAGCTTCATTCAGAGTGAGAGCACTTAAAGAGTCAGTCAATGACCAAAATATATACTCGTTATTATTAAAGCCACTCATATGTCCACAGCATTACTTTCCAGGTTGCTTATTTTCCCCAGACAGTATTTTTCACAAGAAATATATTCGCCTCGCCTCGCCTCACCTCTCTTCCCCTTTCCCTCTCTCCTCTCTCCTCTCTCCTCTCTCCTCTCCCCACCCTGCTCTCCCCTTCCCATTACAATGTCAAGGATGTAACTACAGACCAGAAAGAAAAGGGAAGAAAAGAAAGATGAATTTCCATTTAGGTTGATTGTGATTCTTTGGCAGTTTTCTGAAAGATTTTCAAGTTTTGCATTATGTAAGTAATTCAGATAAAAACAGGACCTGATAAGCTTTCTTTTGTGTGGTGCTGACAGTGCATCTCTTCGCTGCAGTTACCAACATGTGCCAAAACTGGCTGCAATAAATAGCTGCCTTCTCATAAGACAAAAAGTAAGAATAGTATTGTATTAGGATGCAAATGCTTTTCATTTATTCATTATAGTCTTTCTGAGATTTGTGCCTCTAGAGACACTTTTGTGTTTAGGCCAGAAGAAACTCAGATACTTAAAAGGTATGCAAATCCTTTATGAAGTGGACTCAAAACACCAAATGACTTTGGAAATAGCTCATAGTCTATTTGAAGCCTGTAAGTATGGGATTATGCTGCATCTATAACAGGAAGTAAAGTGGACTTCAAAAAACCTTGTGTTCGTTTAAAATAAATAAACAAGAGTTCAAAATACTTTCACTAGAAATAAAGTACTTATGATTAAGTCTAGATATTCCAGGACTTCTGGCGTACCAGGTTAATCAAGACGGCTTTAAGTGCACAAAAACGTTCAAAGGTTGATAGTGACAGGTTTTCCTATTGCTGGCAAACTACAGGGGAAATAAAAAGAAATACTATGAGCTTTTTAAATTATGATTACAGCATAATGGGATATTTTAAAATAATAATAATTTTAATCCAAGGTAAAAAAGCAAACCCTAGAGAAGGGCATTTTTCTTAGCTGACATTTACTATGAGATACATTTTCAGTGTAGGTAGGACTCTCTCAGATTTGCGAGACAGCCTCTCATTTTCATGAGTGAGGGAAGGCTGAGAAGGAAATTTACTCCTTGATGTAGCTGATGGAAAAATAGAATGCTTAAAAAAATCCCACCTATGTTAGGCTGTATAAATCTGTTCTTTGAGGCCACACAGGGTCTGAGCCACAAATTTTCAGTGATATCAAGCAGCATCTTGTTGCACAAGTTTTGGATTCAGTGCAGAAAAGGACATGGAGATCTGGCCCCCTGCATCATTTTCCCTGTATTTTTTTGCTTTTTGGAAGGGTTGTGCTGGGTTTCAGTGCTCCCATTCCTGTTTAACCTAATTGCACTTAAATTCCTTTTGATCTTGAAAGAGCCTCAGCTACAAAGAAAACAAAATAACGTTGTTAAGGAACAACATTCGTGTTCATAAGGAAATGGGTGTAATTGCATTGCCTGAGTGATATGAAAGAAGATTTTTCAAAGTAATATAGATTGCATTAGGGGGAACAGATACCCCACGGCCAATCTGCCCATTTATTTTATTATGGGTTTGGGTTTTTTTTCAATTCTGAGTGCACAGGCAAGAACAGGAGAGGCCAGGAAAATAGCACCATTTGTTTGATTTTCTATACTAAGAGTGGAGCCACTTGGGAAGCCACGGGGGAATGTGAACAGCCAGGGCCAATTTGCTGGTGGGAGCAGGTACAGTCCTTGAGCAGAGTGTGACATCCTGGCACTCTCCTGCCAGACCCTGCTGCTCTCAGATCAACCCTGCCCCTGTTTCTTGATCATTTCATTCTGGGAAGTGAAAATGAATGAACAAAAATGAAGAAAAAAATGGATGCTGCTGCTGCTGCTGCTGCTGGTGTGACATGTTTTTGAAGCTCATACAAGCCCAGCTGGCAGAAAATATATTTGTGTTCAGCTCAGAGTCAGAGAAATGCAGTGGATGAACTGGTGTTCAAGGTCAGGTTGGATGGGACTTTGAGCAATATGATTCAGTGCAAGATGTCCCTGCCTGTGGCAGGGGGTTTGGAACTAGATGATTTTTGAAGTTCCCTTCCAACCCAAACCATTCTGTGATTCTGCAATTCTACGAGTGCGGCTCAGCAGAAGAGCACAGCTCCATCCCAGCATGTCCCAACATTTATACTTCCTGCACAGACATTGCCTTGCCACTTTCTCACAGACTTTTAATGCTCCCACCCTTGTCCCTTTCCTAAAGAAAAGTCTATCTCTTTTTTCCCTTCTTGTCATTTTCTCCTTCCCCGTCTGTTTTTCTCAGTTCGCAGCAGCACAGCTCTGTCTGCAGGTTCTTCCTCACTGAAGCTCTGCAAGAGCTACTCTTTCCCTAAATGAAACTTCACTAAATCCAGCAAACTGCTGCAGAGTGTTTCTGTTTATGAACTGACATTTGCTGCTTGGGAAATATTTCACTGCAAAATCTTCACCCAGCTAAAGATACCATAGTCCTTTATATTTTGTTTTCAAGCTCCGATCACCCTTCCAGGCCTTTGTCTGAGCAGGCTGGGGGAGGAAAAGAAAAAAAATGACAACGTTATCTTTGTTATTTATTTTTTTGCTAGCAGAGAAAAATGTAACAAAGGCAAAAGGAGCCCTGCTGAGACCATTTGAACAGCCGTGTATCACTGAAGGGCAATGCATCCCTAGCTGGTGTAAATAAAGGAGGAAAACGTGAGCCAATCAGTATGGCATGGTTCCAATTTAACATAACTTCTGCATGATGAAAATTATTTCTAGGGACGTTCGTTTGTTATGAAAAGTCATCTCGTGCAAGTTTTTTCTTTTATAAGTCTAAGCCAAACAACAAAAAGGTTTGTCACAGTTATACTGGATGGGCTTTTAGTGTTTGCTGTCTTGCTTCAAATGCTGCAAACTGTGAAAAAGCAAAACTTTGACATCACCTGCAGCAGCTTGAGATGAGCTGAGTAACTGTAAAATCATGAAGATAATCTCACTTGACATGCAAATTGTGCAGCCTAACCAGGGAAAAAGCTAGTTTGTCATTTAATCTTGGAAAATGCAATTTGGGTTGCTGTAACCGGAGCTTTCCAAGAGATAAATTTCTACAAATGATTAATATCTCTGGCAGAAAATTATATCAGTAATATGTGTAGAGCACAAGGGAGGCTTGGAGTAATGTAATTCTGTTCAAAATTTTTTTTTTTTTCATAAAAGAGAAGGGTATATTATGTCATCTAGTTAAGCCTTTACATATTCTAAAGGGGAGCAGTATATTCAAATTCTAAACTCTGCTTAAAAAGGGATAAATTTGTGTCTGCAGGTTTGCAGGCCCTCAAGGTAGTGGTTTAAGAGAAAAAGACATTTTGGAATGGGGTGGAATTTTAAAATCCCGGCAAAAAGAAGATTCTGAGTTCTTAAAATTACGTTTTGCCCTGCAAAAGCTGTTGGTACTGCTGAAACCCTAGAGGAAAGGCATTGATGGTTCCTTTTCACTTTTTTTTCTCAAAGAACAGACATTACTAATCCTGAACTTTTAATGCTGATGTAAAAGCTTAGGGGAAATCGCAGAAATTATGTTTTTGCAAATAACATGGCTAGTTCGAAATTAATTCCCCTGAAACTGTAGATCTACTTCAGCACTTATTTGGAGAGGAGCATCAGAATCCAGAGAGATGACCTGGCCCTTAGGATTTTTTAGAGGGTTTTTTAAATGAACAAAAGGATTATTGCATTGGACATGCGAGGTCGAAGGCCAGGTGTCTGTGGGATACTCTCTGTTTTACCCGAGTCAATTTGCTATAGTACGTATTTGTCAAAGAGCAGGTGGGTACTCTTTGCCAATTATTTAACACCATTAATAAATGAGGAGATAATAGGGCTGTATCACTTTCTCCCAGGTTATTGGTTTCACTTAGTAATTAATTATAGAAATGTAAAATCAAAAGAGGGTCTACACTGCATAGTCATGTCTCCCATACAAAAGAAACATAAAAGTAAAACTAAGTAAATCCTTCCCCAGAGTGATCCTGATTTCTACTGGTAGATGAGAGAGGAGAATCAGGCCTGACAGTGAATTGTTGACCTTCATTGCTTTCACTTCTTTCATACAGAGAATGCTTCAAAGTGCTTACAATAAAAAGCCAGTGCTCTGATTTACTGCCTCAGGCATCCTGGAGAAACCTGGGATGATGATTGTGATGGTTGTGGTCCTTCTCTGCCACAGCCCTGGCTGATTTCCTCTTTCTTCTCATGTCTCCTCAAGGGACTATGAGAACTATTCTGCATTTTCCAAAAAATTTTCTTTAGTAAGTATTAACATTATTATGTCTTTAAACAGCACCTAATTGCTAAAAACTAAATCCAGAAGAGATGCCAAGATCCACATTCACTTGTTCCTTGCTAATAGGTTAAAGAATGGAGAAAGGACAGAGATCATTCTATCTCCATTTCTGCCCATCTGATTTCAATGCAGTGATTTCTGCTTGCAGATAGCTGCACAACAAGTCACAGCAGTTCCAATTTTAGACCAGCAGAGCCTAATGAACCGAGTGTGAGATTGGAAATCTGGCTGTTAATGCTTACAAGTAATTGGCTGGATTTTTCTTCTGGTGCAATTTGTCCCAGCTCAACCAAAGTTGTATCATCTTCAGCATATTAAATGAAGTATAGAGCTGAAATTCCCCTGAACCTTTAGTTTAAAAACCTGTATGAACCACTAACATTTTGGAAAAAAAGATTTGCCACTGGGAAAAAGGCATGGGGCTAAGA
>WEIT01025014.1:206741-216973 GCA_013389985.1 Dryoscopus gambensis
TATTCATATATATAAAATAAATATATATTTGTTTCTAGGCGTATATGGAGAGTTGTCCCTCTCCAGATAGATTTTTTATACATTTCTTATATGTACACACATGTAGGGTACATAAACACAGGTCTGTATAAATACTTTTAAGAAAACATCCATTCCGTTCTAATTCAATGCAATCTAATCCAAACACAATAAAGCCCCCCGAAAGGGAAGTCTCCTATAACTTGGCAGGAGAATGGACCCACAACACAGACTGTATTGTGAAGCAAAACGGTCTTGAGTCCCCGCTTTAGGGCACAGAAAGAATCAGAAGCAGGGATGTGTTAAAAACATGCTAAAAATAGTCTTGAGTTTAGAAGTGTGCCTTTTCAAGCAGGCAAAGATTCCCAAAGCCAGAACAAGATACCTTTGGCCAGGCATAAAAATAATTCAGGATTTAGGAAGGAGAACACTACTGCCAACTTCACAATATGGATTGTTTTTGAAAACCATGTTTCTAACAGTGTAAATAATCTGCTGTCATGGACCTGAAGATTTCTTTATTTTTTGAAAGACATAATCAGAACAAAAATTTAGTAAAGGGTAAATATTATCAAAGAAAGGAAAAAGATGTTTTCAGGCTCCTGCTGCCTCGGCACTGCTATCCAAACACAGAGAGATCTGTTCTTGGAAGAGTGCTGGGCTCCAGCAGGAGATAATCATTGCTTCTGCTGGACATCTGTGGTCCTCAAAGAACTGCTAAAGCTCTGGGTGTGGAAATCAGGTGAGCAGAAAATAGCCTTTTAACTTCCTAAACCCAGAACTACCCAAGTAAGGAACCTTAGTCCCTGTTCAGTATCCTTGCATAATTTGTTGGGAATCTGAATTTGTTGTGGACTTGGCAGCCTACGAAAATTCACACTGCAGGGAATGCAGTGACTCCCAGCTTTGTCTGATGTGATAAATAAGGTCACTGAATATTTTTTAAACATCTGACTTCCTCTACTTTTTGTTGATAGTTTATTGTCATATTCTTATCTCCACATTTAATTTAATTTGCTATTGTACCACCCACAGTGGTCGCTTGTTCATTCTCTTTCATCTCCTTCTGTATCCCAAAAGAATCTAGAGTCAAACTCCTGCCACAGTTCTACTTCACATAAGTGGTGGTTGGAACAGCAGAACTATAAATTTTATGTGCTCCATTTGCATCAGCAAAAATCTTGGAAACTCAGTTGTATGCATTGTTTGTTCAGTTGTATACATGCCAGCAGCCCAGAACTCATTTTAAATTACAGTTATTTGTGCTTATGCATGGCAACGAGTGCCTGGTTCTCCCTCCTGTCGTCCATTCTTCACCAAAAGTTGTGATTCTGTTTTTGATTCCCTGGTTGTTACTTCTGGAAATATTTTGAAAATTTGTGTAAGCTGGAGTACGTTTGAAACAACCAATCCAGTTAAAAACACAGCAAGTAGCACTTCTCCAGTAACTGCTGTGCTGCATCACCTTTCTCCTTCAGCCTTTTCAATGCCAAGATCTTCTCACAAGGAAAAAAGGCCATGACTTGAAAAAAGTAGGTTGGTGATTAAGATGTTCATTATCAATTCTGTACACATTGGTTGTTTGCAATGATTTTGTTTTTCCACTTGTTCCTCAGGCAGTAACAGTAAATTTGGGTGCTTGTGACATTTCTGCAATTCTAACTTTGAATGAGACTCCTACCATATATTGCCTTATAAATACTGACTTGCATTAAGTCCCATGTGTGCCTCTCGTGTAGAAATGAAATAGACAGTATAGTCATTATTCAACTTAATTTGCAATATTTATTGCTCTTGGTGGATATGAATGTATTTGTTATGCTCACAATAAATGACCTCTGGGTTTCAGAGATGCATTATGTTAGGGAAAACTTGCAAGGAGTAAATAACACGCTTCCCTTTCTCTCTACGATTATTTCTACGGTGCCACTATTGTGTCCTGTATCTCAATTTAATTCATGCTCAGCTGAAGGACTCTTGCTCCTGCAAAAGTGTGAAACAAGGGTAACATTTGTGTAAATGCAGTGAAAAAAAGCGCAACTGTATGGCTTGCTCTGGTGACATTCAGAGAAAGATGACTGTAAGGACCAGCTGTAAACGTGGCATAATCTTGGGAAGCGTAAGTGCTGACTTGTCCTTGGGATAAGGAGTTCATTATCACTCACAGCCAGGTGCTTTGTGCTGTTGGATGGTACCCAGGGAAAAATGAGCTGCATAAGCATGGCCATAACATCAGTGTCATGTCCCTTATCATGAACTGGAAGCCACAGGAGAAGCAGAAGCAGCAGTAGAGTGGCAGCTACACACCTGAAAAAACAGGCAACTCTCCTAATGTTTTCCTGTTATTGAAAGTCATGTAATTTTAGTGGTCAGAGCTAAAATATTCCAATATCTTCAGTTCAGACCGAAAATGTCAGATGATTAGATTATGCGTAAAACTGTATTCAACATTCATAATTCATAGACTAGTACATCTAGTACTAAGCTCACCAATAAATGTCAAGAGAAAGAAAATGCTATTATTTTATTTTAAAGCTGGAAATGGAGCGATAAATTGATTCTCTTGAGGTCCCGTGGGAAGTCTGTGCTAGACATGTGTGTTTCCTCTGAACTATCCATGCCAACTTTCCCCGAGTTTCTGTGGAGTAAGCCTAATTTTTATACTTTTCTTTATCTTTTAAGACCCCTTCCTCCCCGTCCAAGGACAAGTATCAGAAAGAGATAATCAAAACAAAAATTTATGTTGGAATTATAGGGACAGACTCCAGTAGGTGCAGTCCTCTTTGAATATTTTGAACTTGCTAATACAGGGTAAAGGTTCTGGCAAACAGGGATACTAATTATTTGATATGCAAAAGAGGCTGATTTAAGAACTGACAGAGAAGTTGGATTTGAGATTTTAAGATTATTTTAAACTAAATATTAATAGCCTGGAAATCAAGAGAGGAGGGGAAGAGAGTTTCTGTGTTAAACACAGAATAGGAAAAAAGTGTCATTCTTGAAGGAAAATTCTTAGGATACACTTCGTAACTCCTGATGTTTTTCAGCAGAAAAGAAAATCTCAGTTGCACAGAAATTCATGTTGCAGGAGGTAATTTTATTCAATTCATAAATCCTTATAACAAAGATTTTTCCTTTGCCAATTATCCAGATATTCATTACACAGGAGATAATGAAGTATGTGGTAAATGTTTCAGCTGATCTTATTTTAACATTTCACCATTCATGTGACAAAATGCCATACATAAAATCTTAAATCAGGTTTTTTACTGGTGTAAAAAATGATACCTCAAAACATTATGCACGCTCATGGATGAGAGTCTAAAATCAAACCCCATAAAACGTGTTATTGGAGATTGTGTTTTTCATAAATGGCAGCTGTGCTCTCCTCCCATAATGTCACTGCCAAAGCAAAGTGAGATAATAAATCCCATTTTTCTTTGGCTTATTTTCTTTATTAATGATATAAAAAGAAGTTATACACCTATTGCCTTATTGAAATGCCTTTTAAGATTTGATATTTGCAGAGAACTACAAAATGTCCTTCCTGTCTAAGACTCACAGTGGCTGACTGAAATGAATCTGCAGGCTTGTCTGCTTGTCTTTGACTTTTAGACTGGATTATTTGCTTTTAATTCAAAATATGGATATTGTAATTATCTGAGGAAACTGTCAGGAGGTGTAGCACATTATTGCCTACATCTTTCTCCAAAGCAGTTATGCAGAATTATTTGAAAAGTAGAATAACAAAGCCCTATAATTCTAAAGAGCACAACCTTACTACACAGTTAAATTTAGACCAAAGAAAGCATTGTTTTATCAAAAAAAAAAAAAAATCAGTGTATAAAATAAATAGGAAAATGAATGACAAGTGTCTATAAAATCAGCTTGGAAATAGCTAAATAAATCTTCCTTCTCTGACTCCGAATTGCCATTATGACCTTTGCAGAATATATATAAAATTTCTCCAGCTCTGGCTCACCTAACTACATTTTGGAGCATATTTGGTGCTGTATTTTCTATTTCTACTATAAGATTAGAAACTTTGCTTTCACACTCACAGGTCCTAACTGTTTTTTTCTGATGAAGTTTTATTCAGTGGGCATATACAATAGAGAAGCAACTTCTGCAGCATTTGTAGCCCTTGAAATTTGTGTGTAGTTGCTCTAGAGAAATATACAATTTCTGCATCACCATGGCCAAGCGTAAGGGCTCAGTGAGCTCATGGTGGAACTCAGCAGAGCTCATAGTTGAGAGGGTCAAGTTCAGAGCAAGAAATCCTTCTGCTTATATAGTGTACAAGCATCATCTTACACTCATCCCTGTGGTTTTCTCGAGGGACTTGTTCCTGGTCACTCTTTACTTTCTCACTGTTCTCCTTTTCAGCTTTTCTGACCCGATTTTCTCCCTTTTGTGGTCCCATTCTTCTCCTTCCTGGAGCCGAATGGTGCTGCAGAAAGACTGAGTGCTGGATGGGAACTGCATTAACAACTGTGACAGGGTTACTGCCTGGCTGTCTATCCAAATGTCTTTTTTGATCTTTACTAACAAACAAAATCACTTAAACCGAGTTTAGTTCACATTTCTAGTGAGCTAAGTAGATGCATATTGTCCTCAGAGAGCTGTCTAAGGGACACTTGAGATGTGCACGTGCATAAGATCAAGGATTCATTTTGCGGCTTCAGAAATCCACCCAAAAGCCATCTCAGGACTTTTGCAGATTTAAAACAATGTCGAAGAGGTTCTACAGCCACCTGGAGAAACCTGACAGAGCTGCTTCAGTCTCAAGGGATAAAAAGAAATAAGATCAATCACTCTCACCTCTGCATTTTGTAATGACTTATCTATGAATTTTCTCTTTTTTTGTTTTGCCACGGGCAGGAACACCTTCCACTAGACCAGGTTGCTCTAAGCCCCATCCAGGGGCATCATCATGTAAAAAGTGATTTAAAAGACAAATTCCTTAATTTCAAAGGCCTGGTTTTGGTATTATTTCACCCTTCCCCACTGCTTTTCCTGAGGTGTAACAGCATCAATAGTGTGCCAGTGCTTGGGAATCAGAGGAATTACCCAGAAATTATCCAGAGAAAAAATCCAGGCCTGAGCCCCTAATTAGACAGCTAAAATGGGGCTTCCTGTGGTTTCTCCTGCACAGCCAAACTGCTGGGCCAGTGTCTGCTTTTTAAGAAACTTAATTTCTTTCACCAAGCCTTTTAAATGTAAAATGAGCTGGATTTATAAATCTCTCATGACTTGCTGTTCTGGGTTGAATACCTCGTGTTACATGGTTATTTATATAGCATTGAAACAGCCTTGAGCAAGATTGTAAGGCAGCACTCCTAGAGAGCCCTCATAAAGAAGAGATGTTCATCTCATCTGGCAATTGCTGAGAACAAAAAAAAAAAAAAAGAGATAAATTATATTTAATGGTACCTGGAAATGCAGCTTGCTAACAATAGAAGCACAATCCCTCTCTCATGCCTCCCTTCCATGCTTCCTCTGTAACATCCTTGGCAGTAACCTCGGGGTGGAGCAGCCTTTGCAGCACAGTTGGGATAATGCTGGCAGAAACAATCCTTGCATTTGCTTTTCCTTTCAGGAATGAGCACGCTTTGTTTATCTGAGCTGTGTATTGGGACTACTTGCAGAATGTCTTAAAACTTTCAAGAGAGACCTTCCCCACCTAAACCAACCACAATAAAGCAACTGTTAAATTTAATTTCTGCTGGAAGAGTGAGTTAAATTTTACTTTGCTACACCAGTGAAATGGATGCTAAACAAGTGTCGAAAGGTCACAGATGGAATTTAGGGAAGGTTTTTTTAATCACTTGATCCTGAAAAAAATGAAAGTACTGTGCATATGTGGATAAAGGCACTGATGTTTTTTTTCCTTTCTCCAGTGTTAGGTGTCACATTTCTATGATCCTCAGCACTGCAGCTGTTATTGTTGTACAAGTATATATATATCTATAAAACAAGTACTGACTGAGGTTTTTAATGCATGCTGAGGTACCAGGTACCACAGGAAGGACATAAATCCCCACTGCCATTAGACATCTGCCATCCTGCAGCTGGTGGGTGTCCACGACTGCACACCAAAGGCTTTCACTGCTCCTGCACCAAGAGCAGATCCCACCAAGGATGAGCAGATCCCTACAGGGATTTGGAACTTGTGCCACCAAATGGCTCTGCCTGCTCAGCCATTCTCTGCAGAGGTATCCTGCTCCCGTGGTGGTTGTGGGTGGTGTGTTTTAAAAGCCCTTCCCTTAAGAAGAAAGGCTGGTATTGCAACTCCTAAGTAGAGTTTGGTATAACTGAGCTTCTTGCTGACAGAGAAGAGGAGAGTGAATAAAGCAATCATCTATTTGCAACATAACAGAGGGCTGTCTGGGCTGGGCAGATGTGCCAGACCGAGCAGGGAAGGTGAAAATGATCTTGGAGTTGATTGATCCCAATAGTTTGGTCAGGACAGAGCAGCAAAGAGGTGATAAGAAGCAAAAAGATATAAGACTTAATCAGCCTGAAGATGTCAGGCTTTGTACCACTAAAAAGGCAATATTTAGTGATTCACTTTCAGATCTGTACTGAATTAATAACTAAACTGATCTATAGCAATTTTTGGCTGTCCACAGTGGAAAAATGGAAAAGCAACATATACAAGATCTGCATATAGCAGAAGGGAAAATTTAAAAGAGGACCTTAGTATACCAATCCAAGGCAGTTTTGACTAATGAGGGAAGAGTATAGGCAGGCACCAGCAGGAGAAAAAAAATGATGCTGAAAGTATGATGGATTTGTTGAGGCACACTACGATAAAAATAGTATAGAAAAATTAGTTATGAAAAGAAACGTTCACAAATATTTTCATTATCAACTTTGGACAAGTTTCACTGACAAATAGACAATACAAGGGGAAAAAAATTACCTTCTCAGGAAGATTTGAGAGGATACAAAAGAAGAATGAGCATGTCCTTCAAGAATGTGGATCCTTAGCTAAAGAGAGAAAACAGGAAAGTTTTTTCCTAAAATACCCTTTGTAAAAGTTGGTTAGATTCAGAACTATGTTAATTTCTTTTAATTTGAATGGGAAGGAGGAGGAAAGTTAACAAGGTTTCAGCTTTCTCCACAAAGACTTAGTAATCAAAGGTCATTAGACTATGTATCTTACAGTAATTAATGTGATTTGAGAGCAATTAGTCATCCTTCATTAATGAGTCTGTTACATTAGATTAGTAAGTTTCTATTTTTGTCAGATGCTATTTAACATGCTTTAAGATAGACTTTTTTTTTTAAACTTCAATCTTCACAAAATTCCAGCTGGGAAAGGTTTGGAAATAGGAATTGCAAACGATCAAGTTTTTCTTTCAAAGTGAAGTGACCTGACTGACATTGCTGAAGTAGATGTCTGCTGAATTATTTTGATTTTGAGGTTCTAGGGTTCAAGTTTCTAGGGTTAAAGGCAATCAGGTACCTACATATCAACAAATCAATGTGTGTTCAAATTCCACTTGTGCCTTTCATATTTTTACCTCTCCAGCTAAATACATGCTGGGAAAGAAAAGACATTCAAAATCCTCACTCAAAACCATTCTTCAGGATATTTTAAAAAATATTTTTCCAGGACACTTTGTGAATTGTTGTTTTATGGATTCTGTGCTTGCTCGCAGTGAGGAAGGCTCAGGCAAGTGAGGATTCACTGATCTGCTTGTCAATGTCTCCAAGTCGTTCCCAATTCCCTGCTCCCTGTTCTCCAGCTGCTTCCCACATCCCACCTGCTGCACTGGGTACTGTGAAGCTGAGCTAGTCTTTGAAAAGGTTTATTATAATGTTGATAGAGGACACTGAACTCCTCAAATGAAAAATGAAATATAAGTGCAAATTATAATTATCATAATTCCAAGCTATTTAGTATAAACACCTAGTTAAAAGAAATTACTCATTAACTGACTATTTTCATGTTTTTGCTGAATCTGGATATTCAGTTGCTTTTTCCATTATTAGCAGCAAAATTGGAGTAGGATCTCTAATGTGAGATTTGACCCTTTCATCTCAGGTGATGCAAAAGGTCTTTTTCAAAAATCAGAAAAGCTGTACTTGCATTTCATTAGTGATAATGATTTACCAAACAAAGAGCTAATTTTTCCCATTATCATCTTGTTCTTTGCATAGTCCAGACTGAAATTCTGCTCTTAGATATCTCTATCCCTGAGTGCAAGGCAGATGCAGACTCTGCAGAGGAAAAATTTTATTGGAAACTCCAATTTCATTCAAATTTTACTGACAATTAAGACACAGCCTGTATGTGAGGCTTGGTTAATTTTCCACACTGTTTTTATCCTTAACACTTATAGCAAAAACGTGTGCATGAAAACTTTATTTCCAGCAGTTCTGTGATGTACCAAGAGTGTAACCAGAGCTGTAACCCAAGAGAACATAGACATATTTAAGCTTCACTATTCAATAAAACACAACAGTCACGTTGGTTTCACTGTCAATTAAGCTTAAGTACATACTTAATTGTTTTCTTAACTCAGGGACCAAACAGCCTCAGTTCTTAATGGCAAACTGAGCAGTTGCACCCCATAGTTCCTGCAACAGCAAAAGTTGTGTGCTTATGAAAAAAAAAAGATCAATGATTAGGAGAAAACCATTGGGGAAAACCATCCCTTTTATTGATCCAAGATTAATGTCAGCTATTAAAATAGAGAAATTTGAACACAGTAACGCATTAAAGATTTGGAATTGCCAAGGCAAGACAAAATGCCGGCTGTAATTCACTGTTGACAGGGATGCTGCTCCAACCAAAGATACATATACCAACAAATCCTCCAAGAAAGGTTCCAGTGAAGCCTTCACTTATTCTGCAGTAAGATTCAGTCCAAAGAGGTGTGGAACGTCAGCAAGCAACTGGAGGAAGGGGAACAGTAATATTGTACAACGTGAGAAACAAGGGAGATCAAGGCTGAAAATACTAAGCCTACAAAAACTTTGTAGACCTTTGATGAAAATACTGCTTCTATAGCCTAAAAAATCTGTGAATAAAAACAAGTCTGAGGTTAGAATCTTACTGGAAGTCAACAGTTGATTACCTACTTCTAAAATATTGTCTCCTGCACTCTATCAGTCTAAATGTCAGAGGGCATTAGAAACCCCTCAGAAAAATGACGTTTTAATTTCCCAGGCATCCATAGCACTTTCATTGAGAAGGAAATTTAATACTGAAATCATGAAAAATCTTTAAGGCCAGTTATATAAGGTTTTAGGATACATTTTCTTTATCTTTCGTTCCATCTCTTTCTATAAACTTTAACATATAGTCTAAATATGAGGGAAAAGAAGTCAAGAGTATACCACAGCTGCCAGATTCAGAATTTGTCTGAACTCTTCTTTCTGCAATTACCTACAGTGATGAAACTTCAAAGAGTTATTCTTTTTATTCCTAAATACTGCTAATTCTTACTTTTTATATCATATGAAAACTGCAATGAAACTATTTGTTTTAAACTTGTGTAATTATCTTCTACATGCAGTATTTGATTTTGATTCTTCCTTTATCCGTGTAGTGATATTTGCTTACTTATTTTCCGATATTTTGATATTCTAATATTTGTGATAGCACACATTGTAGTGTGGGAGTGTTTCTTGCTTGGACAATAAATTTCAGTCCACAAAATTCTACACAGAAGATTTTGCAATAACAAATTTTATGACATGAAGATGAGTTGTTTTATTGGAAAAAAAAAATACTTTATGTCTCTTTCTTGCCCAATTCCCTAGACAACACAACAACAAGCACAAAATATTTAGAGAACAGCTCTGTCAGACTGAGAGGTTTTGCTGATGCCTAGGAAAAACAAAAACAAACAGAAATGAACATCTGGAATAACTCTGTCCAAAATAACAATGTAGGTTATTTTGCACCAGTCTTCACTGGGTCAACTAAGACAGTAAATACCTTCTTAATTTCCTGCACGGCAATATAGTTATCAACAATTCTTATACAAAGAGGNTGTGTAATGATATTTGCTTACTTATTTTCTGATTATTGTTAGTAACGATATTTGTGATAGCACGCGCTGCCATGTGGGGGTGTTTCTTGCTTGGACAATAAATTTCAGTCCACAAAATTCTACACAGAAGATTTTGCAATAGCAAACTTTATGACATGAAGATGAGTTGTTTTATTGGAAAAAAAAATACTTTATATCTCTTTC
>WEIT01025017.1:7005-18594 GCA_013389985.1 Dryoscopus gambensis
GGTCACATGTGTGAACCACTTGTGTGTTCTGGTTGGTGGGTTTGTGTTCTCCGGAGGGGGGAATTGTGGGTGATCTCGTGACTGAGTCAGTGTGTGTGCTGGCTCCGGACCATGTGGCCACTAATAAAATATCTGCTGAAATATCTACAAAGATGAGCCTTTCTTGATTTCCTCTATGGGCAAAGCTGTCTCTAGGAAGGTTGCAGAACCCCACTGCAACATGCTACCTCAGTGAAACAATCTTAATTTTTATTGATGCACAGCCAGCAAATGAAACAGCAATTACCATTTGCATGTGTTGGTACAGTGACAATAATGGCTTTGTAAAGTAGTGGGTTGAGATTTTAATTGACCACTTACCAAAAAAAAAAAAAAAAGACAAAGAGGAGGAAAAAGACAATTTTGCAGCAAGTAGGAAGACTAAGTACATCATTTCCTTTCTTCTCATTTTGGATCAATACTAGAAAAATATCAGAACTACTAGTAAAATGAATGCCTACGATATTTTTACATACTGACATAGACATTGTAAGTTCAAAAAGATTTGTTTACCTCAGTTTTCCACAAATTTTCTCATTTAAGCTGATTAGTAATCACTGCTGATAGTCATAAGAAAAAAAATATAAGCCATCTGACTTCAGGGGAAAGGATGAAAAAGTAGTAAATGAAAATGTCTGATGAATTAATTATAAAACTATCATTTCACATTTAACTAACATTAAATATTCAACTTTAGTCAATAAAGAGTGTCCCATCCTGAGAAAAGTGCATGCTTTAACTAGCCTTATGTCTTTGCTCCAGAAGAACAGCATTATATCCTACTAGAAATCTCCAAAGGTTTTATTTTTAATGGATTATAATGAATTCAACCTTCTTCATTAAAAAAATTTCACAAGCTTGATTTATTCAAAATTAATTAGATGGAAGAAAAAAGAGTCAGAGACCAGAATACAGAGGAAGGAAGAAGCAGCTGGGAGGTGTTGCAATAAAAAGATGTTCTGATAATAGAAGGAAAAGCAAAATCCGTTAGTGGAGCTCTCAAAGCTAACAAAGTATTCACCCATTCCTGCTGATCATTTTAACTGAGAAACGCAGGGGTAATTAGCAAAATATACAGCTCAAAACACATGCCTAAAGCATTCTCCTGTTTATTAATTTTTCAGAGAAAAATACCTTATGCCTCACAGCAAAAGAAATTATTCTCTTTCCCTTCTGTTTCTGGTGAAACTTGGCAGTTGCACAAGTAGCTCAAAGGGAAATGATTCTTAGCTGGTCTGCCTTTTTATGGATTCATTGCATCCTCTTCGCTCCTTCATACTGTACAAATAACAGCACAAGTTTTAAACAATTCTGTTAGCTGATAATGCTAGTTAAAAATGCGTAATCAGACTGATGGAATATAAAATTTGCAGGGGTTCAATAATAATGAGGGCACCTCAGGTAAATTTTATCTACTCAGTTTGATTCCCTAGAAATAGGGCTTCATCTCTTAAATATGGGCTACAATAGCATACAGGAAGATGCTCTTAAATAGGGAGTCATTTAAATAAATCACATGAAATGTCCTTGTTATAAGGTGTATTAGGACACAAACAGGTTGAGTGGTTGGAAGGGTCAAATAAAACTCCATTATCACCTCACTGTAAGGGCAAAGGAAACTTCGCAGATTGATATCTAACTGGTAGTGCCCACTCCCTTTTCACAAGTACCATAGCTAAATGATCTCTGCTGTAGCGATAAAACATCAGAAAAATTTTTCCCCAAATGAATTGTCAATAGTTTTGATCCAAAGGAGCTGTTTCAGGTAATTCTATATTAGCCATTCTCCAAACATCAAATGAGACTTTCTGCATTTTCTTATCAAAATAATATTGAAGGTGGATATTTCAGTAATTTGCTTCTGCATAGTTTTGGCAATCAGTAATACGCAGAAACACCTTCCCCAAACTCCCAATCCTGTTCACAATTATTTAGCAAGGTTTTGACCAATAATTATCTTTGCAGTATGATCACAGATACTTATTTTCCTTTCCTCTCTCTTTTTATTATTTTCTCAACTGTATTGGAAGAACCAGAGAGAAAACAGAATGTGATTTTTTTCTGATGTGATGTAAGCAAAAACTGCCTTCTAAAACACTGATTTTCACTTACTGCTGTTTTCTTAGAACACTTCTCAAAGACCTTTGTAAGAGTAATCTGAAACTTGAAAAGACTTCTTTGCCCATTTAAGCCACTAGTTTAAAAAGCTCTAGAAATAATGTTAGTTTCTGAGAAAGGGCTTTTTATCTTAGTGTAGGTATGAACTGCAATATCTAATGTGCTTGCGCTTTTCATTAGAGCATAGCAGACTCTTTCAGTGCTCTTTGGCTATTTTGTGCTACAATGTGCAGTGATTTTTTATTCACTTGTGTATTTTAAATTCAGAGCTGAAGAGCTTAGTGGCACAGTGGCACGCTGCAGCAATAGTGCTTCACTGTTTTAAACGTTTTCAATATGATTAAGAGGTATTGGCATGGGTACTTATGACCAGTATTCCATGGAAAATACCCACAGACTTGGACCTCAAAATTCTAGTGTCAATTCACATTGATTAATTGCCAGAAGAGGATGCATAGATCTTTCCTAATGCTTTCAGAGTTGGTGATGTTATTAGTTGCCAAAATAACCATCAAGATCTGAATTAGGATTATTTAAAAGAAGACTTTTTTTTCTAAGGCATCCTCCACATTTAATATTAGTATATGCACGATTTAACATGAGTATATCTTCCTAATTTTCAAGACTTGACCTAGTGGCTGCACATAACTATTTATTTGTAGTCAAAGTTCTAAAATCATGGAATAATAGAAGGGTTTGGGTTTGAAGGGACCTTAAAGATCTTCTAATTCCAACACCCCTACCATAGAGAGGGGCACTTTCCACTAGACCATGCTGGTCAGAACCACATCTAAACATCTGGCCTTGAACACTTCCAGGGCATCCACAACTTCTCCTATGCCAGTCCCTCACCACCCCCACAGTACAGAATTATCATGTCATATCTGCTGTGTGAGATATATGATGAAGATAAGAGAGCATTATGACTCAAAAGACTATATTATAATAAAAAAATCGTTTCAGGCTGCCTGATCAATTTACACCAACCAAGTATTATTTCCTGATAGTAGCTAAGCAGGAGGTAAGTGTGAAAGCAACTAAGGGAGTCAGTCAAAAACTCTTGCCACATAGTCCAAGAGTACAATACAGTACTCCAAGAGTACAGTAGTTCCAAAGTACAATACAGACACAACACTGAGGTCAAAGACTGAATTAACTTTGCACTTCAAAAGGAAAATCCTTCTGATTTAATATTTTGAAGCTGTCAATATTTTTTCTGCACTTATTTATCTATCCACCTAGTAAGTCCCAAGTGACTAATCTGTTGTGTGACTTCTACACTACAGAATAAGAGGGGAAAAGTGAGATTCTCATTCATGTTAGTGTTCAGTTATTGGAGCCCACACCAGGAGATAATGATGCTGGCAAGCACAGTATAGTTATCTGCTCTCTATAGCAATAAGATAATAAAGGGCCAAAAAAAGAATTAAGGACATCCCTTCAAGCTAGTGACTCCAGACATAGTATGTTTGTGGCTGATATCTTAGGTGAGTAATGTTTCAGAATATGAACATACCAGATTTGAAGAACGGCAGACCAGATAGAGCTGATTTTTTATAAATACATAAATCAACATTTTTTTTAAATTATGCTATTTAATTATTACAAATATAAAATTTAAGTTTTCGACCACAGAGTTATAGCCAGAGAGACCTGAGGCCTGCAAGTCAGAGATCAGTTGTTAAAATTAGGCTTAAAATAATGCATATTTTCCAATCAGTTCTTCTGTTCTTATTTGCTTTTTTATTAGATTTTTGTTCTCATTCGTGTTTTCTAATGAAAAATATCATACCTCTGCTTCCAACACCAGCACATTTGTCCAATATTCTAGAACTAAATTTCACTGTGGACAGCTCTTTTACACTCTGAGGATGAAAACAAGTGCATCAGAGCTTCAGAGTATAAACACGATACTCCAGGTAGTAGGACTGCCACTTTGAAATCTTTTGTTACAAGACACCATTCTGAAATTGTGCATAACAAACCAAATGAGCATTTTAGTGGGAAATATGGAGAAATAATAAGCAGGTCTCTGTCCAAAAGTACATTTTTCATCTGGTAAAAAAAAACAGGCTTTGTATGCAAATCAGGAAGAAGTTAGAGACTGAAAACATCTGTAGGAAGTCTCACTTCTTTTATATGGCCCACAATAGAAACAAACAAAACAAAACAAAAAATAGACCCAAAATATTTTCTCTCCCCAAAAATCCCAAACAAATATCCACACCTGAAAAACAGCAAAAGCAAAGTAACTATGAATTGTCATTATGCCCTATTTGTCACTTCTATATCGTTGCAGCATTACTGATTTTAACAGAGTAGCTTCTTCTTTTTAATACATTGAGACCATCAGGTCAAACAAATTGCTAGATCTTATTTTCTTCTCCTAGTACACAAATGTTTAACCTACACTGTTCTAAACATGAGGCTATGTCTTTTGGAAAATACAAATACAACATTTTGTAGGTGAATTAGGACACACAAATAATTACACTGGGTCAGGCTGAAGGTTTGGCCTGCCCTGTGTCCTGTCCCTGGCAGGGTCAGGAATGAGAAGTATATCAGGGAGTATATATCACTATTCTTCTCATTATCCCTCTGCATTTATGCATTTTCAACATAGATATTTACTGTACAAGGGGTTATATCCATACCACTGTGTATAACAGTCTTTCCCAAACTTTTCTGCCAGAATTTCTCTCAATTTAAAAAGCAATTAAAAATTTGTATTTCTACCACCCACAATGCACTGTGCCAGTAAGTCCCATATTTACAATGAAATTATGCAGAAGTACTATGTTAAAAAGTACTACCTTCTGCTTAACTTAAAACATCAAATGGATAATTTATTGTCATAATTTTTAACTGCACTTCTGGGACATAACAGATATCAGTATTGTGTAAGCTGGGCAGCTACAAGATTACAAGTCTTTTGTGACAAAGCAGTCCACTAAATATAATGAATGTTAAAATATTGAATTTCTCTCAAATGCTTCCAGGTTGTTCATGCTCCATGAGCAACAAATCCCATTAGCAGATCCCTTTTACACTGGGTTGCTTTACCAAGAAAACTGATATAATTTTTTTATCGGTTTTGTATAGTACATACAAATATATTATATTCGAGAGAACTTGGATGTTACTAACACAAATAGAAGAGTAATCTAGGCCTTAGTATATTAGCAGCTTTAAAGTATTAAAAAAGAAAATTAGGTAAATGTGTGCTCACTACTAACGAACATTAATGGGCCAATAAAAAGTAGTTATGTAACAGGTCCACACAATATTTTTTTTGTGTAAATAATTAGCTGTGTGAAGCTAGGTAATAATGAGAAAAGTGTCGCAATTTTTTTGAATTTGTATTCTGCTTTACTATTTTTCCGTTTGTATTTTTCTTAAGTGACACTGTTTGCATTGAATGACTAAAATGTGTCATATGAAATATGTAATGTATTATTGTTCAGAAATTAGATATTAGGGAAAATAAAACAGAGGAAGCAAAAGTATTTTTAGTGTTAATGATCTGTCAAATTTTAACTTCTGAGTATGGTTATTACCTAATATTTTAGGTAGATCATGTATCTTCAGGAGAGTATATACTACCTGTGGATGAACATATACAAACAACAACTATGCTAAAGTACTGTATGCACGGTCCTATTAAGGACTCAACAACAAGGCTGATTTACCATATTGAACTAATCTACCAAGTACTCCCAAATTAATTCACATCCCAAGAGAAGACACAGAGGTATTTTATTTCTTACTCATTATTTTGGTGACATGTTCTGGATTTCTACAAATCTTCAAACCACTGCATTTTTTTAAAATCTCTTTGATACAAATAAGTCCTTGAACTTGAGCTCAGTTCTACTGAAACTAGAGTTTTAGGTGGTCCTGAGAATCTGTGGAAACTGCTGAGAGGCTCCAAACTGTTAAAATTATCTCATATTCTGTATGCTCCCTCTGAAGTCAAAAAAAGAATCTCTGAATTTGCTTAGCAAGGAATACACTATTGTTCCAGTTGCATGAAGTGCAGGCAATAAATAACCAGTGAGGATGACAGACAGTCCCCTCCAGCAAAATTAGTATATACATATTTGACTGCTTTCTCATCCCTAATCTCAACAGTCCTTTGTCTTGGAAATCAAAGAGCAAATCCATGCTTTTCCACCCTCGAGGCATTATGCATATTCTGAACAAAGAGGGAAAAATAATCAAGAACATGCAATGTCTGGAGGACACCTTTCTGTCACGGTGAGGTCCGAGGGGGTCCTAGGGCTAGCTCAGGGCCCCCGGGAGCTACACGTGACAAGAGAACCTAGGTAAAAGAAAGAAGGCGCTCTTCTCCTCGGGATAACGTTCTTAGATCTTTACTGCATCGAATCCTGGAGGCGAAGAGGGCGGGGGCCTCCTGAAGACCCCTTTTGACCCCCCAGGGAGGAAGGGGAGGGGGCAAAACCCACCACCAATAGGGTACAATTTACTTGGGAAAAGGGGCAGGGTCCAGGTACAGGTGTTTGGTTTCAGGGGTTACAACATCTACATGTGCGAGGGACAAGCCCAGACTAGTACAATACAACAAATCCCAGTGCAAAACCCATCAATAACATATCAATAATCTAATCACATTTGTGCACCACAACACCTTTCTACTGTTTTACAGCACATGTCTGAATGCATGTAATGGGGGAAAGGTGTGCCATAAAAAAAAGTGGAATTAAGGGGAGAGGAAAGTACCTCTATTTTTGACCTTCACCCAGCTTCATCAGTCTTGAATGACATCTGCAAGCTATCCTAGATTTATTACCTATACTCCTTCAGTGAGACCTGATGGACTCACCTGCCCTTTAAAGATCTCTAATACTGGAGGGAACTAAAACCAAGCATGTCAGTGCTATAGAGTTCTCGTGCTGCATAGAGGATTCCTGTGCAAAACCTAGCCTGACTTCCCTGCCCTCCACTTTCATGGCCTCTAGAAAAGGCAGGACACTGACTTAATGACATAACGTGTCATGGGGTGATTTGTGCTATATCCCACATTATTCAGCCCCCACTTAGCCAGGATTCCTGTGCTTTTCTGTGCTTTTAAATTGTACATTCAACTTATGCTTGAAAGAAGAACTATACTGGACACAAGGCAGACTTGACCTTGATGAGTTACAGCTGTGTTGAACCAGGTGTTTCCACTAAGGGTCAGAGACCAGCTGACCCTGGGGGAGGTAACACATAAGAGAGAGAAGAGCCCAGGGAGGATGACTGAGAGAACTACTACTGAGAAGGGAGGGCAGGCCAGCAGTTTGAGGAATGCCATCCTGCTATAATCCTTGAAGAAGACCAGCTTGCTGACTTACCCTGTTGCCAAAAACACCAGGAGCATCAGAGACCCACTGAGCTCCACCGTCTTTGGGGGGCCCCTGCACCCATGCCGGCCAGCTTCGATTCCAGCTTCACAGGAGAGAAGGGGAAACCAGACCCACAGAAGGACTTTCAAATCTTTCAGGTTCCCTCCCCTCAGTGGGAGGTTTTGTTACTCTTAACCTGTCTGTTTGTTAAATAAATAGTTTCATCTTCTCTTTCACCTTCCTCCGAGGAGAATTTTCTTTTTTTCCCGAACCTGATAAGGGGGGAGGGGTGGCATCTCCTTTGTAGGAGACGTTCCCCTCAGACGTTTCCCCTAAATTTGGCCAAAACCATCACATAACAAAAATCTTACTCCATCACCTGCTCTGTGTACATCACAGATGCACAAACCCCCTTCCTTTTGTACAATACTATCAAATCAGTATTTCCAAACCTTCACCCAGCTCCCTGCACCTGGTCTAGAACTCACACATCTCTTCAACTTGCTATATAAAATCTTCTAAATCTTTCATTAAAATTTTGGGACTGAATCTGCTGATGCTGCCCAGACTGCTGGAGACAGGTTATTATGAAGGATTTGGATATTCCAGGAAGGTGTTCGTCACTGTCTCCCAGTGAAAGCCTGATGGTAAATATTAATGTGTTCTTATTCACCAGCAGTCAGTGATGGTCTCCTTTTCCACTTACCTGTTATAGATATATTCTGTCAGTTTAACATTCATGGAAGATTTATGTAAATTTGTTTGCTGGTGATAGAAGTATGCACTAAATATGCTAGAATTGTCATGTGCCTGAAACATGAGTCTTCATTCCTTTCCCTTCTTCTCCTCCTCTCACACACACACATTAATAATACTGTATTAAACAGACAATAACAATACACAATTCAGGATCTCCTGCTTATTGATCTGTCTGAAAATAGGCACATAAACAAACTGATACAAGAATAGGTTTATCAATTCAATTCCTAAAAATATATATGGAAATGCTACAGAAAAAGGTGTCAATGGCACACAAAAAATCTGTGATGAAATTAAAATTTTATTAGAGCAAATTAAATTGTTGTCTTCCTACGCTGACCTTTATCCAGTGCATGCTACCATAGCAGAATTCATCAGTATTTGTGAATGTACAGGTTTAAAGGCCTTTTAATAGCCTCAAAAGTTTATATTCTGCTTATTTAATGCAGAAGCTAATTTGAAGGCAATGGAGTACAGTGGTGGACAGTGCTGGACAGGGCTTTTAGGATACTGTGAAAAGAAATGCAGAAGAAATTTTTGCTGGATTCTTTTGTACTAAGTGGTCTTTTGTGTCTGCCAAGAGCAGCACTGCCTTAGAAAAGTAACGTCTGTGTCTCTGCTGGACCATGCAGAAATACAAAATCTAAATTGCTAGATTGAATTATAAAAACGCTTTCCACTTTCCCCAGTGTTTAAATGGCTTATTTGTTCAGAGCTACACTAGTGACAAAACTAACTTCATAAAAATCTAACATTTAGGTGACTTTGATGAAGTTTCAATGCTTGGATATAAAAGGATGAATGCAAGCTGATATTTCATGAGATCATCAATAATATTCTTCTCTGAATGTCAAAAAGAATATGTCAAGCCTTATGATATGAATGTGGAATGCTTTATCATTTTATAACAGTATTGTATGTGACAGCAGACAGAAAAGACAGATTTCTTTGTTTCCACAATACGTCTAAAAATCCTGTAGTAGGGGGAAATATTTCTGACTAGAATGAAAGTGGTTCCAAAGAAGAGCTACAACTTCATGGGTGATTTCTGAGGGAGGAATGGATTCACAGTACCCCAGCCTTTTAAATAACCCCAGCATGGGTTGAGTTTGCATATGCAAACTGAAATGTTCCAGTGATTGCTCCTTTCTATCATGTTTCATGCCTTGATTTAGCTATAGTGAAAGGTTTTTAATAATGTTAAATAGTTGCAAGATGAGCCTTTGGTATTTTACAGCACTGTGCATTATCAAAAGGTTTTAGTACAAAGTTTACACAAAAAGGATATGAATGACTGAAATTCTTGAACACTACCCTATCAGTAGGATGGTTGTGGTTTAATTTCCCTCATTTACATTTCAATATTAAAAATTGTAGACACTCAGTGTATGCAAGTGTGTTTATACAGTATTTTTAAATGCTTCTAATTTTAAATGAATGTGTCTATTTTCACCTGTAGTGATAATCACTTCTAGCAGCTAATCACCAGCAAGGGTAACCACAAACTTGCAATTAAAGTAGCCAGTCACAATCATAATTTTTAAAAGATTAGTATGAAAAAATTGCTCTTGAAAGTTTATGAATAACCTTTTTCTGTGAAAAAAAGAAAACAAAAAAAATTTTTATTGGTGATGCATTCATTACGCTCATGCTTGCAGAGCATAGCAATGCATTTTACAAAGGGATATATTTGTTCATGTGTGATACAGAAAAACTACAAGTGAATTCTGAGAAGCTAATTCTGGTTCTGATAAACAGCTTGGTCCTGGCAACAGGAAACAGGACAAGCTCAACACCTGGCTCTGTGCATCTTTTATAGCCTGTACCTGTTCACACAAGCCAAAACATCAATAAATAAACGATACCGTTCTTGTGGGCAGACTGCTTTTCAGTAAGTTCTTAGTTTCTTTTGTTTCTCAGATCTCCTCAGTATCGGTTGGGGTTGTTAGTTTATCCTACAAACACATCAATTGTATTAAATTGCAGTTGCTTTCTGAAACAGTTTATCAAATATTTTGTCTTCTTGTTTTTCTTAACAACTGTGTTAGCACCTTCTGTAATGAGGAGAACATAGAAAAAAAATCTGTCTCTAAATAGTGCTTCGGTGTCTGGAAGAGAAACAAAGCAAACCTGATGGAGATTCTTTCTTTGAAATGAGGATTGTTGATGCACTGGTTAAAGCCCAGTGCAACAGCTAGCACAAGAAGGCATCAGCTCTGGCTCTGTTTAGCTTGGGATATTTTATTAAAACAGATAGAAGATGTGTAAGAGATTTTCAGAACTTGGTATTTCCACATTTAAATATGCTCATTATAATCAAGTAGCATATTTACATGGTTAAATTTAACCATTTTCATTAAAAATTTTCCTCAGCATCCATATAAAGCCCTTCTAAAATACTGTGCATTTCTTCTTTAAAAAATAGAAATGGATATTATTCTGATGCCAATAAAAACATACATAAAAGTTTTTACAATCTGAAGTGCTAATACTTATTTTATATAGTATATGATGACTATGTAAGAACTTAGATCTTTTTAACTTTATTGTGGCTTCTGACTATATGTTCCTCACACTATTTCACATCCAATACTTAAGAGAGATGCTATTTTGTTTTATAGACTGTTTTTCACTTTTGATTGATACAGTGATTTTCTTACCTTTCCTGATTTTTCAAATCCTTATTTTTCACGAGAAATGGGATGATTCACTTTAGGGCCACTGTGGATTTAAAATTTGTCTTGAAAAGTTTTCCAAACAAATAAGTTCTCAAAATGTACCAGGGGTTCAATTATGAATGGAATTACAAATCCTCATTGGATTTGCATATTCTTATTAGCTGCAGATCCATACAACCAGTCTTAGACATGATTCTTGCTTTTTCCATGAGTACATCCAGAAAAAAACTTGAAAGTCTTGTAGAAAAATGTGAAGGAACCCCAAGAGATTACGCAGACATCAATATGGTGAGCGTAACTCTATTTTATTACCCAAATAGCAAATCTTTTATACACTACAAAGCTGTTCTCACGCGTCTGAAGAAGTATTACAATTGGTTAATTCTCTCTGCCTATACATACAAAGTTATTACAAAGTTATTAGTGACTGGTTATTAAAAGCAATGCGATTGTAACGTCTTTGCCTGCTTGTAGTTTTCAGCAATACAGCAGTTTCAGCATCTTGCTAACTTTCCCAAGCCCTGTTGCTACATTATTATGTATACCTCAGTGTGCTCTGTATACCTCTTTGTTTTCTATGTTCCTTTTTTGACACTTTTCATGGACACTTTCTAGCACACTTTATCACTCTATGCTTGACTTGTCACGTA
>WEIT01025018.1:16113-26900 GCA_013389985.1 Dryoscopus gambensis
GTTTTGTGTACTGAGTTCTCTACTTGCAGTACAAGTTCTGTATTTTTAAGGGATTTTTGCTTTTTTGTGTTTGATAACCATTCCTTCTGCTTTTTCTCTATTGGCATTGTAGGGACTAGCAATATTGTTTTCTTTATCTTATTTGCCCCAAGACTGCATATTTATGTTTTATTTATTCCTGTGATCTCAAGCCTGCGTCTTGGGCACCCAGATACCTTAGTCTTCTTTAGAACATTCTTCAAGGATTACAGTTTTCAACTTCAGAAAATCTGTTACTCTATTTTCCCCTGCTGAATTATCAGGGCTACAGTTTTACCTTAAGTTTTAGGGATCAGTTGGCTGCCTTCTCTCTTATGCTCTATATTTCTCCTATACTGTCTTTACAAAATTCCCCTGACCTGAGCTGTCTTTTCTAGTTTACATATTTGTATGCTTATGTTCTCTCTTCTGTCATGTTATTATTAGGAAAAAATGATGTAAATGTTGTCTTCAAAGTAGCTATCATTACCTTAAGAGTGACTTACAAGGAAACTCATTAATCTGCATAATAAAAGCTGTAACGGAAAACAGGAAACCAAATGATAAAATACCCTAATCAGAAGTAAATTTATGAATTCGCATTTATACAAATTCAGACATTTAACTAAAGCTAAATCAAAATAATTTCCCTTCAAGTGGAAAAACAGATTAACTTTGGGCTGCACCTCATGTAGAAACCTACCATAGTAGGAGACATCGGGCTTCCTTTTGCCACCATGAGTTAGGTGTCAGATGTGAGAGTGGTCTAGGCTTTTTCTAAAATGCAGAGAGAGAAAGAGAGAAGTCCTTCTAGAGGCTGATAAATCCTGTTCTGATATAAGTATTAAAGATGGGATAAATTGCTTTTCAGCAGTATTTATCATGACTGTAGAGAAAGAATGAGCAATTAGAGTAAGCATCTATATTTCAAACTGGTAACAAGGTAATCTGAATCTTACCAGTCTAGAGTGGAATGGACTCTCCTTACCAATGGCTCTAATGTATCACCTATCAAAAAAATTACTCCATCAGTGTCTAAAACCGTGCTATGTGTCTGGGGTCAGTTCTGAACAGTATCTGTTCCCATTCTCTGACTGATGTTTTGAGTTGTCCTATGTAATGGGTTAATTTTTATGTTATCCTTATCTTGAGAAAATTTAGAAACCATAAAGAATAGAATCCGTCATCATTTCATTTCATTTTTGCACCATTAAAAGGTTTATTTGACCTAAAATGATTTATGTACTTCTAAGGAAATTTTAAAAAAAAGGGCTTCACATGGTTTTCAAATACAACTATGTCCCTGTATTGGTCTAATACTGCAGGGTCAGGGCACTTGATAGGAGTACAAGACCTTAAATTTAATCCTCTCTTCCATCTTCTGGGGTTTGAGCCTGCATCTCTCAGAAGACTCCCTTAATTCTCAGACTGTACCACATCTTCAGTATATAATGAGTGACTAGAGCCTCTCCAGCAAGATGTAAAAACCTTTGCTTTTAGTGAATTGTCTACCTTCCTACTCTTTTGCTCCTTAACTCACTGATTATTTATGTTTTGTAATCGTAATGGAGCAGCATCATCAGTGGTCCAGTACACCAACTGCCCCGTCACAAATTCTGTTCTGAACTCTAGTAGCTAATCTTCTTATCCTGAGTAGGAAGTTATGTCAATTTGTTTATGGATAATGATTTAAACAGAAGCCTCAGACATTCCAGGAAAGTGCATTAATAACTAGTAATTTATTTCTTATATCTGGATTTAAAAAGGCAAGAAGGTCTAATATATTTCAAACATATTTTAAGCAATCTGGCATAATATACGACTGAACCCTAAAATACTAGCATTGAGATTAATATCAATTCAGAAGGGACAAATCCCTCAACTGTAGGGTTAATGGAGCTCTGTACTGTGAATTTACTTGACTTGAACTATGGACATAATGTTAGTTAGTGTGAAACAAAAAGGAATTTAGATTCTGTTTACTGCCTTCTGTTGGGGGCGTTCAGCCAGACTGAATCCTTCTTTTCCTCTGCTTATCTAAAAGGTTCAGTAGCTCAGTCCTTAAATATGTTTTTAAAAATATGGTTTCAACCATACACGGTGTTGAAATAAAATAATTCAGGTATGATTTTGGACAAAGAGTTTATTGTCAGGCCTTTTAACATGGCATACAGACCTTAGGAAGCACCATTTTGCACACATTTTGACTCCTTTAATCAATTATGTTTGTTGATTATCAAAGTCTGACATCTCCCTGTAATTTGGGAGGGAAGTCCTATAATCCAAAATTAAGTTTGCTTTATGTAAACAGTTTTCCTGCTCACTGGACAACATAGGTGATAATTTCTGATCTTTATATTAAGGCCTTTCTAAATTGGAACTACGATTTTTAAAGTCTAAATTGAGTATTAATAGTTAAATAATTGTTTTTAATTACTTTTTGTCAAAGTTTTTCTTCTGAACTAAAGACTGTAAGGAAGACTGCTAATGCCCAGCTTCCTGTTGGTAACAGTTAGTCATCTGGTTAAAACCAGAGGCATGCAGCATAAGTGCCTTCGTTTTCAGTAAATATTCCCCTAACTTATAAAGGCTAAAAGTGATCTTTTAAAATATATTTACTAATTTAGTTAAATATTAAAAATACAGTGTCTGCAATACTGTTGTTTATGCATCTCAGTATGGCTTATTTTTTCACAATGGTAAGACAATGTTGATTCACTTTGGTTTATGAACCACAGTGACTCGCAGGTTCTTTTTTGAGGAAATTTTGCCAAGTCATCTGCAGTAGTACTTTTGGTAAACTCTAAACAGAATAATACTTTGCATTTGTCTTCTTCTCCTTTTTTTTTCCTCTTGATCTATTCTCCAATTTTTTCAATCATCCAAATTCTGATTCTGCCTTTCAATCTGCTTGTATACTCTCCAAAGCCTAATATAAAGTACAACAGTAATAAATTACTCTTTTATTTAATAATTTACTTATTGACATTATTCAGTAGTATCTGGTATAAAGAAAATTTCTGTTTTTCTATACTCAATCATCTCTCCCTTTGGACAATGAACTATTAATTTTAATTAAAAGAAAATAGTTGAAATGGTTTCCCAAGTGGTTTTGCACCCATCTTTCTTTAAGATGGTTTCATCAAGATATTTTTATGTGATTTCTTTTAATAAAGTCATGTGGAAGTATCAAAGTACTTTTTGTAAGTTAATACATATGATTTTTGCCTGGTTTAGAAGGAGATTAATTGGATTAAATCCAGAGATTCTCTAAAAAACTTTTAGGCTATCCTTTAAAGGCATTCATATTGTTTGCTTGTTTATTGCAATATTTTTCTGAGAACTGCAGTTGGCTGACTGGATTGTAAATTCCTAATTACCTCTATTCCTCCTTTTAATATTTGTTAGAATTATTTCTGGAGCCTTATTTAGTATATCAATTAGGAAATTCTCTAGAAAATAGAAAATACACATTTGAGGCTGAAGAGAAATATTAAACCTAAGACATTCCCTCCCATAGCAGTGTGTCAGCATCAAGGCAGTTATGCAGGAGCCATTTCAATGCAGTGTAGAAGGAAAGGAATAAATCCAGATCCAGCCTACTCTCAAGCAAGGATTGACTGACTGTGGATCATGAAGGGGCAGGAATGCCTGTCTGGCATGTTGTCTGGCATGACACACAACATTTCTGGACAGGATGGATTTCAGACATGTCTCTATCCTAGGATTTTTTATTGTCTGAGCAGCAGGATATCACATTGTTGTGTTGTCATTCTAAGTCACTTACATACTGCTATGTCATATATATGTCATGTGGTTGCCAAATCCTCAGTTTTGAAAGCTACTCCTTGGACCAACGGTTTGAATATTTCTATTGGGTCTCTTTTCAGGTCTTCTTTGAATAGAAAATGCAATGGGATTTTAGGCTAAGGGTTTCCAGTTGAAAATACCAGGGACAGGAAGGGCACAGGAGCAAACTGAATTGGAAAAACAGGTGCTGTTCAGTCTTAAGAGCAGACCTGGTAGACACTATGTTGAGCTTTCTGGGGGAAGAACTGTCTGATTATAGGCTTACTGGATTTTTGAGAAGTTAATAGCATCTTCGTGAAAAATATAAGCAAAGGAGTACCTGTTTAGGGCAATTCCCTTGTGAGGGGAAACTTACTGCTTTAAAAGCTCCCAAAGCTCCTAATACACTGATTGGCAGAAGTCCAGCATTTTTCTATTGGGATTTTTAATATCGTTGCCTCCTATATAAATTGCTCTTTGTCCCACAAGTCTTGGCTCGACAAAGTCTAATTTGATAGCGCCTTTCCTCAGGCAGTCCAGATTACTTGGGCTATGCGCCAGTGCCTGTAACTGGTAGGTCCTCTTTGTACTCCTGCTGCCACTGGGGCCATTGGGTACCTCCCAGCTGCTGTAGTGACATTGTGTGCTCCTTTGCCCTTATCCCACCAAACTTTCACTTCCTGTCTTTGTGCCAGTCAGAAATGTTGCCTTAAAAATCATGAAGGAGTGGTAGTATGGAGAAAAAATAAAGAAAATTAGTTTTAATTTCAACTGCTCTATGATCAACTTACCATTAATGGACACCAATTTAACGACGCAAAATCCTGAAGAAGAGTAAAAGGACATAGTTCATTTATAAAGCACACAGGACACTGAAGTGCTTTGACTCTGGTCATTGCAGCAGTAGAAACAGCAATTAGACCCCAGGATAAAGGTAGGTTGTTTCCCGCTACTGATTCCCTTCATCTTGTTTGCAACCTGTTTTTGCACAAAGCACCACAGCTATTTATAAACTGCAAGTGGGAACTGAGAATAGGAAGAGCTTTGTGTTTATGGGATGACAGTGTCAGGAGAGCAATACTTTAGCTAAATTGGGATGGCCTCTACAGAGTCCTATTTTTATGATTGTAATGCTGCTGGTATTTTGGAGACTGAAGTCTCACAGACACAGGCTTGGCTTCATGTAATTTATGTCTTCTTACATATAAACCCACATAAAGTTATGTTAAAAAGCTGTGCTTGTTTTTTTGTTGGTTTGTTTTTTTTTTTTTAATGCAAAATGAGTAAAGCTTTTTGGCTTCTAATTTTAACTATACAAAATTAGTCAATAGGCCATTTACCAGAAAGGGCCAAAAGGTGATTGTTACAATACTGAGTTGTTTTAAGAAGAGGGTAGGGACGTGGGTGAGATAGTTAGATGCATTAAGGGAAAAAAACAGGTCTTCCAAAAAGCTTGCAACGGTAGAAAATTCAGTGCAGTTCTAGCAGGTCTGCATATGCTTGCAAATGACCATCTCAGATATTATTTTTCTTTTTTTCTTTCTTTTGTTGTGGGTTAAAAAAGACACTGCACAAAGGAGGGGGGAACCTAAAATTTTCAGTCTTATTTGCTCTTTGTAAAGGGAGATACCATTCCAAAACTTTATTCAAGAAAATTCTTAGAAAAATCTCTAGCCTATTTGCCACTAAGAGCTATGGTGTTTGGCTTGGTGCAATTTGGCCGGGAATTATTACCTGGCAAGTGCTGACTTGAAAGAAGAAGCAGAAAAAAAATATTTTTTTTTCAAGTGTGTTGGATGCACTGGGATAAAATGCTGTAGAAATAGTTGATAGAAGCAGATTGGCTTAGCATCAATTTGGGCTCCTACCAAACTATTAGATTTTATTACTAGAGCAGACACCTGCAACCCACTTTTGCTAAGCACATATTACAGAACCGTATTTAAAAGATATAATTTTGTATTTTCTTAAGAAGAAGTTTTTTCAGTCAGTGAAAACTTTTCATATTTGGCAAGATACTTGTCTCTCATTTGAACATAGCAACAAATTAGCAGTACATTCTGCTGTATTCCTTTCTTAAAATTGTGGAAAAAGATGTTTGCAGTTTTGATTTGCAAACGTTTTTGTGGAGGCTGGCGGGCCTGTTGAGCAAGGGACCAGGAGGGTACCCTGGAAGGGAGAGCCCTAGGAGGCACTCTAGGTTATGGTGACAGAAAAGACCTCTCCCAGGATGCTTTGTTCTATTATGCAAATGTACCCCAGTTCTGCTTCTCCAGTTGGCCTCCGTGCCCCTTTCTACCTTATCTGCAAGGTTCTCCTATTTCCCTGTTCCCCCCATTGGTCCTCACTCCCTTGCCGCTCCCTCAGGGTTTCCCCATTGGCTCCCATACCCTAGTCCTGCCTGTGCACCGGCCCCATGTCCTCAAATTATTGGTCCCTGATGCTCTCTCTCCGCCCCTACCCACCCCATATAAAAATCTGGTCCCTTCCATTTTCACTCTCTTTTCGTCCTTTCTTGGTTCTCCCCACATATCTCTGCATCTACTCCATGCGTGTGGCTGGAATAAACTTCTGCTGTGGACTCTTTGCCATCAACTTATTGAAGAAGCTATCCGGTTTGCATGTGTGTGCAGTAGCCTGCTGAGTGCCTCCTAGCTGGAGACGCTTTTGGAAGGTTACGGTTTACCACCACCAGACCACTGCCATAACATGTTTTGAACTGGAATTAAGGTCAATGCATTACTGCTCAGTTCACGGTTAAAATACCTTGTGAACATACTGTTTCTACTCATTTAACACAAGTGTCTTCAGAGGCAATGAAGAGTGAGTCAGCACCAGAGTAATTACTGCTTTTAACTCTTCCATGGTTATGACTGGGAAAATATAGTTAAGAAAATGGTAGCTTCTCAATTTTTGCGAAATGCCATTTAAGAATAATGCAACTTTTACAGCACTTGTAAAATGTAAAACAAGTACAGACAACTCCCTGTTAATAATTGACAGTCACCTTTTTTCACTGTCTAACGATTTGGAGATCTGAGATGAGAAAGGCAAAGGGAGATATTTAACTCAGCTGTGTGTTGTCAAGAGAAATAATGGAAAAGTAGAATAAAGACATGAAGTTAAAAAATAAGTGGGTAAACTTCCTTTTTGATATCCATGAGGATGAAATAAACTTGTACTTTCATATGATTACAAAACAAAACCAATGATGTTACTATCTGCTAATCACAAGTAAATTATACCAATTAACAAATATATTGATATTCACAGACAACTGTTTTTGTTCCAGTAGTTATTCAAAGAAGTAGTTGATTTGTTAATATTGCTAATATTTCATTAACAGTGGAAGAGGCTAGACTAATTAGAAAGTTGGCAAACTTCCTTACTGAGAATTTTTTTAATCTCTGAGATTGTACTAAAAGAAACAACTGTTTATGTGTGCAAAAATGCTGTGTTGAAACTAACCTTTCTTCTTTGGTAAAAGGAAATCAAGTCCCTTATTTAACACTCTAAAGCTACAAATACAGAGAGTATTCTAAAAGCTCAGCAATTTTTTGCATGTATTTATATTCTTTATCTGCTTAGATGCTAATGTAGGTGAGTAATCTGTTGCAAAGACCTCATAAACCTTTCTTAATGGCTGGAAAAGCCTAGAATCCAACTATAACTGCTCTTTCAACCCAATGTCCATAATTAAATCCAAGTCTTACTACTGGCCTTAGGGACACTGAAGTGAAGTACTGACAGCTTGTGGACTTCTTGCCCAAGTTAGCCTAAAGTTATCTTTCACATACCAGTGCTTGTGTATGTGTTGTATTCCTCTTCCTTACTCCTAAGTAAGGTCTCCATGCCTCCAGATAAAGCTTTATGCTGAGGGAGAAGAAAATACTGATATATTTTTAAACCAGCATAATTTTAATAAATCACTGAATAACTGAAAAAATAGACAATCCATGCTATGTCCCTGAATTGATTTTGAAGACTTGAGGGAAACTTTGTGCAGATAGTCCAGTGAAGGTTTTCTCTTGACATCAGAGGTAAATGAGACGGGACCTTGGTTTTTCAATCAGTAGGATGTAAATAGAAAATGATTATTATAAAAAGGAGAAGAATGGGGCAGGAACCTCTTAGGGAGTCTGTTTCTGAAGTTTGTGTTAGATGTACATCCTGCAAGTATTTGTTACACCATGAGCTGAGTTGGTCCAGTGCTGTTTACAATCATTCTCACTCAGAATTCTGTTAATTCTGTACCACATTAAGGGACCTTCTCGTTAACTGAAGTCATAAGATGGTGTACCAGTTTGAAAGCAAACCAAACAAACAAAAAAACCAACAACAACAACAACAAAAACACTGACAGAGTCAGAACACGACCCCCTGTCAGTCAGAGCGTTGGTAGCAGTCAGATTAAATGGTGGCTGCAGCCCTCCTGGAGCAATGATTCTGTTGAAGCAGTGATCCTGTAGAAGGGTCTGGTCTTCCTCTGAAGGTCCAATGGTGGTGTAGAAGGGTCTGGTTTTCCTCTGGGAGTCCAGTGGAAAAGGCTGTGTGTGGTGTTCCAAACCTCCGAGTATATACAGATGGGAACGCTCAGTTCCTCCTCCTGGGTGTAGCATCTCCGCAGTGGGATGGTGAGTCATTAGGCAAGGCCTTGATGGGCCCATTAACAGGAGACAGTCTGGAGGGAGGAGGCAAGGAACACTGCCCCAACTGGTTTCAACAGCTCATGAAGATGGTGATAGAATACATACTTTTGGACACATCTTACATTGTAACCTAGGACAGATGGCAGCTATTTAGAGTTGCAAACATTTTTACACTTACTTGATGGAATCCCAATCATTATCTTCTTCAGATATCAAATAGAGAAGTGTAAAGGAGGAATAGTTTTTGGACAATATGCTGACAAAATGAAACCATTTTTATCTCTGGAGGAAGGTTTGGAAAAGTACAGGCAGATTAGAAATGTGGTCAAGTCAGGTCAGCAAAAGCACATCTGGCTGGTTGGTATATACAGGAAATTTATAGAAAACGATGCTGATGGCATGGTCCTGTTATCTTTCAACGTATTTTTAAAGTTCCTTTTATCTTTTGGGAATTCTGATGAAGCATTTAGAAGGAGGAAAAATAGAACATTTTTGTTATAATGTTTGAAATGTTGGCTGTAAACTCTTTTCTAACTGTAATGCTGATTGATCTCTACGTATTTGGTAGGAAAGTTTAAAACATTGCTATTATTGATATAACATGTGAACCACAATGCAGTGCACAGTTAATTGAATTTTAACTTCTTTCAAATTTAGACTGTAATGTATAAAAGCTGTTCTTTTATTGTGGTGTTTTGTTTGTTCCCTAGAAGCTTACTGTGTCTAATTAATGCCTACTACATGTGTATTTGTATGCTATCGTAACACCCATAATTTGTCTGACCTTCATTATGGATAAATTTGCAGCAGGAAAGTAAATCTATTGAAAAAAACCCCATCATTTTTGTATTGGAAAACTTCCAGTGAATAAAACAAGTTCACTTTGTATCTTGCTCATACTGCATTGCTTAGAATAGTTTCTTTGTGCACAGGACTCTGTTTCTGTCTGGGATTTTGCGGTATTTCTAACATACAGGATTCATCAAAAATTTTATCTTCTCTTAATATTTTTGACCGTTACATTTACTAAAATATGGATGGTATTCCAGATTTAACTTTGATATGTTACACCAAAGGTTGCAGTTATTCTTTTATATGATTTTCTCCTGCATGCTTTTAGTTTATCTCTAATTTAACACTGAGATAAAGGACTTTTGCTTTGTAAAAGTGATTTGCTATGGTGAATTTCTCCTGTTTCTATTTTAATCTTTGTTGATCTGGATTTACAGCAACCTCTCTTAGAGAAATTATTTTGTCTAACTTTTTTTTTTCATTAGGATTTAAATGATTGTTTCAGCTGTATCCCTTAGTGGGGTTTTTTGTGTGTAGTTTTCCTCTTCAGGATTATTTCTGTTTTATGTTTGTTGTGTTGCTGTTTTCTTGGTGACCTACTTGCTGTCATTATGTCCAGACTTAGTCTTTTTTGCTATGCACTTTTTAAAAGGCTGTTTCTAGAAATCTGCCTGCTTGAACAGCATATAAATAAAACAACATTTCAAGTCTTCTTCTGACAATTTGCAAGATTTGTCACAGCATTTCTTACTTGTGGTGTTGTTCTGTGTTGGCTTTAGCTCTGGTATTGAAGGGAATATATAGTTTTCTATCAACTCTAAGATAGTTTACTAGTTTATACTAGTTTCTAGTATATTCCAATTCTAGTTAAAATATTAAGCTGTGGCTTTCCTTGGACAGTGTTTTTTGTAAATACGGAACTTTCTTACAAGGTTAATCTATTCCTTTATTACTTGACAATCACCCCTGTAAAAGTAAGCAATTGACAAAACAAAATTGAAAATATATTCCTACTACTCCCATTCATATCCCTGCTAACCCCATTCATATCTCTAAATTTAACATCAAGGACATATTTATATGGCTGATTTTAGCTGGCAACAGTTAAAAATGCTATAAAGTCTGTGGGCATGTAGCGCAGACTAAAATTTCGAACCTTCAAAGTCAAGTGATGCTGAAACAAACTGGGCAGTAAAAATGTCCTTTAGAGGTGAAACAGGGCAAGAAATGATAAGTTGTTATCTATTCTGCTGTTCATTTATGTGATTTCATAGCCTATTGTGAGACTGAATCCTTTCTCCATTAGTGTATTGGTAATTTATTTTTCCTGATGGTCGGCAGCTGAAAAATTAAGTTGCAAAACAGTAAGGGACAATATCTCTTCAGTGACTCTTCAGCTCACACAAGAGTTGCAAACACACAAGGCAGGTCATACAGTGAGAAAAAATGTAAATGCAAAATATTGTCAGTAGTGATTAATAACAATTACAAGGAGAAACAATTGTGGCACTCAGAAATAAGTCCTTTTCCATCGAGAGT
>WEIT01025019.1:13379-29829 GCA_013389985.1 Dryoscopus gambensis
CTGGGTGCCCCCCGCCGTGTTGGAGCTGGGAAAATGCATTTTTATTCGGATCGAAGCGAACAACAGCTTGGAGGGGGGAGGTGTACGACAAAAACTACCACTTTTTGCCCCCCAAAAAGGGGTGCTCCCGCTTCACGTGCTGGAGAGGGGTGGGGAGCACCCATAGGTGCTACTGTGCCCCCAGTATGGAGGATATGGGTGTTAAAAATACCTCCCGGGCCCGATTCCCCCCCAAATTAAGGATGCTGGGGGTCGATCCCGGTGCCTCCCGGGGGTGTTTGGGGGAGCTCGGGCTCAGTTTGGATTCTCTGATGGCTGGTACATCCCTTGTGAAAGGAGAACAGAAAGGGATCATTTTTTGGTCCTTCTCCTTCTGTTTTCAGTCTGGGGTAGGCGGGGTGGGGGATCGCTGAGGGAAGAAGAATTGCATTTCCTCAGGAAATGGAGTGAAAGCTGGGATTCCAGGAATTTGGTGTTTCGGAGCTATGGGGGCTTCATGGATCCCCCCACCGCGTGAGCAGGGATTTGTGCTCGGAGCTGCCAATTTCAGCCATGTGCGAAGTACTAAAATAGGTGGAAAAAAAGTGAAAGGGGTTGGAAAAAATAGGATCTAAACAGAGATTTTCCCCACGATAAAATCTTGCAGTTGAGGCTCTTTTCTCCGCACGGTTCTCAGGCTCCAGGCGGGCGCCCAGGGGAGATTTTGGGGCTGCAAACAGAGATTTTGGTACAACCAAGGAGGGAAACCACCTCTTTGTTTTAACCCTTTCTCTTCCCCAGGTGGGTTTTGTGGTTAATTAGACTGAGGCTGGGATCCGGAGAGGGGATGGGATCCGGGGAAAGGATGAGATTTGTTATTAAGTGTGCAAACGGAGGTTTGGGAATGCTGCTATTGGAAACAAGGCTGAGAACCGGTGCTTTCATTCTGCCAGGGGAAACTGAGGCACGGCTGTGCCGGGTTTGGATCAACTCATCCCTTTGGGATTGATGGCAGCGGGATGCGGACATCCAGATGGGTGTAAACACCCTCCCTGCGCTGATTGCGGGTGAAGGGTTGTGAGTGGTGCCGCTCGGGCCATCGGCAGCAGGGTCAGGGTGGATTTTGGGGTGCTCGGCCCCTCGGTGGGGAGTGCAGGGTTGTTTGCTGCGTCGGGAGACAATCCGGCTGGATGGCAGGGCAGTGCCGGGGGAAGGAAACGGCGGCGGCACGATAAGGGCCGGCTGCCAACCCGTGAGGTTTTCCTTGTTTTTCTGCCGGGGATGAGATAAGAGCCGGGCACGGGCACAAGATAATGCCCGGGGGACACGGCGCCGGGAGGGAGCCCGTCCGCAGCTGACATTCCTGGTGCTGTCGCCTTTGGGTGCTCGCAGGGACGTCTCCGGGTGTTTCACGGTGCGCAGGGTTCACAGATGGGGCGTGGAGCGCGAGCGAGGCGGTAGTGTCGGGGTGAAAAGCCATTTTCTCTGCTGCCAGCCTTTCCCAGGTGCCTGGCGCTCCGGGGTTCCCTGGCACAGGGGGGTCCCTCTCCCCGCTGAAGGGCGGAGGTGGATCCGGCTTTATTCCAGGCTGAAGGGGAGGTTGCACAACCCGGCCCCGGGGGAAAGTGAGGCGGGTTTGGGCTTTGCTCAGCTCTTGGCTCCGGCCCTCTTTGCTTTCCATAACCTTCCTCTGGCGTTTGTGTAGTGCTTTACTACCTCGGAGCCATTCGGGGTTTTGCTCCCCGGAGGAGAAGGTGGCTTTAGAAGGTGTGTAAACCTTCCTTGTCCTTCATCCTCTTCCTCAACCCCGGGCTGCTGAGCACCCCTGTTGCCGATTTCCCTGTGCAGATGTCGACCTACAAGCGGGCGACGCTGGACGACGAAGACCCCCTGGACTCCCTTGGTGACGGTGATGGATACCCCAATGGCTTTCAGGTACAGCTTCATGTGTCTTTTAGGGAGGAAAAAGGGGATTTTGTGTCCTGGCAAGCAGCAAAGGGGGTGCAGAAGTGTTTTCCACCTGGGACCAGTGTCTGGAGGGTAAAGTCCAGTGTGGGCAGAGCCGTGTTGGCTCCTGCCACTGCTGCCCTTCGCTCCCCTCCTGGCACAGGGAGCCAGCAGGGCCATATCCTGCCTCCACTGTTTCAGCACTCCACCTCCCAGTTTTTCTGCTGGCCAAACCCCTTCCCAGCATGGCTGGGGTGAGCAATTATCGCAGCACTGGGAGTTTTGTTCCCGCACAAAGGGGGATTAGGTTAATTCCTCCCCAAGCAGCGGGAAAGCAGCTTAAAGAGGGCTGAGGGTGGCAAGAAAAAACCCTACGGCTGCCAGTGTCCAGCCTCACCGGGAAAGGTTTAGGTCTGGAGAGATGCTCTCTGTCCTGGCCCCAATCCCAGCTCCATCAGTTGCTAGAATGGTGGTTTCTGCCCCAAATGTGTTTTTACTTTTCCCGGCGGGGCCGTCTCCGATTGCCGTCACATCGAGATGTTTCCTGGGGATGTTTTTCGGCTGAGTGGGAGTATCCTGTTAAGGCACTTCCCGATGCCGCCCCCACCCTGTCCCAGTGCTGGCAGTGGGGACGGGGACAGCCGTGGGGTTATGCTGTGCTCGAGGAGGGGTTCAGGGTGGCACGGGACAGCAGGTGAGCCCTCCGAAACGCTCATCCCGCTCCCTTTCCTGCCATTGTGCCGCCCTTCCTGCCTGGTTTCTGGAAGGCAGCTGCTGCCTTTCCCAGCCCGATCCATGACGGATCCCTTGCCGGGGCTAAATTCGTGCTGTGGGCTGTAGGAAGCAAAATGGGGGCTGCGTCAGTGAGTTTTTCTGCCAGCGGGGAGACGACGCTGCTCTTCCCGCAGGTGAACTTCCGCGGCTCGCGGAGCAGCCGGGGGTGCTGGGCCGAGCGGACGCGCGCTGAGAAGCAGCTGGTGGTGCTGGTGGGGGTGCTGGCGGTGCTGCTCGTGGCCTGTCTGCTGGGACTCGTCTTCCAGTACAGAGCCAGTAAGTCCTTTGGCCATTTTTTGGGGGCCAAAACTCCCCCAGCAAAGGGAGGACCCTGGGCTCAGCCTCTGCGGGTGGACACTGAAGCAGAGCAGCTTATCCGAGCAACCAGCGGGGACAGTTTGTTCAAGCTTTGAGCAAACAACTGTGCAGGGATCCTGCCCCCTTGAGCAGGGTGGGTTGCTGGGGCGTTCCCAGAATGGGATATTTGGTGCAAGGGTAGGATGCTCACCTGCATCCCTCACCCCAGGACAGGATTCTTGGGTATCAAACAGGATGTTTGGGTGTGGGGTGAGATCTTTGGGCTCAAGACAGGATGGTCAATTGCAACCCTTAACCCCAGGGCAAGATGCTCAGATGCAGGATAAGGTGTTCCTCCCATCCTTTATCCTGGAGCTTGATGATTGAGCACAGGATGGACCGTTTCCCTGCATCCTTCACCCCAGTGTGGATGACTGGGCTCCGGGCAGGATCCTTGGGCATAAGATGAGATGCTTGCCCTGGGATGGGATGATTGGGCAGGATGCCCAGACAGAGGTCAGGATGCTGGTCCATATTGCTTGCCCTAGGGCAGGGTGTTAAGGCACGAGGTGGGATGCTCAGGCACCAGGTGGGGTATTTGCCCGCATCCTTCAGCCCGGGGCAGGATGCTCTGTGGTGCCGCTCATCCTGCTGCAGCGGAGGAGCTGAACCCGTCCCTGCCCCCCAGGGCCACCTGCCGTGTGCCTGTCGGAAGCCTGCATCTCCGTCACCAGCTCCATCCTCAGCTCGCTGGACCGCGCGGTGAATCCCTGCGAGGACTTCTTCAGCTACGCCTGCGGGGGCTGGATTAAGGCCAACCCCCTCCCCGATGGTCACTCACGCTGGGGCACCTTCAACAACCTCTGGGAGCACAACCAGGCCATCATGAAGCACCTGCTGGGTGAGTGCGTGGGAGCGGTGGGACCCCACAGTGCTCAGGGATCCCGTTAGGTCCAGGGGATGCCAAAAACATATGCATGGAAATACGAGGTTGGAACTGAAGTCAAACCAGTCCGTGACACACATGCTGTGAGAACATTGAGAAACAGATCCTGGCTGTGTTTGCTCTCCTAGATGGTCCTAAGATTTTTGACTGTGGTGTTGCTAGTCTTGGGTGCCAAGTAGGGAAAAGGGTCCTGGCCTCTGCCCTGTAAACCCCATGGTGGCATTCCCAGGGGCTCTGAAATTCAGGATTTGCACTCCAGACTGCACCCAGAGGCTGTAGTGTCCCAGTATCACCCCAAGGATCTGCGTTTTTCCTGTTCCTATAGCTTCCAGCCTTTGTGAGCAGCCTTTTGGGGGGCTGGCTGCCAATATGGCCGTTTTTTGGGGGCCAACACTCCCCCAGCAAAGGGAGGACCCTGGGCTCAGCCTCTGCGTGCGAACACTGAAGCAGAGCAGCTTATCCGAGCAACCGGCGGGGACGGTTTGTTCAAGCTTTGAGCAAACAACTGGCTCCTTATCAGCACTTTCCACTGCGCCAGGGCTGATTATCTGGAAAGAGAAGGTTTGGGAAGAGTGTTGTCTTTTGAGAGAAAGGGGGTGGCGCGGGAACAGCTTCGTCCCTGGCTTTTCCCGCAGAAATCTGGCGCTGGTTTTACCGGGAGAAGAGACTGGGCTGCTAGCCAAGTGGTCGCGTTCGGCATTTCCTTGAATTCCTTGGAGCTGAGGGACCTTTAGTTAATAAAACCACACAGCTGGGAAGCCAAAGGTGCAAGCTGTGTCATCAGGAAAATAAATAAAAAAACCCAAAAACCCTCTGGGGAAGCAGAATTTTAGCTGGGGAGATGAAAGGAAGGTTTTGGAGGCAGAGAAGAAAAATAAGTTTATTGTTCCTTTTTGCAGGAATAAATAATACAGGGCTGGGGGGCACCAGTGCAGAGGCAAGGGCAGCACCCGGGGCTGGATGATGCTGGGAATATCAGAGCTGCTGGAAAAATGCTTTTTGTTGTTTCTTTCTTTATCTTTTGTCCCCAGAGAGTTGGGGCATTGACTGTGGGTGGGAAAGGAGACAGGGGGCAGGAGGCCAGGAAGGGCTGGGGCCAATGGGATGTTCTTGGGGACATGGTGGGGACTACTGGGACAATCCTTGGTGCCTTTTTGGAGCCTAGCCTTGCACAAAATGGGGCTGAATCCTTCTTGCTCCAGTGGGTGCCCATCCCGGGGGCCCCCTGTGATTCTCCCTGGGTACCTCCCACAGAAAACACCACAGCCAACGTGTCGAGCGAGGCAGAGCGCAAGGCACAGCGCTATTACCAAGCCTGCATGAATGAGAGCAAGATCGAGGAGCTGCGTGCCACCCCACTCACAGAGCTCATCCAAAAGGTTTGTCCCAGTCCTTGAGGAAAAGCCATCTTCCCTCTGCAAAACGGGGGGAAAAGCTCAGTCATGGGCAGTCCCAGCACCCTCCAGACTCTATTCTTGGTGCTTCCTGCAGAAGAGGGTCCGCCAGGTCAGGCAGGCAGAGGCAGGGATTTATAATCCTATAATGAGGCTTTTTAGCCCCTTTGCAAGATGTTTCCACCCAGGATGGATATTGAGGGGATGTTGGAGCAGTTCCAGGTGGCTGTTTCTTACCCAAAAGTTGGTTGCTGTCTGTCCCCAGCTGGGTGGCTGGAACATCACAGGTACCTGGGCCGGTGACAACTTCAACGAGACGCTGCGGGAGGTGACGGCGCATTATCGCACCTCGCCCTTCTTTACCGTCTACGTCAGCGCCGACTCCAAGAACTCCAACAGCAACGTCATCCAGGTGGATCAGTCGGGGCTGGGCCTGCCGTCGCGGGATTACTACCTGAACAAGACGGAGAATGAGAAGGTGAGGGTGTCAGGGGAAATGTGGGTTGGCTGGGGGGATGCCGTGGGTGGGTAGCACTTGCCGTGCTGATTCCAGCTGTCCGACCACGCAGGTGCTCGCCGGGTACCTGAACTACATGGTGCAGCTGGGGATGTTCCTGGGAGGCACTGATGAGGAGTCAACGCGGCAGCAGATGCAGCAGATCTTGGACTTTGAGACGGCCTTGGCCAACATCACCATCCCACAGGAGAAGCACCGGGATGAGGAGGTCATCTACCATAAAATGACAGCAGGAGACCTAAAGGTAGGGATGGAGCTGGAAAGCTTCCCCATTCTGTTGTGGTTTGGGAAGCAGGGTGGATGGGTGGAGGTGACCCAGCTCCTCTGGGGATTCTGATGCCGGCTGACACAGCCTAGGAAGCTCTTGTGCAACAGCCTGGCCCATGTCCTCCTTGGGGAAATCCCACCCTGACCCTTCCTCCCAGCCTCCGGACCACCCCTGGGGCTGGCAGCTGTCCTACTGCAGCACTTATGTCCTCCTGGCACTGCTGCTCCTGGACGTCAGCCAGGTCACCTCCTGGTGTCCCCAGAGGGGCTCTAATGACTTGTGTCAACATTTCTGACACCCACCCCACTTTCTTTTCCTCTGTGTGAGGCAATTGTTTACTCCCCTCTAACCTTTCGAGGATGCTGCTGTTACGGGAACTGGCCTCTGCAAAATCAGCTGAATCCATCAGATGGGGACTGATGCAGCCGATTCCAGCTCAAGAAGCAGCTGCCACCCCCTGCGATGGTTTTTTGGGTCCATAGCAGCGCTGTGGCTTTTTCAGGAGCTGGCACCGGCTGTGGACTGGATGCCCTTCCTCTCCACGGTCTTCTACCCTGTGGAGCTCAACGAGTCAGAGCCTGTTGTGGTCTATGCCAAGGAGTACCTGGAGCAGGTTTCTGACCTCATCCTGCGCACGGATAAGTGGTGAGAACCCCCAGCCTGTATGGAGACGGGGGTGCCCAGGGTGGGCAGGAATGTGCTGCTCCCTACTCACCGCCTCTTGCCATAGTCTCCTCAACAACTACATGATCTGGAACCTGGTGCGGAAAACCAGCCCCCTCCTTGACCAGCGCTTCCGGGATGCTGAGGAAAAATTCATGGAAGTGATGTATGGGACGAAGAAGGTGAGGGTGGAGTCCCCAGTGCCCTCGAGTCACCATTAAAATGGTGGTGGCTTTTTATGTCAAGGCCCTGTCCTGTGGCATCCAAACAGTAGGGATGTGGGGCAGCTTTTGGGGTGGCAGGGGGATGGATGGGCCAGGTGGAGCAAGGGGTGGGAATGTGGAGGGCTTTGTTCCATGCCGCTGCTGATGACCACCTCTTGTCCCATGCAGAGCTGCCTCCCGCGCTGGAAGTTCTGCATCAGTGACACGGACAACAACCTGGGCTTCGCCCTGGGGGCCATGTTTGTCAAGGCCACCTTTGCTGAGGACAGCAAGCAGGTGGTACGTCCCCAAGGCAGCAGCGTGCGAGTCCTGGTGCTGGGAGAGCCTCTCCAAAGGTGGAACTGTCGGAGCAGACAGCGTTTCTCTGTCCACCTTGTTGTGTTCGCTGTGCATCTCTGTGTGCCGAGTGTTTCACCATGTGTAGTCTTGGCCTCCCAGCCTCTTCCTCCCTGTGGTGTGAAGGTCCTTGACCTCTCTGGGACAGGAAGCCAGCTCTCTGGACTGACGCTGTGCTGCCTTGTTTTGTCTAGGCGGAGGAAATGATTGCGGAGATTAAAACTGCCTTCGAGGAAAGCTTGGAGACCCTGCAGTGGATGGACGAAGAGACGAGGAAATCAGCCAAAGAGAAGGTGAGGCACTGGTGGCTGCACTAACGAGAGAGTGAAGGTGGAGGATGGTGGAACCGGGCGAGCCTGTCCTTCATCTCTGGCACCGAAAACACTCTGGTCCTTGTCACTCTCCAGGCAGATGCCATCTACAACATGATTGGCTACCCCAAGTTCATCATGGACCCCAAGGAGCTGGATAAAGTCTTTAATGACGTGAGTTGGTCAGATATGTCCCCTGGGTCTTCTACAGGACATACAGGATGCGCCCATATCACCATGGCCTCAGGGCAGCCTTGAACCCCAGGTTTCCTCCAGAAGGGTCTCGCTGATGTCCTTGGTCCTTCTCTAGGGACTTCCCAGAGAGCTGTGGGCCAGCCCTGGTGTGGCTGGGGCTCTTGGGATCCCTGCCCGGGAAAAGGAGGAGCCGTTTTCCGTAAGGGTGATTCATTGTCCTCCAGAGACCCCGCAGATGCTGGAGAGGAGGAGAAACAGGAGAAGCTATAACTCTGCTGGCTCTGGAGGCTCGGATGTGACTGTGGAGGGAGGAGTGGGGCTGGGCGATCACCACACACCACTCACGCCTTGTTCTTTTGCAGTACGAGGCCGTGTCCGACCTCTACTTCGAGAACGTCATGCAGTTTTACAACTTCTCAGCCAGGGTCACGGCTGATCAGCTCCGGAAACCACCAAACCGGGACCAGTAAGTCCTCTGCTCCACTTCCCTGTTGTATTCAGTGACGAATATCAGCATATCTGGGGCACTGGGATTTGGTGTCCACTAGCCTGTGCTGGTTTTGGGGAGATAAATTTAGGACAACGGCTTTGCAACAGAAGTGGATGTCGTTGGAGCAAACACTGGTGATGGTTTGTGGTGCCATGTTGGCCGTGTTTGTGTTCCTGCAGGTGGAGCATGACACCTCCGACGGTCAACGCATATTACTCTCCCACCAAGAATGAGATTGTCTTCCCTGCTGGCATCCTCCAGGCCCCCTTTTACACCCGTGCATCCCCCAAGTAAGAGCCATGGGAAAACAGAGAGGGCAGGATTCCCAGTTTTCCTCCTGTACCCAAATCTGAGGCTAAGTTTCATGGCTGTGGGGAGCAGAGTCTGCTTTCTTAACCTCTGCATTACCCTCCTGCAGGTCCCTGAATTTTGGTGGGATTGGCGTGGTGGTGGGCCATGAGTTGACACATGCCTTCGATGACCAAGGTATGATCAGGGCCAGGTGGGCGGGTAGCTGGAGGGGTGGCCAGTACGAGATGAAGAATCCACTGTGCTTTTGCAGGCCGGGAATATGACAAAGACGGCAACCTGCGTCCCTGGTGGAAGAACTCCTCGGTGGAGGCCTTCAAGCGTCAGACAGCTTGCATGGTGGAGCAGTACGGCAACTACACCGTCAACGGCGAGGCCGTCAATGGCAAGCACACCCTTGGGGAGAACATCGCCGACAACGGGGGCCTCAAGGCCGCCTACCGGGTAGGACCATGGGGCTGGGGAGATCCAAAGGGGGACATGGTGTGGTGGGATTTGTGTTGTCTCCTGAGCCACCTGTGCTCCCTGGTCTTCAGGCATATCAAAACTGGCTGAAAAAGAATGGGGATGAAGAAACACTCCCAACTCTTGGCCTCACCAACTACCAGCTCTTCTTCGTTGGCTTCGCACAGGTAGGTCATGTGGTGACCTTGGGAGGGTGGGCACACAGGTTTTTGTGGGTGGAGCATGCCCAGATGGGCTTGGGAGGGTGTGATGGCAAAACTGAATCCTCCAGAGATGATGTAGTGGATGGAGAATGAGATTGGGGTGGTGCTGGTTACAAAGCAAGACAGAGCTGAAGCTCAAGCTGCCTTGGCACCCATCACGCAGGCAGAGGGGTTGGATTCAGCACCAAGCCGGCCCTGTGGTGGTGGGTGTCAGTACTCAGGCCCCTCGCGCTCCGTTTGCAGGTGTGGTGTTCGGTTCGCACACCGGAGAGCTCGCACGAGGGGCTCATCACCGATCCCCACAGCCCCTCGCGTTTCCGCGTCATCGGCACCGTCTCCAACTCCCGGGAGTTTGCGGAGCACTTCAGCTGCCCCCCGGGCTCCCCCATGAACCCCCTCAAGAAGTGTGAAGTCTGGTGATGGGCGAGTGCCTAAGGGAACCAGCGGCCGGTTGCTTCGTCCTCTGCCAACAGCTGGGCTTCCCCCATCCTTTGAGGCTCAAACCACTTCTCCATGCCATGGAGAGCCCAACTCTTCAGCCAGAGCGGTGTCTGCGTCCCCGGCATTGTCCGAGGTTCAATCCACTGTGAAAACTCCTCATCCCCCTGCTTCTTGGTGAAATGACTTCGGTTTGGGGGTCTCTTCTTTCCCACCGTGACCGGGCCACGTGTCAAGGCACACGCGTCCGTGGGCACTGCCCGTATTTACACACACAGTGCCCAGCCTGACCCACTGCCCAGCAAAACCCCTCTGTTTTGGAGGTGATAAAGGGAACCCTCAGCAGCAGCAGGTTTGTCTGCGTGTCTTAATACACCTGATGTACCACCTTGTCTCCAAAGATGCGCACACAAGGGTGGAAAATATTTTTAGATATATTTTTGGGGGGGGAAATATATATATTTTTTTCATGTGTTGTGGAATACACTGGAAATTTTCAGGGAAAATGCATTTAAAAGCCTTTTTTTAGTAAAAGATTAGTATATTTATTAATTTTTTTTACTTAGTGCAGCTGTAGGTGCAGTACCCTGTGGTGACAGTCCCTTGGCCAGGGAAGCTGAGTAGGGCCGTGGATATAACTTTCCAGTCTTGGATCCTGTGTTTCTCTGGGGGGGGACTATCCTCAGAGGATGCTGATGGGAAAATTAGAGACAGCAGGCCTGGGGACAGGGCTGGAGGATGCTGCAAGTCACAGAGGCTGTGCGGGATGCTGCAGCTCCTGGGATTAGCTTTAATTTCAGAGTGTAAAGGGAAAAACTGACGCAACCAAAGATGTAACCAAGGTGGTGATGGGGTGGATGAAGCATCCTGTTCTCCCTCCTGTCCCCTCTGAAGCCAGGCCAGCCAGGATTTCCTGGCCCAAAAGCTTCCCAGACAAGTGCAGGCGGTTCCTGCTGCTGCTTCTCTCACGCCGAGCCTGCCCTCTGCCCAGGAAACTGCAAGCCCCAAAAGCACCACGTGGCCCCAAAACTCTGTCCCTCCACAGCTGGTTGGGCACCAGTGGGAGAACTGATATGGATGGGGCTGAGGGACTTTTTTAAGGGATGTTTTCAATACTCATTTTGAGGGGAAAGCACTGACAGGAGCTCAGGTGCTGCGTGTTGTCACCTTGCTATAGACAATGCAGAGACCTAGAGGGATTTTTAATTTTATATGTAAAGGGAGGGGTGGAAGGGGCTGGATTTTTGTAACTATTTTTTCACCCTACGCACGGGGCTTATTGTAATTGAAATAATAAATACTTTTTACTGGATTTGGAGCTTATCTCGACTCATATTGTCTTACAGCAGGAGAGTCTGCATCCCTTAATTTATGCTTTTCTCCCTGTCCACACCATTGAGAACGTTCCGAGCCTTGGAGGCTTTTTCCAGCCTGTGCTTGGTGACTCTTGCCTCTCTCAGAGGCTAAATCCAGGTTTTTTTCCAAAAACCCCATCTCACTGCGGGTGGCTCTTTGCTTTCCATCTCTGTGGCATGGCCCCACGCAGCTCCCCGGCAGGGAGGTCTTTCCCAGATGCTTCTCCTTCCTCCCGGGTGAGTTTTTGGCTGGCTGGGCTGTGCTCAGATCCAGCGGCACGGGCCCCGCACAGGTTTCTCTCCAAACTCCCTTATTTATGGCCTGGCAATGCTTGTGGGATGCTGCCAGCTCTGTAACACAGGCCAACGTTCACTCTGAGCAGATGCTCCGTGGCTTCATCAGGCTTGCCCAAAAAATGCAAGGCAGGACCTGGACTGCAGGCTCCCTGCAAGCCTCACCCCAGCACCTGGCAGGGCTGATGGCCGTAAAACAAGCCAAGTGCTGGGTACTCCTTTGCTATTTAGCCTTGGAATTGTTATCGGGGGCTGGATTTGGGGCAAAACTGGGAGGCTGCAGCTCACCGGTAACAAACTTTTGGGAATACAGAGTGTTTCTGCTGCTGGCATGGACAGGACTGAGCCAGCAGCGAGCCGGGGACACACGTGTTGCGTAAGTAAGACGCTAAAATACCTCTCTGACTGTTTTTACCATGTTTTCTCACCCAGATGGAATCGAAATGTAGTAATAGCATTCACTTTCTGCTTGCACGACTCAGTGTGAGGCCCTCGGTTTCCTGCAGCGCTGGAGAGCGGCCGTGGCCGTTGTTTTCCCTGAGATCTGCCTGGAAATGGCGCAAACCCGCAGAGGGCGGTGGAGCCGAGAAAATCGCTGCCTGCACACTCCGGTGCTGGGCTGGCAGGAGCCAGCGACGTTACCAGAGTCCTATTTTGGTCTGGATGTGGCCCCGCAAGTGTAAATTGTGGTGGAATACCTGCATTCCTAGGGAAAGAGAGGAGCAACGTGGGTCTAAGGCAAAGAAGAATAGAGCGGGGCTGCGGTGAGAGGGTGTTTTCCCAGCTGCAAGGAGCAGGGAAGGGAGCACAGGCGTCACATGGAGATGCTGTTCGAAGTGGTTTAACCATCCAAAAAGGAAATACTTTGGCTGTCTTGGGCTTACTCTCAGGGAGGGTCCAGGCAGGTGGTGGCTCAGGGACAGCCCCAGGACAGGAAGGACTTCGAGGGTGACCATCAGCTGTGTTGTGGTGGGGGACACCGTGGCCAAGGCTCCCCGTGCCGGGCTGGGAGCGGGTGGCAGGAGCTTTCCTCCCTGGGAGGCTGCCGGGTGGAGGGAGAGCGGGCAGGAGGTGAATCATCCCGCTCTGTGCCAGCGCCTGGTGTGGGCTTGCCTGGTCCTGGGTGGTATTTGCTTTATTTTGAGCTCAGCTGTGCCCTGGAGGGCTGAGACGTTTGCCGAAGGCTGAGCCCGGGCAGGGGGAGGAATGGGGAAAGCTCCAAGCAGGACTTTTTAATTTCTTTTTTTTTTTTCTTTTCTTTTCTTTTTCTTTTTTTTTTTAATGTTGGGTGATTTTCTTGTCTGGAGGAAGAGGATCCGTGCGGGAAAAGCAGAAGCCAAAAGAGGGAGGCGCTGCTGTGCTGTGCTGGGTGAAAGCGGGCACCGGGAGCATGCGGGAGCCTCCAAACGGAGCTGGAAGTGGGGGCTGTTCATAGGTTTGGTGGGGCCGAGACAGCTGTAGAGAGGTGAGAGGCTGAACCCAACCATGTGAACAGCCCTTCTCCTTCCCCCTTTGTTCCCTCCAGGTAGGATCTAACCCCTGACACATCACAACGCTGCTGAGGTCACCTCCCGGGACAACCAGATTTTAGGGCCAAAAGCTTCCCTGAAAAAGCCACACCTTCCCGAAGGGAGGAGGATGGGGAGTGGGAGGTGGGGAGCGGACTTCTAAATACCACCTTGCAGATGGGAGCTGCTCGTTCTGATCACTCCGAGTTTTCACTCGGAGCCAAGCAACAACAAGGCTGTGTCCCCTCACTCACTCCCAGGACCGCGGCTTTGTGCTTTGCGCTTCTCTCTTCGTGAGCGCCCCTTCAGGAAAACAGCCATTTTCCAGTGGTGCCCCAATCCTGTATTAGTTCCTAAGTTCACCAACAGCTCCAGCATTCCTACTGCACTCCTGCTGCCGGGTTGTGTCTCTGCCGAGGCAGGTACACGAGAGACTCGTGGGACTGGAGAAGGGGCTGGTGATGCTCTGAAGCAGGAGCTCAGCGCTGTAGGCTCCAGCTGCCCACGGCCACACATCGGTTCCCAGGTGCTAGTAAAGCTAGCAGGAAAAAGAGGAGGAAAAACTAAATGGAGAGGCGGGAAGAAGGGTGTGAATCCAGCTGGAACTCACTCAGGCTCTAAAATCTGCAGGATTTGTTGGCCAAATCGTCCTACGTAGGGTAGAAGGGAGACATATCTGCTTTTTCTTCTCAGGAAAAATTAAAAAGAAGGGAAAAACATGACTGGGGAGACACACTGACTCGGGAAGGGCTTTAGGACAGAGCCGGGAGCCTGGCTCCTTCTCCTGGCCAGCACATTTTGGGAGCTTCAGCAGACAATACGGTGAAAATGCCTTTTTTTTTCCTTTCTAAACAGGCAAAAAGTGTTATATCCAAAGATCCTGGAGCTCGGAAGCTCTTTCGCAGCTGTGTTTACAGGCAGCTATTTCTGTAGAACAGAGGCAGCCATGGATGTCAATTTGCTTTTGAGATGAATTTCCTTCCGTGCAAAGGGGGGTACCCGGAGAGGGGCCGTGCCAGGAGGTGGTCACAGAATGGCACCAGCCCCCCCAGAACACACAGCTCTACTTGCACCCTGCAAGTAACTACAGCCAAGTCTTTACCAGCTGCGGAGGGAGAATTGTCTTGCCAGCAGGAGAGGTGTGCTGTGAACATAGCAGCTCCCTGGGATGCTGGGAGATCTATTAGTCCTTGGGCAAATCCCATACCATGAGAGAAGTTCCTCCTTTGTTCTCCCATTTTTGGGGAGTGGAGGAGTACTTGGCCTTTCTTTTAGGTCATTCTTATTTCTCTCTTCAGTTTTTCTGGTGGAGAATCAGTTAATATGGCAGGCTGAAGGCTGCTGAGGAAAACTGACTCAGAGAAAAACAGCCAGAGCCCCCTTTATTATTTGTTCCTGGTTCAGTGGAAATATTCCCCACTCAGGACTTCTTTACAGGCTGGCAGGGCTTGGTTGGGCTCTTTCCCCTCCAAGAAAAATCTCATTGTTTCCTGCTTCCCCCCATCTCCCACAGGCAGTGTGAGGTAGGTATGAGCTCACCTCGTCCCAGGTATTTCCCTCACCCCAGTGCAGAACAAAGAGCACAGAAAGGGACACTAAGCAGCACATGAGTCACCTTCCCCTGCCCCACTAATGCCTGCTGGCACTGCAGGAGGTGGCGGTACCCTCCGGTAGCGCGTAAGAAAATATTCCAGTTGCAGGACTGTTTTTAATGGAGACCAGTGTGGCAGCTCCCAGCTTTCCTTCTGAGAACGCACGTCAGAGGAGGGAGAGGTTCTGGACACATTGCAATCCTTATGTGTCCTACACCTGCCCTGCACAACCCCATTGTTCGATAACTCAGAGTCTGACTCCAAACGGAAAATGTGCTCAAGACCCTTCTACTGTTTTTTGCCCACTGTGCTGAGTTTTGCTCCAGTGAGCAGCACCCAGTCCAGATTCTCCACCTTCAGACTTATATTTAAAACTCAAGATTACTTCTCTGCGTAGAGACAGGACCATTGCACAGACAGGGACAGATGTGACTCCTCAGGTAGGTTTTCTCTAGTTCACAAGATCTCTCTTCTCTCAGCTTGTGGTCGTACCAGTTACTCTCCAAGTGCCTGAATACACCACCACGAGAGCTGTTCACTTCAGTAAAAGAAGCTTTTCACTTTTAAGGGTTTATCTGTGATTGCTTTAAAGCATTATCTTCCTCCTAAACTTGCAGCTGCTCAGAACTTGCAGCAGATGGGACACAAATAAACTCTGGGAAGGTGTCCTAGAGCAGCATCCGGGGCTGGGTGACTGGGGCAGCAATACCTGCGGGCGCAGCGAAGGTGCTGGGAGCGTCTCCCTGGGACGTGCGGCGTGGCAGGAACGCTGGAAGGTGCCAGCGGGTTGGAATGAACCCTCGGCAGCAAGCGGCGAGGCAGGACAAGTCAGGACAATCTGGCGGCTGCTGGAATCTGTTCTGAGGTGCTTTTTATCTCCCTGAGATGGCACAAACCACCCGGGCCGCTGCCAAGCTCAGGTGGCGGCCGTGAGGAGGGTTCTGCAGGTTAGATGTGAAATGGTGAAGATGATGGTGGTGTGGCAACCCTTGGGGGGTGATGGCTTGGTGTGACCATGGGATCAGGTGGACACCTCTCCCCACAAGGGCAGGTCTGGAGGGTCCCCACTGCCACAGGTGGGCTGCCTTGGGGGTCCCAAGGGTCCCTCACAGCCACCCTGTCACCCTCAAGACTGTCTGCCCTCATGACAGGCTGCAGTGCGGCCCCTGCCAGCTTGTATGGCTGGTAATTGGGCTGGGGGTGAGGTTTTTAGGTAAGCCCCTTCCTTGGGCCCGCGGTGCGGTGGATACTGCGAGACCCCTCACAGTCCCCAGGGGCCCAAGGCTTCCATGCTGCCTTGAGGGCTGCCGGCTCTCACGACGCCTCAGGAGCGGCTGCGGTTCTGCCCCTTCCATCCCCTCCAGAAGCGAGAAATTGGGGCTGCGGGTGAGTTTTCGGGCAGGGGAAGCCCGCGGTGGGGTGGGTGCTGAGGGAACCCATGGCCCCCTCACAGCGTCGGGGCAGTCCCTCACCCCCGAGCGTTGCCGAAGTCTCGCCGAGCCGAGCCGAGCGTGCCCGAAGCTGCGCCCGCGCCGATCCCGAGGGACCCCGAAGATCGCCGAGAAGCTCCGAAGAGCCACGAGAGCGGCGGGAATCCCTCTTCCCAGCCCCTCCGAAGCTTTCCGAACTCTCTCACGTCCTCGTCTTCCGGAAATAACCGAAGTTTACCGAGCGCGGGGGTCACGGGAGGTGCTGGGCTGAGCGGGGAGGGAGGGGGAGTAGGGCAGGGCGCTTGCGCCCGCGAAAGCCTTTCCGGAAGAAGCCGAGGTTTACCGAGCGGCGCTAGCCGACGAGGGACGCCGGAAAGAGCCGAAGGTTGCCGATCAGCGGTGGGCCGAGCGACTCCGGAAAGAGCCGAAGGTCGCCGATCGGCTCCGGGCCGAGCGGCTCCGGAGCGGCCCGAAGGCGCCCGAGCGCCCGCCCGGCCGGACAGCTGGAGGCGGCC
>WEIT01025019.1:30409-56906 GCA_013389985.1 Dryoscopus gambensis
CAGAGCCGGGGCGGTGTGTGAGGTGAGGGTTGTTGAGGGGTTCCCGGCTCTTTTTTGTGTGTGTGTTTGTGTGTGGGGCCCCCTGCAAAGGGGGGCTGCACCTGCTGGGATGGTGCGGGCTAAGGGGGGCCGTCCGCCTCCCCAGCGGGCTGGTTTGGGGGTTCAGCCCTTTCCAGGGGGTCCCTTTCCCCCCTCCCCCAAAGCAGCAGTGACCCCAAGGGTAAACTTTTAATTATAAATCGTTCTTCAGTTTTGCCTCTGGTCCTGCTCAGGTAAGTGCTTTGGTTTTGTTGTTTTTCCAGGCGAATTTAAACCCAGTTTTTTTTTATTTACAGCTGGGGACGATTTTCATGTGATTTATTTTATTTTATTTTATTTTTCGTACTTGGCTGGTGGGAATAAATCTCAGGTGGAACGTCTCACTGAGCAGCTTTCCCTACCAGGCCACGCGTGGTGGGGAGGAGGAGGAGGCTCCCACTCCCCAAAATCCCCCCACCAAGGCGGCCGCTGCTACAAAGAGAGGCCGGCGGGGGCTGCGAGTATTTTTTAAAGGTCTTCGGTTCTGTGCTGCGAGTAGGCCCCGAGTCAGGAGGGAAATACTGCAGGGATCAGCAGGAAAGTGCCTGCCGGCCTGAGGTTTTGTTTCCAGCGTCCGACAGCATCCCGTGGCAAACTGGCTGTTCTCCTCCCGCCCCTCCCTGGAGTTTTGGGGGGAGTATGAAGTGAGAAACACACTTCGTGAAATATCTCCGTGCTGTGTTATCCGGGAATGGTGCAGGGACGGTCGGGAGTGTGTTTTCCTATTAATGTTTGGCGGCGAGTTGGATTTTAAGGTGGAAGTGCAGGGTGGTTTTCGTGCCGAGGGCTGTGCCGTGCTGCCTGTGCTCTCAGAACTGCGTTCCCTGTCTCTGAGCATTCTCCTGCTCTCACTTTCATTTTGGAGGTGGGAAAACCCAGCCCTTTTATAATCAGTTTAGGTCCATTGTTTTCTTGAGCTTCCGGCAAGAATCACCCCTGCCATGACAACAAATTCATTGCTTAAATCATGAGACTGTTGACGTTGCTGATTTGTTTGGGTCAAGTGAAAATCCCTGGACGTTCTCTGTGCTGGGTGATTTTTGCCTGGTTTGTGCTATTCTGTAATTCCAGCGGGTGCTTTAGGAATAAAAAAAGTGGGAAGGTGCTGTCCGTAGAGTCAGCGGGGTGGTGGTAAGTAAAACTGTTGCTCAGGGAAAATTTCCTTCAGTTTTGAGGGGTGTGCCAAGAGTTGGAGTGGGAATGCCGGCCAGCGTGCACAGGCTGTGCCCAGCTAATTGTCCCAGCAAGGTGCTGGTTTGTCTGGGAAGGGCTTTTTTATCGGGGAATGTGGCACTTGGGTGCCTTGACAGCTGAAGGCTGAAGTTTGCCGGCTCTGGGGTTGTGCTGGGCTGTCCGAAGCGCTTCATTCCCTGGAATACTTGTCCGGGTGTTGCTGGGGGGGAGCCTGGTGGTGGGTCGGAGGAGGGGCTGCGCTGTTGCGGTTGTTCCTTTTGGTGAGTGTTGTCACGAAGCACACGAGGGATGAAGTTTGGGTTTACTCTGAGTACAGCCTAAAAACAAAAGGGCTTGGAAAGACTGGGGAAGCTCCTGGAGGAGCTGGGGCTGCTGTGGCAGTGTGTCCCATCCTGGAGACCCAGCTGGACGCCATGAGCAGGAGAGACAGGGGGAGGGAGAAGTGTTAGATGGATATGACAAGTTGGTGTTATAAAAGTGACACAGTTTCAGTTTTATTTGTAGACAGGCCTGTTTTGAAAACATTGTGTTTGACCGATATCTCTGCTTAACTCCTAAACTGCTGATCCCTGCTTGGAATATATACAAACACTTTATTTTTGGCGTTTATTCAGGTGTCCTGGGGAAGCTTATTCAGGTGCTCTGGCTGGTTTTATCCTTCACCAAAATTGTTTGATTATAAACAAAAGCTGTTACCTCTCAGTGCTGCTGTGAGTGAGGCTCCGGGAGCAGAGTTCATCCCTGATTTACTGGAGTGCAGGGGGTCATCTGAGTTCAGCCTTATTTTTAGCCCTCTTTGGTTTCTTTTTTTTCCTCTCTGTTTTGATACAAATGTGGAGCCACTGTTACATCACAGCAGATAAAAGAGTTGCAGGTTTCTCTGACTTGGGCTTTTTAAACCAAAACAGTTTCTTGCTGGTGAACTTTGTAACTTTGGAAATACCTGTGGTTTCAGACTTAATGCATCATGAAATTAAACAACATCTGTGTAATTGGAAAAAAAGTAAGAATTGTGTGAGAGAGAAGTGTTCAGCACGTGCATGCAGCAAGACATGAGGGAGGGAAGGTTAAAATACAGGGGAAAAAAGGAATTTTTTAAAAAAATAATATTTTTTGAGAGAGAAGCTGGAAAGTGATGGACGTGAAGAGCAGAAATGTCTGGATGTGGGATTCATTCCATTTCCTGCTATATAGGAAGTTATTGAAGCTGCTGTAAGACAGGACAGACCTGTGAGGAATTTCCTTAATGCAGTGGCTTCAAGAAGTTAAATTTTCTGTGTAAAAGTAAGCTGGGATAACTTTGTGGCTCTGGTAGTGGTGAGTATTCAGCCAAACCTGATTTCAGGCAGAAATTGTTGTCAGTATGGATAAATCCTTCAGCTGGATTCTGACCCTTATTTGGGAGGAAAGGACAAGGGAGGGTGAAACGACCCACAGAAGGGATATTATAAAAAATAAATCCCAATTTGCCCTCCTTGGCTTTGACTCCCAGGCTGCTTCTGCAGAAGTTCCAGTGAAGTCTGGAGTGAGACTTCTTCCATAAGAATGTGCAGTAACGAAGGTGCTGCAAGAGCACTGTGGCCCTTTGTGGTTTTACCTCTGTGGCGCTTCTGAGACGTGTCACACTGCACCCTGTTCCTCACTCTCCCACTTGGGAATGAAGTATTTTTTGTGTGTGTGTTACATTAAACTGCTCTTTCCAAAGTTCCAGTGCTGTGAGTAAATTTTGTGGATCAGTATAATCAAGTGACCAGTTCCTTCCCAGCCCAGACGTGGGCAAACACGGGCCTGTAGGGGACAGCCAGGTTGATGGATGGCACCTGGGGTGAGGTCCCCCGGCTGCTGCTTAATGTGGCACTGTTCAGTCAGAGCCAAATCAGAGCTGTCTGCAGCTCGGGGCTGGTGTCAGTGGGGTTTTGTTTTCTTTTCCCAGCTTCCTCACGTTTGGAGGGAGTTCCTGGTTGTTGATGTGCAGGCGCCAGTAAGCTTGACTTTAATCTATCCCTGTGGCTGCTTCTGTGTGGGACTGGGCATCTCTGAAAAATTGGGTGTTCCTCAGGTTATTGCGGGTTGTGGCAGGCTCAGGGTGCAACAGACCATTACTAATTTTTTTTTTCTCCTTCCTCCTTGTTAATTCCATTTCTGAGAAGCAGAGAGGAAGGATCAGTGTTTGGAGGACTGATTTCTGTGTGAATTCTATCATTGCTGTGCAAAGAAACATGTGTTTTGCTAATGTTGCCTCAGTAATTTAGTTTTAGTTTTTCCTGCATTGTTCAGCTAACTGTGCTGTAGTCCCTTTCAGGAAGTGGTGTGCTGGTTCCTGCTGTGTTGGGTGGCATCTTCTGGATGCAAGCAGCTTCCCAAAAGCCCAGGAGGACAGCAAGAAATACAGGATGGCGTTCAGGAGTGTCTGAGGCTGTGTGAGAAGTCGGGCTGAGTTCCTGGCACTGCTTGCCCAGTGTTGGGATGCAGGCCAGGCCAGAGCAGGCCTGCCTTGGAGATCTGGTTAAATCAAGATTCTTGAGGAGGATTTGGGTGCATGGGGTTCTCAGTTGTCTCTCTGCGAACAAAGAGTTGAGCTGGAGGAGAAAGTTCCCAGTAATTTTTCCCAGGAGAGAATCTGCAGCATGCGTCGAAGGGTCGGGGTCTCTGGGTTGCCGTGATCCCCTCCGGAAGTTTGGGGCTGATGCCATCTTCCCTGCCTTACTTCCATTTCGAGGGGTGTTTTCCCAGACTGCGTGATGGAGCAGCTCTGTGCTCTCTGGGGTTGGTCTGCTGATGACTTTGGAGTTGAGGACAAGGCATTCAGAAGCTGCTTGGGCACAAAAGTCAGCTTGGAGAGCGTGGTCGTGGCTCTTGTGTGAAGCACTCCCTGCGCAGCTTTGACATCGACCGGAGCGCAGCTGGAAATCCTCTTCCAGATGCCAGTGGCCCCCGTGTGTGAGCATTATGGTCCCGAAATGGAAGGAGTGGTGAGAGGTGGGAAGGAGGGACCAGGCTGAGATCAGAGGTGTCCCTTGCTCTCGGTGCTTCTGCGTTGAGGAGGGAACGGTCTGAGATCTCGGCTGGATGAAGGGGAAGAAGGGGCAGAGGTGTTGCCTGGGAAGTGTTTCTGTTTAGAAGTGTTGAAGCTGTGGAGATCAAACATCATGGGAGGGTCAGAGCAGCAGGAGAAGAGCTTGGAAAAGAGACTTCTCTGCTGCTCCATGGTGGTGGCTCCTCTGCAGGGGAGGAACGGGCACGGACTGGGGAGTGTGTTGCCAAAAAATTAAGTGCCTTTAGCCCTCTCTGCCATCTCCCCTGTTGATGTTCCCCAGCCTTGGCACATCTTAGTGTTCTTTCAAGCAGCAATAGCTTTAATTTATTTAATGACAAAAGCTAATCATGTTAGAGCGCAGATATGTCCCTTTACCAGCTTTGTGAGATTTTTGTGGTGAAATCTCTTGGAGAAAACCATTCCAAAAATGTGATTTCAAATGGCTTATTTTCTCCTCACATCCAAGGACACGATTGTGTATGTTCTCTGGCAGAAGTTGGTGGGAGAAGGTTACTTTATTCATTTAAATATATGTGTATTTAATGAGCAGCTCTGATTTGGGAGCAGAGTTTGTGTAAGAAGTTGTTGAGAGAGTAACAGGAGACTTGGAACAAATAACTTCCCTTTTAGATGCTGGGACGTAGAACAATTTTTATCTGTGTGTGAATGGATTTTGTCCATCATTTTCAGGCTGAAAGGCTTTTCCATGTCGTTAGTGAACATTGGGATGTGTTGAGCTGGTGCATTTGCTCCACTTTTGTTTAGTAGTAGGAGTTAGCAGTGAAGATCTCCCTATAGAAGGCAGAGGTAACCTGTATTTTCTTTTTCTCCTAATCCAATCAATTTCAGGGCTAGTTAACTGTCAAGTTTAGTTGTGTGTAAATCCACTAATATGATTAGAGTTGCTGGAATTTTTACTCTGGGGAATTACAGATGGGTAGTATCACTGTTTTACAGGCATTGCTTTGGTAGGAAACTTTATCTGTGACTTGAATGTGGCTGCTGGCAATTGCAAAAGCTTTTCTGGAATGAATGGGGAAGAGAAAACTGGTGTTTGTTCCAAGGCGTGAACACGCGGGGGAAGGAGTTGTGTGTCCCGTGGTCTGGAGGAACCAGGGGAACTAATTTTTCTTCTTGTTTTTTGAGGGAATACAGTTGATGAGACTCTCACAGTGCTGGTTTTACACTTGCTGCAATTTCAAGCACTTCTCTGTACAGCTTTCCTTCCCAAACCCTGGACTCCGTTTTGCCTCCCTAATAGGAGCTGATGATGTGGAACAGCTGGAAGAAGAAAATAGAATGTGTTCTTAAAAAAGAAAAGGATCGAAGGGAGGAGAGCATAACCAGCTTTTAGGCTAGTGAAGTTTTCTGGTGCATGTTATTCCTATGGTTTATTCTTCACCTTTGGAAGGTGTCCCAGGGCGCGCTCCCTCTTTTTGGAATAGGTGATGGCATGCTATTGCTGATGGGACTTGAGTCAAATTGCTGCTGGGCATGTAACTAGGTTAATGGGACAGCATGATTATTTTTTTTCTTTCCTGAAAGGAAAATTACACGCTCTGTATTTCGATTGTACCCGAGGAGTTGTTTTTACCTTTGTTTGCTGCGTAGTTAAGGTGGAGAGAAAAGGCCAAGTTTCCCCACACTGAGATTGTATCCAGTTTAAATCAATTCTGCCACCAAAATAAGATGTTTTGGTTGTTGGTTGTAACACCTTTGTGTTTCCTTTATCTACATGAGAGTTAAAATATTTCTAGAGCTTTAGATAGGCTTGAAGAAAAAGCCAAGTGGCTTCCAGAATGAGTGTCTTGGAAGAAGAATTTATCCCGTCCTCGACCGAGCCTGGTAGCGCTCTCCAAATCCGTCGGTGAAGTGTTGAAATGGGTTAGGACTTGTCGAGGTGCAGTGAGCAGCTGCTCCTTTCCAAGTGCTCGAGCTCAGCAGGAATGAGACTCCCGTGCTCTGGAGTAGGAGTGTCTGCACAGGAATAGCTGTAAAAGCTGGAAGCACTAAGACCATCCCTGCTTTTAGCAGGGGAGGGGGGACTCAGTATGGTGGGAACAGAAATTTCCCTGCCAGCCTCGGAGTTTGCTCTTGGTGCTGTGAAAACACCAAGCAAGGAGGAGTTAATGCAGTTAAAGGTCTTAAATAACAAAGATTTTCCTAAGTTTGGAAAACTTTTGGGAGGTGGAAACTAATAAACATTGTAGGGCTGCTCTGTTTGGGGTTGCCAGATGATGGTTGTGTGTTTGAGTTTGATTTACACGTGAGGGTGACTGAGTTACTGAGTTACTCACAGGAGTCAGAGGAGTCTGACTGCAATGTCTGTGTCACTGGTGACGGGTGAAAATCCATTTCAGCTGGTGCTACAGCATTGCTAATGGTAGTCTGAAAACAGATTTCCCTCTTTTATGTGTTATTAATAAGTTGTAGAAGTTACTGTGCCTTGAAGCTGGCATCTTCTGGGCTTGTTTTGTTCTCTTGCCAAAAGGCAAAAATGAGAGAAGTCTTTGGTCTTTCAGACTAAGCAGGAGACTCTTCCTATGTGCATCAAAGGGAAAGACTTCTTTAGTGATAGTACTTTCAGCTTTGGTTTTTTAGTCAACTGTTGTCTTGGGAAGGCTCCTAAGCATCCTGAGGAAAGGACCTTTCTAGAAAAAAAAAGTGCATTTCCACTGAGTGGTGAGACCCAGCCCTTCTGTCCTGGGGCTGCCGTGAGATCTTCCACAGAACCGTCAGGTCTGATGTGAAATTCAGGCTGAAATCTGACCTGAAAACTTTCTGGAACTCTTGAATTCCTCTTTGGGGTGATGTACAGGCTCCACACCGGATTCTTTGTTTTGCAATGTGCAGCTGAATCATTGGGCTGACTCAATATATTATACTGGAAAGGGAACTCTGCAGGGTTCTTGTAGCTGAGGGTGAGTAACCTATACCACTTATTTGGGGCGAATTCAAGAACTGAAACAACAAAAAACAACATTTAAAGCCTTTTTATTGTGACTTTTAATGTGAAATTGGTGGTGCACCTTGAACTCCGGAGTGTGCTGGGAAGGGGATTTGAGCAGGTTTAGCATGGCAAGGCTTGTGTGGAAGGTGCTTTTGGATGTAGTGTTTCTTGAGCTGGTGAGACATCTTGAGTTCCACTTGCTGTATAATATAAAACCAGCTTCAGTTTGTGTCTCCCTTTCTCACCAGTGCTCACACAGTTATAAATACTTGTCACTGGACGGTCTCGCTCCAAATACTCAGCTTTTCTGGGCTCTGTGTTTCACATTTTAGATTTGTGAATGCAAATAATTCAGCTGTCAACCTGTCCAACTTGAGTTTTATGTTTTCCTTCAGTGTTGTGTTTTAAAGTCGATTTCAAAGTGCCTTTATGTCTGTGTCTTCAAAAAGAAAAAAAGACCTAATTTTTGTTGATATGCAAATATCACAAAGCCTTAGTTTCGATGAGTTTAAGCTGTTTGCCTTAATTGTATTGATTACATTTCTGAAACACTTTTTTAATTTTGAAAAAGTTCATCTGCACAAATAAACTCCTTTTGTGAGGTTGTGCACCACGTTTAACTTGAAATGATTCCCATTTTCCCCAAACCACCCGGTCTCGTTGCGGTGGCCGTGGCAGCGGTACCTGGCGTTGCCGGCATTCACCGAAACAATTGGCCCTTGGCACGGCCCCATCGCTGCCTTGCTGCAGCCAAAGCACACTTTATCCACTCAGGCTGATGTTAGGATCATTAAATAAATGAATGAATTGTACTGTCACCAAATTCTCATCCTGGCAGCCGAAGAACATGAGAGTTTTATAGCTGGGGACCTCTGTCCAGAATGTCTTATTGAATGCTCGGGATGTCAGGAGTGGGAACAGTCAGCAAAAGGCTTTCTGGTGAAATGTGTGAGCCTTACGGAGAGTTACGGTGTAGAGCGCTGTAAAAGCTTGAATTACCAGGCATCTGATTGTCCAGGATGAGCGTTAATCAACCTGGGAAGGGCGTGGAGAAAGGAGCTGGAGCAGAGCAATAAAACAAGGGAGCGGGACAGACACGGAGAGTGGGGAGAGCTGCTTCTCTATTGTCAGGTCAGCTCTGCCTTGTTTGAAAGGAGTTTTTGGGGGAAGAATGCAGCCAGGCTTGGAAGTGTTGAAAGCAGGGATAACTCTTGGTCTCCATCAGGGAGTTTGAGGTCTCACTGGTTGAGCTGAAAGTCCTAAAGGTCACTGATGGTTTGGAAGCTCTTGGAGAAGTCTGCTGAACTTCCACCACTGGGAGGAGAGGGTTGCAAATATTCCCTCAAAGGAGGAGAATTCACTCCTCAGGCTTGGGTTGCTTTTTCTTGTGGTCTAGCTCCATCCTTGCTTTTATGATGTTGTGCTTAAGGTGGTGTTTTTGCTTAGGAATGGGAGACAAAAGATCTGTATCATCCACACTGGCTGTGAGTGGGTCCAAAACGTCTCAGGTTTGTGGGGAAAAAAGGAAGAAGATGAAGCGTGTTTCAACCAGTTTGGGGAACCAAATTGCACTGCAGCCCCTGATAATGTCAGAGGTGCTAGGGATAACCAGAAACGTTTGATTTGGTTCATTCCTGTTCTGCAATGTTCCAAAACATTAGCATTTAAAGGAAAAATACTTCTGTTGTTCTTCCCTTGCTCCCATCCACAGTGTTTGTTGTAACTATGGTTAATTTGAAAAAAGTCTGCTAAAATAGCACTGGTCAGCAGCAGAGTCCTCGGAGCTTCCCTGTCCGTGCCTTAGGTGGTGATGGCACTTGTGGCCACAGCGGTGGTGAAATCCAAGTGTCTGGGCAGTGTCTTAGTCTTAAAGCCCTGCTGTGACTGTGGAGATATTGCAGTGTGAAATCAGCACAGCTGGGGTTTATGCTCATCAGAAAAGGACCCGTCGTGCCTGTGGTGGTGCATGGGCTGTCCTGTCGGTGCAAACAGGCCTGACAGCCAGGCAGGGACAGGTGCTGAAGTTCCCACTTGTTTCCTGTCTGGGATAGCGCCTCAGGTGCATCCTCACCGGCTTCCTCCTGCGTGTCGGTTCAGCTGTGTGGCATCACTTCAGAGAGCACTGCAGCAGCTGCAGCCTTCTCTCAGTGTTTATCCCTGTTCATGGCCTGAATTTGTAGAATCCCAGCATGGTCTGGGTTGGGAGGGACCCTAAAGCTCCTCCTGTTCCACCCCCTGCCATGGGCAGGGACACCTTCCACTAGACCAGACTGCTTCAAGCCCCATCTGACCTGGCCTTGGATCCAGGATCCCACAGGCAGAGCCTGGAAGTAAACCAGGATTTCTTTAAATGGGAAATGCTCAGAGACTAATTTACTGCTCATCTTCAGACCCTGGTGGGGTGAATATATCGTTGCTGTTCCTCTTTCTTGGATTCCCCTGCAGAGGTGTGTGTGAAGCGTGCACCTGAGATTCCTTATGAGGGAAAATTGGAGGTGCAGAGGGTTGAACTGAGGAGACCCAGGGCTCCTGTCCTACCTACATCCCTCTGTGAACTTCCGTTTCTGTGCAGCAGTGTAAGAGGTGTTGCACTGCCCTCCCTGGATGCCAGCTTTCCCAGGATTTCATTTTGTATGACACAGGATTTTAACTCAGGGGAAGTCATAAGCTCTACGTGTGGCAAGAAGGTACTTAGGATTTCATTTCATTTTGATAAACTGCTGAAATAAAGATTATGGGGGGGAAAGTCACGAGGCATTACAGAATCAGGAGTGGAAATGAGCATCAGTGCCCCGGAGAGTCATCCTTCTAGAATTCCTTGCTCAGCTGACGGGAGGACCATCAGTCTGGGTGGCAACACTCTTGTCACCACAGCAGAGTGACCAGCAGAGCATTGCATTTCCCCATGAGGTCACAGCGTGAAGTGTTGGAGACTCCGCAGGAAACGCAGCTGAGTGACTGAGACAGTAAAAGACCAGGCTGTTTGATGTTCCTGCTTATCATACAGATGGAGAGCCTGGCTCAGGAATAGATGGATGCTGCTGCAGGGACCCAAACCCCTGGGACAGAAGCAGAGGCTGTCCCTGTGGAGCAGAGGCATGTGGGGGCTGTAGCCTGGTAAGCTGGAGTGGTTTATTTGTGATTTTAGGGCCCAGAGTGGGCAGAGGCAGTTCCGTGTTAGTGGCATACACAGAAAGGGAAAAGTCAGCTGGTTTTTAGTACTTTACAGAAATTCAGACCCCTGGGTGAAAATTGCCATGAACGAGCTGCAGTGCTCGTGTCTGGATGGGAACTTTCTTCTCCAGCTGCGTAACAAGGTGCCCCCAGCTGCAGTCACTGCGGGCTCGGAGGGGCAGCCAGAGATGGGAGGTTTTACTCTGTGGGCTCAGCATGAGGGAAGGTAGGCTGTCATACCCACACAGAAGTTTATTCCAGGCTGTAAGATGAATAAGGGCTGGAGAAAGGTTCCCAAGCTTTTCTCTGCAATGAGATCTTTTTCCTCCTGCTCTGCCTTCCTCTGTTAGTGCCTTTTTAGTTGTGTCATCTGGCCCTGTCTGCTTTGGCTCTTGGGGTTTTAATGCTCTTACCTGGTTATGCGTGTGCAGGGCAAACTCGGTATGGAACTAACTCCGTGTGTGTGTGTTAAGCAACTGCTCTGAAGGAAACAAGCCCCAGACAATCCCAGTTTTCTCTTCCTGGTGGGGCTGTTGGGACTGCAGTGTGTTTCCCGGTCGGTGTCCTCTGTCCCCAGTAGCAGTGGCTCTGCACTTCCCAACCCAGACCCAGAGTGTGCTTATCAGGTTGCCTCAAAGCAGCAGACAGATGGGGGCTGAGCAGGTCAGAGCCTCTCCCTGAGCTGGTATCAGGCCAGAAACTGCTGTTTCAGCTGCTAGCCAGGGGACAGCTACACTGAATTTGGGGACCTTTGTTTTCATTGGATTGTGATTCACTTTGTGAGAGATAGTGCCCGGTTTGCCTGTTTGATGTGAATTGTTTTAAGCTCAGTGACTGAAATACAGGAGTATTTGAAAATAACCGTTGTATCTGCAGTTGCATTTCAGAATGGGAAAGGTGGAAGATGGGTGCGGCTTCAGCTGCGTTGTCTGATCTGTGGCATTTTATTAAAAAAACTCTTTTTTTCTGCCAGACTAGATGTGCACAAACATCTGATGCAGCCAAAGGTGCAGAGAACAGCTGAAGAACCATTCCTGTTCCTTTTGGAATAGACCAAAAGCCAAAGTAACTCCAGAAAGGAGTAGGCTGGTATGTGTGTCTGGCCAGACAGGAGATCAAAGCCTTGTTCTCCCTGGCTGTCTCCTCCCAGTCACTCCTTGTCATCTTCATCAGGCCAGCTTGCTCACAGCCTTGCTTTGGATATTTTTGCAGCATTTACCAGGAGGTTTTCTCGGTTTTAGCCTTGTCTAGCTACTGTTCAGCGTGAGACTACTACTGGTACTGGTTTTTTCTGCCTGAAAATGCAATAAACAAAAATAAAACGATCATCACAAGTTCTGACTCTGACATTGCCTCATGTCAGATTTGCCTCTGTCCCCCCTGGCTCTTCCTTGGCCACTGCTTGGGAATTTCGTGGGTGTGATGTTTATCTTTGAATGCATGTCTCCTGCTAGGGATTCCAGCTTTTGCCTCATTTCTTGAACAACGTAGTTTCTTCACTCTGAAGACTGCTCCTCATTCTCTGGGAGCGATGGTTCTGACCACCTTAGAGCCGCCTCCTCCCCAGGGATGGTTGCCACTAGTTTGGTTGGTGGCTTTGCTTGAAAAAGTGACCCAGGAATTTTTCCTAGTACATCTCTTCTTCTCCCAACTCTTCTGCAATGTCCAGAGCAGCTGTGGCTGCCCCATCCCCAGAAGTGTCCAAGGCCAGGTTGGACAGGGCTTGGAGCAACCTGGGACAGTGGAAGGTGTCCCTGTCCACGGCAGGGGGTGGAATGAGATGAGCTTTGAGGTCCCTTCCCACGCAAACCATTCTGGGCTTCCGTGATTCTGTTCACTTCCATGTTCAGCTGTTTCAAGGAAGGATCATTTTACTGTCGCAGGTCAGGGAGGACTTTTGAGCTGCCAGGCCAGGGCTGGGTGTGGTTGGCTCTGTGAGGGGTGTTATCAGCTGGGGCAGAAATGCCTTCCTGAGCAGCAGCTGGAGGGTTTTTGGCAGCCCCTTTGCATTCCATCGGCTCCAGAGGGAGGTTTGCAGTGTGCTCGGGGTTCTGGGAGCTGGCATCCCATTTCCCTGCTGAACTGTTCCATACATAAATATGGTTTTTAACACTTACCAAATGCTCGGGAGCCAGAGGCTGCTCTAGGAGAACTTCATCAAGGAAAGCAGTGTAAAGATACCTCTGTTAAGTACTGGATTTATTTTCCCTTCTGTTGTAGTTAATCGCAAAAATAAATGCAGTTAAAAGTATCCAAAGGACTATTTTCTTTGCCGCACCGTGCTGCGAAATGCCTTGTTCAAGATGCTTTCTTCTGACGAGTTTGGATCCTTTTTAAATGCTGAAGGGCATTTTTGAGACTTTGTTTTAACTCTGTTTTACATCGTGTTTATATGAAACAGACAAAAAAACCCCCAGTGCTTTGCCAAATATTTTTGGAAAGAACAAGCTTTGTGGATAATCATTTTCATGTTCTACCTGCTCCTTGGTGTGTTCAGACAGTGGAAGAATCTTCTCTCCCCTGAAAAAGGCTTTGAGAGATTAACCTTAAGGTAGTCACTTGAGGCGAGTTGATTAAGAAATATACTGAACGTTAGATTTAATCAAGATTGAGTAATGGAGTTAGAATTGACTGTCGCTCCTGGAATGCAGTTATTTTTAGGTGGGATTGAGATGTGCTGCTCCCCAGGTTGTCTGTACCATGGCTCTGAAGGCAGGCTGATCCAAACGCTGTTGGACAGAGCGGATCTGCTCCAGTTTGGTACTTGCAGCGTCATCCCGGTAACACATCCCACGGTACACGTTGTGGCAAGTCAGAGCAAGGGGATTCCACTGCAGCACTGAGCGTTGTCACCCAAAATACAGCTCAGATATATCAGTAAAAGCACTGAGCTGGTATTGATGGAGGGACTTCACCTCCTTTTGTATTCGGCTTCCTCCCGAGGGGCAGTGGAGGCACAGCTCCAGTCTCTGCTCTGTAAGCAGGGACAGCACCCCGGGAGCGGCTGGAGCTGTGCCAGGGGGGTTTAGGGTGGAGATCAGGGAAGGTTCTTCCCCCAGAGGGGGCTGGCACTGCCCAGGCTCCCCAGGGAACGGGCACGGCCCCGAGGCTGCCAGAGCCCCAGGGGTGTTGGGACAGCGCTGCCAGGGGTGCCCAGGGTGGGGCTGTTGGGGGTCTGTGCAGGGCCAGGGGCTGGACTCTGATCCCTGTGGGTCCCTTCCAGCTCAGGACATTCCACGATTCTCAGAAACGTTTGGTAAGGCACTAAACCTCACCTTTTGATCACTTTGTTCAGGCACTGCCCTCATTGCCACTCGAGTCACAGTGTGAGGTCCTGAACTTTCTGCCCATGTTGTTTTTTTCAGTGGGTGCCTCAAGGGAAACGGGTCTTGTCCAGCTCGAGGCCTTGGCCCGCTCTGTGGTGCGCTGCAGAGCCATCCTTTGTCATCTTGCAGGGGATGTGTGGCATAGGTGAGGTTTGGCTGGGTATTTTCTCTTGCCTAAAGGTGAGAACAAAGCTGTTTCTTTGCTGTAAGTTTCTATCTTCAGCTCAGGAAATCAGGAAGTTTATCTGGATTAAAGCCTAAGCAAAAGTGATAGGCCAGGAGGGATGGAAACACAGCCCTGGGGAGTAACATCCCTGCCCCTGGCAGGGGGTTGGGACTGGAGGGTCTTTAAGGTCCCTCCCAACCCAAACCAGTGTGTGGTTCTGTGAAACAGCCGAGGCTGTTTGCTGTTCCTTGCTGTTCCAGAGAAGCCAGGTTGCAGATGGATTGGGTGGAAGAAAGTGGGGTCACTTGCATGGGAGGTGAATGAATCACAGTTATTTTAAAGGAGCTTCCTCACTTTCTTGACATGCCCTGGCTGCAGAGAGAATCAGAGCACCTGTCTTGCTAAATTCCTCTTAGATACAAAGGAATTGCAACAAAATAGTCTTTCCAGGGACCAAAAAGTAAAGATCAGCTGCAGGTGTTGCATGATATTGTCATTTTTGTTGTCTGTAGTAATAATATCGATTTCCCTTCGCAACCTTCAGTGTCGGTGGGCAGAAAAGGCCAAAGCTTGTGTGGTTCATCACATGGTGCCCTCAAGCAAGGAATTGTTCATCTGTCAGCTGGAATTGTGACTTTTTTCTGCATTATTCCCAGGCTGGGCTTGGCTTTGCCGTGCCCAGGGTGTCCATTTGTCAGTTTGGATTTCTGGGTCGGTGTAATCACAGGGTGGGAGCGCTCAGGATGTGAAGTTACCCATGAGAGAAAGTCCTCTCGAGAGGCCTCAGGTGGGCTGCCTGTTGTAGGCATTAGGAGCAGGTAGCATCAGAAGGCAGGCTTTCATTTCCATGGGAAAAGCACAGTTTATGGGGTCACTTTACATGGTGCCAGGGGACAGGACAATATTTTAGCATCATCGCAATCTCAGAGCTGACTCGGGCAGCTGCAAAATGGGGTGAGATCAGTGAACAGAGATTGTAGTACCTCTATACCCAAAACGTGCATCATCCTCTTTGCAGTCTACCACTCTGTAAAAGCAAAGAGCATAAAACCAGGAAACCTCTACAGATGCTGCTTTGAAGCAGCTCATTTGGTTGACATGTTTTGCGTGTGTCACTTGTCCCTTTAAGCCTCTTTATGTGTGGAGTGTCGGCCACAACGCTTGTACTGAAAGCAGCAAAGAGCCCAACAGCTGGGACTTAAATCCACCTGCTCAGTGGCACCGACACTTGGAGCTCTTCTAGCAGCCCTAATAACCTTAATGAGGTTTTTGTGTGGCTTTTCGTAGGTCTTAATTTTGTTCCACATGAATATTCAGGTATAAGCAGCATCTTGGAGCTCTCCTGTACCATGTATTAGCATATTTGAGAACTGCTTTTTTCCCCCTTGATTGTTATATTAACTTTTATCATAGACTGATTTTAAATGCTGGCATTTCATACTTGCATCTCAAAGCGTGTGTTATCTAGACTGTACAAAGCAGAATTAAGTAGAACAAATACATCTTGCTTTATCTGGAAACAGGGTGTACTTTGCTGCAGATTATCAATGTTCTGTTATCTATGGTACAAACACTAAAGCTTTGGAGTAAGGAGTTGTTATTTAGTGCTGTGTGGTGCATGTTGTGATTTGAAATATAAATAAACACAGCTTACTCTCTGGGTTTGTTCTCAGTGACCAGCACAGCAGCTCTGCCTTAGGAAGGTGAAAAGGAATCTCCCATTTATATCCCATCACTGTTTGTCATGCCAGAGTTGCCAGTGGAATCCCAAGTCATTGCCAATCAGCAATAGGTGTTCTAGGGACTTTTGCTTTGTTTCTTCTCTATTTCCACATTTCTTTAGACTTTGGTTTCAAGCTTGTGTATTGTAGCAGCTGCTGCCTTCACTGGTGTTTTGAGTGCACAAAGAATTACCTGATTTCATGCCAGGTTGTAGAATCATGGGATATCCTGATGTGAAGGGACTCACAAGGATCATCAAGTCCTGCACAAGACAACCAGAGGAATCACTTTCTTTTATACCCCAACGATAACTTTCTTTTTTTTTTATTCTGTTTTTTTATTTGTTCTCACCTCTGAGGGTGTTCTGATAATCGGACTTGAGAGTATTGGACCTGACATTAAAAAAAAGGGAAAACTAAAAGATGTGATGCAAGAGCAGCTGTAAATTCCCACTTCTGCAGCACCACAGGTCCTTTGCTGTTTGCTGCGCAAGGGACTTGGTTTGTAAGTTCCTCTTCCCCTCTTTGCAAGCTGCCTGCTCGATGTTGCCATTCCCCACCTGTGAGGAAACAAAGGAGGCAAAAAATATTCCTGCAGTGGAGGAGGAGAGAGTGGCCGGAGTGTGTGAGTGTGTTTGAAATGCCTCTTTGTGCTGCCAGGGCTCTGTTCAGATATGGCTCTGGGTTGGTCCCTCCGAGTGGGTTTCCCCTCTGGATGCCTGAAGAACAGAAAATTTTTTTGCACAGCAGGCTGTTTCTAATGAGACCTTCCTTCATTTTCCAATGAAGCAACAGATCAGCACCTCTAAAAAATCTTTGTCTCAATGGTGAAGAGCAGGAGTCCTTTCTATATTGAGAAATTCCCGAAAGGAAACGGCGTCCTGTGTGAGCTGTGGCCCGTGTGAATGGGCTATCGATCAGTTTAATTAAAACTCTGGTTATAGCGGGGTTTTCCTCCCTTTTAGTTCAGCTACAACTCAGGGAGAAAAAAGTTTTTATCTTTACAAGCTATTCTTGCAGAAGCTGGTGCTGTGATTGCAATTAAGAAACCCTTGTGTTTTAGGCAAATAAATTAGCTTACTTCTTTGTATAAAGAAATATCTAGCCCCTTGGCCAGCTCCAAAAATAATGTGGAGTGAAAGTGAAGTGTTTAAATGCAGCATATGGATTAGCTCATGGTGCAAAAGGACGGGATTTAGCCAACTTTGCCTTTTGTGTGGTTATGCCAAGTCAGGCTGCTGAAGGAAAATGGAGCCAGTTTCCTTTGAGCCAGTGTGTGTCCTGGGTGTGGAGCATGCAGGAGCTCCCTGGTTAGGGCAGGAGAATTGGGTGAGACGCATAAACGTTAAAGGAGGGGAAATAGACACTTTGTTGGTTTTGCTCACTTAAATGTTTCTTTTGTACATGGGTGAGACTCTGCAGAAATCTCTTTGTGGAGTCTGTGTTTGTGTCAAAACCTCGGCTCTGCTGAAGCACAGAGGGTTCGAACTTTCCTTTCTGCCCAGAGGCTCCAGGGAGCAACAAGAGCCCAGTTTGGGAGAGAAGAGGAGCAGCCCAGTGTGAATTCCCGGCTTCGGGTTTTCTCAGGAGAGTATTTGTGTTCCTTGGGACATGAGGGCCACAGAAAGGTCCATGATGGCCATGTCTTCCACCACATGGAGGATCCTGCCTCATGGGCGCTCCTGGTGCTGGTGGCTGTGTGGCCGAGGTGAGGAGTGTGTGTATCCCTCTTTCAACACCTGGGAGGAGAAACATGCCCAGCAAGCATCAGACCCTTGGAGGTGGTGCTCACTTTATCACTCTGCGTTTCAGACTGGTGGTCGCATGTGTCCGTGTTTAAATGGGACACCAGTACCAACTGGGACCCTGCTCCTTTGATAATTTCTAGATATTTTGGTTTGCTGTTGAGCTCTGCTGAATTTTATGGTAGCACTGAGAAAATGAGGAAGGGGATGTTAGTTTTGTTTGGTGGAGTCAGCACTGAAAAAGGCCAGGTGCTTTGTAGCCCGGCGGGGAACGACGTTGAAATGAGGAGCAGGTCTCTAAATGTAAAGGACTCGGAGAACGAACACAAACATTTCCTCAGTCCCAGGAGTGGAACAATAACTCATTGTTGGAAGGAAGGGATTGCAGAAAAGCCAGCAGACTCAGAAACAGGGGGTTATTTTCTATAGCTTACTATTTCTACTGCACTTGGAGGTTCTGTGGGGACTAGATGTCCAGTTCCTGGGATGTGTGTCCCTTGGTCGAGGAAGGCTGGGTGCGAGCAGAGCGTGTCCTCAGTGGGCATGTGTCCTGCACGATGCCGGGGTTCCGGGCGCTTGGAGCGCTTCTCTGTGCCCATGCGAGTCCCTGCTCTGCCTCGCAGCCTGGCAGCTGAGGAGACGTCCCCTAAAGAGACAGGACTCTTCTTCCTCCCACCCTCACTTTCTTTCTGCTGTCTGTCGGCCGCTGAATGGGTTTGCATTGACCAGAGAGACAAAGGAGCCTTTCAGGCCCCGGCTTTCGCCACAGCCAGCGCGCTCTGGGCTTTTGTTAATGTGCTCAGTCCCCCCTTTCTCCCCGGGCAGCCTCACGCTCATTGTTAATGCAGCTCCGGAGCAGCACTGATAGTTCTGAATTCATTTTGTTTGCTCAGTTCGCAGGAAAAGTTGCAAAAAGCTGCGGAGAGAACGTGTTGCCTCTTAGATTCTCCGCAGAGTATTTTCTTTCATGCCTTTCGCAGGGAAAAGTGGATTGTGTAAACAGATCCCGGCAGATCCGTGCCCGCGCGGAGCGTGGCGGGGCAGCGGCAGCGCCTGCGCGCGGAGCCCGGCCCCAGTGCCTGGGAACGCTAACTGGCTCTCCCCCACCCCGCTGGATTAGGCTCCATGTTGTCCTGTTTAGTTTTGTTACTGCATTAGGCAGCTAAAGATGTAAGCGCTTATTAAAACAGCTGCTCTGCCAAGTGGCAGTGCTGAGTCGGGGGGTGCTGTGCAACAGTTGGGAACTCGCTCGGCATCACCCCAGACTGACTCTGTTGTGTGAGGGGGTTGTGATTTTTAAGGAGTTGAAGGCTTCAAGATCCATAGTCTTAAATAAATTGAACCAACTTCAGATAGATACGGCAGCATGGGGATGGAAGGTGGGAGAATCTCCTAGGTCAGCATTTCCTACCAGTGCATAGAGATGACCAAAAGCAAAGCTACTTTTGCAATTCCATGTTAATAAACCTGAAAGGTGCTGGTAGGTGCTCTCTAATCGTTATGAAACATCACTATGGAATTAATTCCTGGAAATAAACTGTTAGGAAGCAGCTGATGGAGAGCACTGGTGCGTAGCAGGCATGCAAAAATAAATCTAAATGCTTGTTAGGGTTGAGGATGGAGGGGGAATGGTTGTTTCTTATCATGAAGCCAGGCAGGTTTTGGGGGGGTTGTGCCCAAAAATCAAATGCACTGTTGGGTGAAACAGACTGGGAGGACAGGACAGAGATGAGTTTGATTGTGCAAATGAGGTAGTGTCAAGAGTTGAGAGATGACCACAAAGGCTGTTGCAGGATTCAAAGCACCTCAGTGCAGCTGTTTTTTCTAGAAATGGTTGGGGGTTTTGGTATTCTGAGCCAATTTTTAATAGTATGTGAAGCTGTGTCATCTTTGGTTGCCATCGCCATGACTGGAACATGAATTGTGGAGCTGGGGGAAGTGAGGTTGTGTCTCTGCACCTTTTAAACAACAACAGAACCCTCTGCAGTGGATATCTGACAAACGGGGAGAAAACCAGCGTTCAGACACGGGGAGGGGCCTGAGCGAGTCACGTCAAGAGAGCACGGCTGATTTTTTTTTTCCCCCAAATGACTTAAACTTCTCAATAGATGGCTGCTGAGCACACACCTTCAAGCTGGAAAAGGTAACCCCAGACATGGCTGTTCATCAGTCCCCCCCAGCCAGCTCGTGCCTCGCCGACAGAAAGCACCCCTCCTTGCGTGCACTTGTTTTTAAGGACTTGAAGGCTTGAAGATCCACAGTCTTAAGTAAATTAAACCAGCTTCAGGTAGATAGAGCAACACAGGGATGGAAGGAGGGAGAATCTCCTCGGTTGGTGTTTCTTTGCCGCCTGTCTGGAGGGATGTGGATCTGTTGGATTGCAGTGTACTCCATCCTGGAGCGAACTCCCCATCCCTGGCAGTGCCCAAGGCCAGGTTGGATGGGGCTTGGAGCACCCTGGAATAGTGGAAGGGGGTAGAACGGGATGGGCTTTAAGAGCCCTTCCAACCCACACCATTCTGGGATTCTGTGACCAAAAAAGGCACTAATATTTCATTAATTACTCGGAAGGGGTTACTTTATCCAGAAACAGCTTCACAAGTGGTCGACCACACAATGCAAACACTCCTTGTGCTTTGGTAAGCGTCGGCTTAATTCTGTTATTCTTGTCAGAGGGTCTGGTTCTAGTTTTTTGAGGGTTTTTTAGCTTTGGAAGTCAGTGCCTGGGGTAAAATCCCTGTGTGGCAGCAGAGCCCAATAGGGGGAGTGTGAACTTTAACTAAAGCCTTGTCTGAATTCCTTCCAATTTCCTGTACAAAGGATGAGCCTCACCGCGTGTCCAGAAGGCTAATAAATGTAGGGGCTTGTAAATCAAAAGGGAAATGAATCTGACACCATTGCGGGCCTTTGCTTTGCTTAAAAAGTGTGGAATGTATCCATGAGACAACACTCAAATTGTCCTTTCTTAATAGTTTCTTTAAAATTTTTGCCCAAACCTACCCAACAAAGTAAAAATAAGTTGTTTCCTTGGTGTCTTCAGTGAGTGAAACGCTTCTTGGTTCAGTGGTGGAGAGTTTAGACCTCGGGACTGCACCAAATAGCTGGATTTTGGCACACTTAGCCCGGACTGAAGCAAGGAATGCTCTTCTAATTCCTCCTGCCCCCAAAGCCACCCAAACCACAGCATGTTTCAGCATCACCTGTGGCACAAATCTGCCCAGTGGCTTTGCTCTGGCTGCTGAAATGCAGGTTTTCTGATCTTGGTTTTCTTTCTGTTGGGAGGAAATCTGCCACCTTCCTCTGCAAGTCTTTCAGGAAGGTTTCTTCTAATAAAAACCTTGGTTTTAGCAGCCCTGGCATTGGCTTTGACCTTGGGTGCCCTTTTTACTGCTCCTCTTTTCCTGTCTTTGATGTTGGAGCACTGCATATTTGTGGTGATTTCCACAGGCATGTGCTGTGCTCAGACAGATGTGGCTGCACTTCCGGACTTAAAACACCAGCACTCGGCCTTGGTTTGATTAGGTTTGAGTAAAGAGATTTTAGTAATGCAGGACCATCAGCCTGGAACTCTTAAATCAGATAATTAATTATAGTGGGAGTGTTGTCGGAGTGTGGAGGTGGGGAGCAGCTCCGGGATGGCTGGGAGGGGATTGATGTAGCTGAGTTAGGAGGGGTCTTGACCACACTTGTGTGGTGCTTGACCCTCTAAACTATATGAGTTTGTCCCTCCATCAGCCATGGGAAGGGACAATCCCTCTTTTAGTCCCTTAAGCCTTTGCTGTCCAAAAACATAAAATCCAATTGCATGCCTCTTACGCTGGCTCAGCTGACCTGGCAAACGCACCGCGGAGGCCTCCGGGGCGGAAGAGCCCGGCTCATTAACTGCGTGTGTTTGACTTGGGTGGGGATAAAACACCACTGCAGCTGGGGCAGTGGTCGCTTTCCTATTCGGGCTGATCTTATAGATTTCTGTTTTCTGTTTCCCTGACACGGAACGCAGGAGATGAGTTGGAGGGTGACAAGAGGAGCTGCTCCTTTGTTTTACTGAGGGGCTTGTACGGAGAGCGACCGCATTCGCACCCAGCTGCTGGGCTTTGAAAGAATTGGATCAGCTCTTCTTTTTGTTCAGGTTCTCGGATTCTCCCCCTAATTTCCCCTCCCATCAGTGTGTTTGCAGCTCCAGCTCTTCTGCTAGGAAATAAATACCAACTTGCTTTTTCACACCCTCTTACTAATTCTCACAGTACTTTTCATGCACATGGTTCTGTTTCAGGTATTTGTCTTCTTGGAACCTCTTTACATTGTTTTTTTCCTTTGAAAGTGTGAACCTGCTTGGAAATAGGTACATGGAGATTTATTCTGTGGGGATACAGATGATTTGTTGTAACCTCATGCCAAAATCAGTGCAGGGAGTGGGGTAGGGAACCACAATTCAGGTGCTTAAGGAATGTCTGGCACTGTGGTTTGTTCCTTTTACTAAGTAGTTACTGAATTTCAAAAGCTTTTGGGGGGATGAGAACCCTAAACTTCTTTTTTCTGTTCCCAAATGCCATAAATATCCATTTCTTATGCTCTACCATCACCCACATCTCTCTGAAGAAGGGGTGAGTCAGCTGTCCCTGCTCAAAGGAGGTATTGAAGAGCCTGAGTCCCGGAAGCTGGCGCAGGCTGGGTGGGGAGTGCTTCATTCAGAGATAGGGAGGCCCCAGGCCATGAGGGGAAGGCAAGATCCCAGGGGCTCTTCTGCCCGTGGGGATGAGCAGAGAGTCATTAGTGCTGCTTGTGACTCACCCTGCAAAGTGTGTAAGTGCCAGGCTCAGAGCTGAGTCTTTTAATTCAAGCAGCAAAGCATTGCCACCATGGGGTTGCTCCCAAATCAGTGTACACGCCTCATCCTTGGAGGCTGAGCAGTGTTAAAAATCATCAGGCTTCAGAAGTGGGCAGAATGCAGTGGATTCTGCTTTGGGTTGCAAGGTCCCTTAAAGCTCATCCCATGGGCAGGGACACCTTCCACGGTCCCAGGTTGCTCCAAGCCCTGTCCAGCCTGGCCTTGGACACTTGCAGGGATGGGGCAGCCACAGCTTCTCTGGGCAGCCTGTGCCAGGGCCTGCCCACCCTCACAGGGAACAATTTCTTCCCAATATCCCATCCAGCCCTGCCCTCTGGCAGTGGGAAGCCGTTCCCCCTTGTCCTGGCACTCCAGGCCCTTCACTAAAGTTCCTTAGGGAAGGATGTGAAGGCTGACTTGGGCATTCTCTACTCCAGTGTGGAGACTGGAGTGAGCTGGATGGAGCAGTGGTGGTGCTCAACCCAGCGTTGGCTGTTGCTTGGTTCATGATGGAGGAGAAGAAAGGGCAGGAGCTGCAATTTAAGGGGAACAAACCGACTGCTCACTCAGCTTGGCTTTCAAACCTTGTTTCTCACTGTTCTTGTTGTGACTGTCTTGGGCAGTTCTGAAATGCCTTGTTCCTCCTGCTCCACCTCCAGGAGGTTACAGAGGAGATGCCCCTGCGCTTGCAAGAATCCTGAAATAGGATCTGGGGGATGCTGTTGGTCACTGTGCTTTGGCAGTCGGCTGGGAACTGGGGAGCAGATGTGCTCCAGGGCTGCGTGGAAGCTCCAGGTGGGACCTTGGCTCCCGTGGGGACCAGCTGGGCTCAGGCAGACACGTCACAGTCGTTGCTCCTGGACCGGTTCTGACGCTCTTACAGACGTCACGAAGCAGAAACTCTGTTCTGGAGTCAAGTGCTCTTCCTCTGATGTCCAGAGCCAAGGGCATTAATGCCACTGAAGGAAAAAATGAGATGATGATGATGATTATTATTATTGTTAGTATTAACTAACTTTTGCTCGTATGGGAGTCCCTGTCCTTCTGCAGCGAGAGTGTGAGAGACCCAGGAGCCGGGAGAACATGCGGAAGCTGATTGTTCAGCGTAGATTTCAGCAGCTCCTTACAAAGCAGCAGATCAGGCCAAGCAACATAAAATGAAAATAATCAAAGTAGCAATTGGTTTATCCATAATAAAATTAATTCTTCACTATTTCATAGGAGCTGCATGGTGAAATTTTACCTTTTTTTGCTTGAGCGCTGTTCTGTGCCTTAATGTTTCTTTCTCCCCTTGGCCACTGGCCCCAGCTGTGTGCCTGCCGTGTGGCAAACGGCCTCGTGTGGGTGTTTCCATAGCTCAGCTCACCTCAGGTTCTCAGCACCACTCAGAGGGTCCTAAAAAGTGCTCAGATTTTTCCATTCAAGAGCTCCTGCTTTCCTGGATGTGTACCAGCTCTTCTGTTAAGGAAACAGGAGAGGATGAAGCCTGCAGGGTGCGTTTGAGTGGGATGAGGCTTTCCTCAGGTGGAGGGTTTTTTAACCCTGGAAGCAACAGTAACAGTCAAAGCTTCACTGTCCCAATCCCTTCAGTTAGGAGGAGATTCCTAAAGGATTTTTCTTTTTCAGGACTCTTTTTTCTGTCATAACAGGGAATTTATTTTCTAGTAAATAGTGGAAAGTAACTCCCTGCTGTCTGTGGGATCGTGCGTGGATTGCTTTGGGATTTGCCGTGGTACGTACCAGCCAGTGTTTAGACGTGTTGGCTTTTCCTTGGGTGCCACGGCAGCACCTCAGCTCACCGGTGAGTTTCTGTGACCCCACCAGTGACAGAGATGGTCCTTAAAGCAGTGCCACTGGGCTTTCCCCCTCTGCCCTGCAAGCCATGATGTGCTTCCCGCTGCCGTAGGGCTCTGTCGCTGCAAGGTGTAGATCAAGATTACATTTACCCACCTGGCTGAGCAGCCCCTTCTGCTTGGAAAACAGCCTTCTCTGTCCTCTCTCTGTGCACAGATCCTCACTCGACCTCCCAAAAGCTTTTTGATTTCTTATTTTACAAAAGGCCTTGTATGGGGTCACTGTGGTGGTTCAGGAGCATCTCTGGGCACGTTGAGTGTGAGTCAACCCAAATGGAAGTGTCCACTTAAACAGCAAGAGGGAAAAGCCTTTTTATGTAGCCAAGGCCAGGTACTTCAGGCTATAGCAAGTGTGATTAAATGAATTGGAATTCAAGATCTGGAGCTGCTGCTGGGGATTTCCAGTTGGGTTTCCCCTTCAAGAGCGCCGTTGGTTATATCAGAATAGGGGAAAGATTAATAACCCGTGGGATGAAAGGGAAGAAAGCGTGCTACGTAAACGTGAGGATGGCTCATGAAATAGCTGACCTTGCAAAATGCTTTCTCTGGGCTGTGTGCTCTTAAATATGGAAGAACACATCACAGGATGTGGATACAAACTTGGTTATATTTAAAATATGGAGAGGCAGCGTGCTTAATATTCCGCTTAACTGGAGAAGCAACTTCTCAAGCAAAGTCCGATCTGTGAGCCTAAGAAACCTCACACAAATCCACAGGTAGTGTGTGTGGTTTATAAAAATTTGGACATTTACTTAAGTAAATCTTGAAATCACATGTGTATTTACTATAAATGATTCTATCATTGTCTGTATTGTCAATTAATCCATTTAGTGAACGTGTGTGAGACGTTGTGAACAGCGCAGCTCAGCACACTTTAATTAATGGGGATGGTCTCTGAAGAGCTTTGTGGGGTAGCTGGGCTTGGATGCTTTGGAATTTTACAGCATCTGTTTTCTCTTTTTCCTTAAGGAAAACTCAGTTATTGCTGCAGTTTTGCAAACTCCTTGTCTACAGGTCCTTAAAAATTCCTTTTTTAACTGAACAGACTCAGCCAAAGTGACGCAGACTTAACCAAAGTGCTTTAGATTAAATGTGCATTTGCCTGGCTTTGAGAGAGCTAGGTTTTGGGGTTTTTTTTCGTTCTGATCATTTGTTGCTAAAAATGTGATGATTTTGGGGGGTTGGAGTGTTCAGGGGTGCAGGTCTGGCTGTGCCCGTACTCAGCACCAATTGCAGGAAACATCAGCTGATGTTACATAACAGGTACAGAATTGCACATCAATCCAAGGATATGGATAGTGAAACTTCTGCTGGCAGAATTGGGGCAAAAATGCTGCAGGTATTCGTGATTAGCCCCTATTTTATTTTTTTAAAGGAATATTGGGTTTTAGTCATAGGTGGAAAAGTTGTAAATCCATCCCTTTTATTGGATATAATGCAAATATACAGGTAGGACTTTGTCCAAACTTGGATGCAAACCTTATAAATGGTCCTGAATTGCTGTTCCTGTACAATATTAAAGGAATGTATTTCAGCAGTGTCTGGGGAAATGAAAAGTTACTTTACTGGTAGCAGCAGCATAAGTGCACTGGAAATGGGGGAGCGTTGTGCTCCTGTCTGATCCAGAGCAGCTTTTCCTCCCTTGGAAAATCAGGGCTGTGTTTGTGCTGCCCAGGTGAGCGCTGACCTCGGGTACTCCTGGCTTATGTTAAAGCCACTCGGTTGCATAAGTGGCTCTTACACCTCTCAGTTCTTGTGCCATCAAATGACACCATTTGCCCAGGAAAGTTACAATCTTAGTGCGCCGTAACCGTGGCATTTGCTGGGAAAATAGAGGAGCATGAAGAGTGAGATGACTCAGGAGAAATGGGAAGGGCGGGATACTTTTCATCTTAAAGCATTGTGGAAGATTGTGGAATGAGAGCCCTTTATGCAGATAGGGATGTGATAACTGTTGGAAAAGCCACATGCGGTGCTTCGTGCATCCAGGAAAATTGTTTTCAGTTAAATCTGCTTAAAAATCTACATCGCTTTTTTTTTTTTTTTGCTGTGCAGCATGAGGATGCTTTAATTGTTCCTGAATTTAAGGGGCTTTAATATCTCCAGTAAAACAGGCATAAAACTTCCACCTCCAGCGTGGGGGTTCCCAGTGATGGTGTAAACATGCACGTGCCTGACCCCTCTAGTGATGGATGCGGTTCCTTGCTGCACTGAGGACAAGCGCCCCCAGATGCTTCCTGGTGATCTTTGTCCCTGCTCCTGTGGCTCTGCGAGGGAGCTCCTGGTGTGATCGCCCCTGTCCCTGCGAGGGAGCTCCTGGCGTGATCGCCCCTGTCCCTGCGAGGGAGCTCCTCCTGTGATCGCCCCTGTCCCTGCGAGGGAGCTCCTGGCGTGATCGCCCCTGTCCCTGCGAGGGAGCTCCTGG
>WEIT01025019.1:57017-125211 GCA_013389985.1 Dryoscopus gambensis
GTCCCTGCCTTGCTGCACTGAGGACAAGCGCCCCCAGACCTGCGAGGGAGCTTCTCGTGTGATCGCCCCTGTCCCTGTGAGGGAGCTCCTGGTGTGATCGCCCCTGTCCCTGCGAGGGAGCTCCTGGCGTGATCGCCCCTGTCCCTGCAAGGGAGCTCCTGGTGTGATCACCCCTGTCCCTGCGAGGGAGCTCCTGGTGTGATCGCCCCTGTCCCTGTGAGGGAGTTCCTCCTGTGATCGCCCCTGTCCCTGTGAGGGAGCTCCTCCTGTGATCGCCCCTGTCCCTGCGAGGGAGCTCCTCCTGTGACCGCCCCTGTCCCTGCAAGGGAGCTCCTGGTGTGATCGCCCCTGTCCCGGAGCTTTCCCGAGGGTTGCACCCTCTGCTAGTGCTGGTGAGCTGCTCCGTGTGATCCTGGGCCTCCAAGCTGACTCCCACCTGGAGGGGCCCCCTCGGCTGGGGAAGGCATGGGCCCAGGATCCCGATAACACCATCACTTCATCGGCTCAGAACAGAGTGCAGCCGCTTGCACGCGCTGCTGCTGAATTACTCTGTCTCAAGCTGTGCCAGAACGCTTCCTGCACTGAAGTAGCAGGGGCTGGAAACTCCTTCCTTAACAAGCAGTTTGTCCTGCAATACCAGCATTGCTTCCTCTGAGGACCTTCATACGAAATTATCACAAAAAAGAGGAAGCTGGCTGAGTAGCAGCCACATATCTCTGGTATTATGGGATGTTTTAAAAAGTCTTGTTCCCTGGTCACTTATATAGGTAGATTATACATGGATTTATGTTGGACTTGAGCTTGGGAGCAGCCACAGGTTCAGTGCTGTGATGTTCAGCAGCTTCTCATATGGAGGAAGGCTAAATGACAATTATCTCCTGGTTTCCTTGTACAGGGATGAGGGAGGACTTCAGCCTTCTGTCTCTTGTTCCATTAGGCTAAAACGTTCATGAATTTTTGCTAAAGAACTTTAGCAAATGGTCACCTCCTCCCTCCCCTCCCTTCTCTTTGAAGTCTTCAGATGGCTGGAGAGAGCTGCCTGCATGGAGACGTGTGCCCTGGAGCTCCTTGTGCCAGCTGGGAATGCCCCATATCTTGAATTGCGAGACCTTCATGCCTATATTTCAATGGTAGATTCCTTGATTTTACTTTTTTCCAGTGTTGACTGTTATTTTTTGCTTGTCATGTCTATTTAAAAGATTCTCTGGGTGTAATTTAGTGCTCAATCCTCCACTTAGTGTCACTTCCTATAAATACTGTTGCCACCAGTGCACTAAGGGGTAGGAGCTGGGATAATTCATGAGCTCCAGGCTGGACCCTTTCATGATCTCTCCTCGCTCCCTGTTCCCAGTGTTGGTGATCTCCTTTCCCACAGCGCTTAATCCCTAAGCCAGAAAAAGGAAGAATTTAAAGCCCCTCGCCTGGCAGATGATGTGGAATTGCAGCCTGACCCCTGCATAAACTTGTCTTCCCTTGGAATTGTCCCTTCCAAGCACCCTCCTGTGTTACGGTCACCGCTTGGGTCATACTGCGTGTGGTGTTTGGTGAGGGGGCTGTGGAGTGACAGATCCCGGAGGAACAGATCCCAGACATCCATCGCAGCTCAGCTTGTGGCCCTAGCAGTTGGTTGTTGTTTTTAAACAATACTGGGAGCATTCGTAGGGGTGGAGCTGCAGGATTTGGAGCCGTCCCACAGAAGGGGACGGAGTTGTGCACTGCTGGACACGGCTCCGGGTGGAAGGGTGCCCTTCCCAAAGTCTCTTTCCAGGGGAGGCAAGAGCTGACACGTTCAAGGTGGTATGTAAAACATCTCCTGAAAGCTTCAGCGTGCTAATGAACTAATGGCACTGAAATGAATTGCTGATTAAAGAATTAGAAGCCTTCAAATCAGGTAGTAGCATAGAGAACAATCTCAGTGTTGAAGGGAAGCAGTGGGAAATCTGTTCTCAGATAAAGTGTTGCTTTTCCCACATATTTCCTTATTTTTTCTTTGGTAGATGCGTGAAGTTTTGTGTCCTGTCCTGGGGCCCGCATTGCCTTGAAGCTTTGAGTGGTCCTTGTGGTGTCTGTGTTGGTTCTTGCTCATTTGCTCTGCACCACTTCCCTTCACCTACACAGACTCCATCCCTCAGGAATAAGCCGCATCCTACCAAGATTCACCTCTCTGCCATCTCACATGGAGGACTAAAATAATCCTGGAGAGTCACAGGGCTCCTTGTGACTCCAGCTGGTGTGAACATGCCCATTGCTTTACTTCCTTTCTCAGAGCTTCAGAATCCACTTTGGCCCCTCGGGGCCGTTCCCTCTGTCGTGGAGGTGTGGAAACACGAGGAAGCAGGGAAGAAGGGGAGATCGTGGTGTGTAGGAAGAGCCTGGTGTGTAGCCATACCCAGTCCCTCTATTAGAATGCAAAAGAGGCAAAGCCACGGAGCAGGACAGGGAGTTCTGCCCTGGCTGAGAAAGGCACCGGCCTCTGGTTCACAGTGTGGATTTTGGGATGTTCTGGGGGTGCTTTCATGGATGTGGTTTCGTGTTGGGATTAGAGATGTCCCACTGAGCTGCAGTGGGAAGGGTGGATCTGCCTTTGCTGACTGGGCTCTGTCTTCACCCTGGTCTCAGATGTGATGATCATGTGAGTGTTTGGTGATTTAAATCAGCTCACGGAATCCACGGAAAACTTCACCCAGCCAGGAAAAAAAAATAGTTTTCTCTTGAATCACCAGGCTGAGCTGGTTCACCAAGGAATCTTGTGATCCTTAGTCCTTTCTGAGGGACGTTACTCCTTGCTGAGGGAGGTGGCAGAAGCTGTGGATGCCAGTGTTTGGCAGCCGGGTTGGTTTGGGATCCCGTGGAAGCTGACCAGTGCCTGTGGCAGGAGCTAGGGAGGCACTGTGCCCTCAGGCAACCATGCCTTTGTTTTCTTCCCTTTTCCCAGGGCCACTGGGGCTGCCCCATGACCTGCAATTATTCCCCCTTGCCCCTTTAATTAACAGTGCCCCGGAAGGTTTCTAAGCAACACTCCCCGGAGGTGGAGGGTGCAAGGGGAAGATCAGCTTTTAGATCTACAGCTTGCAGCACCTTTGAAGTCTCTGTTTCTTTCCCCACCTGGCCACCCAGGCATGGATTGATGGAGGAATTGCAGGATGGGGGACTTGGGCTTTTTCCTGGCTTTTTCTGGTTCTGATCCAGGATTGTCCCTTGTGTTTTGAAAGCATGAGATGTGCAATGTAAGAGCCATGTAAAATAGTAACAGCACTGTAGTCACTTGCACAATAGATTATTATTGTTGTTGTTATTATTATAATTAATGTTATTTATTACTTTCATTTTACTTGAATAGACAGATGAGATTTTTTTGTGTTGGAAGGACAGCAAGGTGAGGTGTTGGTGTAGAGGTAGGCAGTCTGCTGACTGACACTAAAAGGGATTTTATTTTTGTCAGGACCACAAAAATAAGTATTTGGGTGGCAGGGGAGCTTCAGAGCTTTGTCTCATTTCAGGGAATAGCAGGGGTGTAATAGCTGCATAAAAATCTTCTAATTAAAAGAAGCAGCTGAGCTATTTAGGCTTGTGAACTGCCTCTAAAATGCTAATTATTTCGGAATGTGAGAATGTCTGGAGAAGCTTCGTCATCAGGACTCAAGAAGATTTCTCATGTTTGAATCAAGTTCTTGGGTTATACAGAAGCCCAGAATGGTTTGGGCTGGGAGGGGCCTTAAATCTGACCCAGTCCCACCCTCTGCCAGAGAACAAGGGACAGGATGAGAGGAAATGGGCTCTAGTTGAGGCAGGGGAGGTTCAGGTTGGATATTGGGAAAATCTCTTCCCTCAAGGGGTGGTCAGGCACTGGCACAGGCTGCTCAAGGCAGTGCTGGAGTCCCCCGTCCTGGAAGTGTCCAAAAATGTGTGGATGTGGCACCTGGGGACATGGTTAGTGGTGAGCACAGCAGTGCCGGGTTAATGGACCCTGTAATCTTGGAGGACACTTCCAACCTTAACGATTCCATGATTCTGATGTTTGGGATCACCAGGTTATGCCTCAGCAGCTCTCTGGGGTTACTGCATCCCTGCAGTCCTGTGCAGGGATGTGCTTAGGGAACCTACACCAGGAGCATTTTATGGGGCAGCCTTCTCCCCACTTCTCCTCCACCTCCTCTCCATCCATGCCGGCAGGACCCTGCCCTTTCGATTACACCTTCCTGACAGTAATTTTCCACTGATACCACCTGACGACTTGTAGGTGCCATTGGTGCCTTCCCTTGCCCTCGGGAGCCTTGGCAGCAGAGGCTTGTCTGTTCTCTCTTTTCTGCTAGGAGCTGCCCAGGGACAGCTCTGGGAGCACCCAGCTGCTGCATTGCTCTCTTTCCCAATCAACTCATCCCCTGAAAGGAACCCAGGGCTGGATTTGGAGTTTTAAAAGGCAAAAATGAAAGGTCTGGGAGAAGGGACTGGGTGATGGGAAGTTGCTGTGTCGTAAGGAGGGAACAGCTTAAAAGCTGATTTCATCAGGAACTGTAGTGATGGGATAAGGAGTTACTGGTTCAAACTGAAAGAGGAGAAATTTAGGTTAGATAAATAGAAGAAATTCCTCCGTGTGAGGGTGGTGTGGCCCTGACACAGGTTGCTGTGGCTGCCCCATCCCTGGAAGTGCCCAAGGCCAGGCGGGACGGGGCTTGGAGCAACCTGGGATAGTGGAAGGTGTCCCTGCCCATGGCAGGGGATGAAAGTGGGTGATCTTTAAGGTCCCTTCCAACCAAACCCATTCTATGATTTCCTTTCCCATCCTTGTCCTGCTGTTTCAGAAACCTCGATGGTTTCTTGACCCACAGACCTCCCAGACAGCTGGACGTGTGTTCTCCGAGAATGTCACCCCAGTTGTGGTAGCAGGGTGACAAAGATCTTCCCTAGGGCATGTTGGGTGTGATTTATTCCCACGCTTGGCTGGTACCTGGGAACAGGGAGATGCAGGTTTTCTTTCCCTGCTTTTATATACTCGTGAATCACCTGTAAGTGTGCATTTACACGTTGTAGGATCCTTACAAACACACTCTGACTGCTCTGTGTTTTGACCACTTGGTACTTGTTTTAAGAAATAAGGAAATGATGTCTTGGTGTAGACCTTAAGATGACAAACAAAAATCCAGGTTTGCCTGGATGTAAAGAGCAGCAGCACCAAAATCCTTCGTTCCCACGCCTTGGCTCTCTCCTTGGGCAGAAAGCAAAGAAAAGCTTAATCATTGCTGAGAGCAGCACAGCTCCGGCAGAGCTCTGGAGTAATTTCATGGAATTTTAGGAGATATTTAGCCCTGTATCACATGGCATGACCCCAGCTTCCTGGCATTGCCCTGCCTGGGACTTTCGGGCTCTGTTTTTGGGGCCAAGCTGCTCTGAGCTGGCTGGGTGTGCGTGCTGCCGGTGTAACACAGCTCTGCTTCCGATTTATTGGGTGCATTTTGGAGTACAGGCTTCATCGGGAATATCTCCGTGGGATGTTGGCCCAGCAAAGTCCTCCCTAACTTAGGGCCGATTCTCCAGAACTCAGCCGGATCTCCAGGGCTCACCTTGTTGAGCCTTTTGCCCCCACCTTAATATTTTGGGCTGTTTTTAAGGTGCCTGGCCTGGGATTGTGGCTATAGACCTGTGAGGAATCACTCGGAGCAGCAGGGACTGCTGGAAGACAAATAGGGCTGCTCCAGGTTCCTGAACGTTGCCTATTTCCTGCAGCCTAATGGGAGTTTCAATTAACATGGACAATCATAAATAACCCTCCTAAAATTAAATGGAATGTTAAGGCTACATCGGCACATTCCCGGTGATTCCGTTGCCTCTCCGTGGCAGTGCCATGATTTCCAGCTGAAGGGAGCTGATGAGATGTATTGACTTTTTCATCTCTTAAAAGAGTCCATATATTTTGAGAATAAAATGTGGACTGAAAAAATTTGGAAGTGGCTGGTGTTTTATGGAGGAAAGAGGACAAGTCAGCTGGTGAGGAGCTGTCTGTAGCTGAGCAAGAGATGCTCTCCCGGCACGCTGTTCACCTTGTTAACTGAGCTGGCACAGGCACGACCCGGGGAGCCTCTGTGGCTTTTTTTTGATAATTACTAATATTTCACAGCTTGGTTCAATCCTGGATTTAACCTTATTCAGGCTGTGCCGTGGAAACCCACTTCTGGGAGTGTTAAAAATACACCTCAAAGTTCACAGTTACAGAAATATTCCGTGCGTCGCCTCCAGACCCGTCCCCCACCCACCAACACCCCGCTTCAAGGAAAATCCCAGCAGGATTAGCAGGGTTTAGACACAGTTTCTTCCGCCCCAAGCAACCTTTCCAGGTCTCAGCTGAAAATAGCCAGTTTGCCTCCATGCTGAGGTTGCAGCCGAGGGAGACAAGAGACAAACTAACAGGAGCAGGTTGCCCTTAGAAACCCGTTTGTGGTGGGCGGCAGGAGTGGTTGGGGGTTTGTGGCGTGCTGGGTGCGGCCGTGCCAGCCCCCGGGAGCTCCGTGCGCGGGGTGGGGCGGCTCGGGGCTGATTTAGTGCGGGTGAGCTGTCTCACTGCTGGTTAATTTAGAGATGCGAAACTGAGCCTGGAAGTAATGAGCTCTGGCTAATTAGGTGCTTGTCTGCAGGTGGAACTATTGCAGCTGGTGCTCCCAATATTGCTGGTTTGTATTTGAAAGCATCACGGAATCAGTGGGATGCTGGGAATACAGATAATTTGCAACAAAAGGGGGTTTTTTTCTGTTATCTTCCCCCTAGCCCCCAGCTTTCCTTTGGCATTCCCATTTGGCTTGACTGTGAGATTACCATGGCCAAGGAGGAAGGGAAAGGATGAGGGGAAAAGGGCTTTTTATACAGGCAGATAGTGCCAGGACAAAGGGGAACGGCTTCCCACTGCCAGGGGGCAGGGACTAGTGGGATGCTGGGCAGAAACTCTTCCCTGTGAGGGTGGGGAGGCCCTGGCACAGGGGGCCCAGAGAAGCTGTGGCTGCTCCATCCCTGGAAGTGTCCAAGGCCAGGCTGGACAGGGCTTGCAGCAACCTGGGATGGTGGAAGGTGTCCCTGCCCAGGGCAGGGGTGGGACTGGATGAGCTTTGAGGACCCTCAGAGCCCAAACCAGTCTGGGATCCTGGGATGTTTTGTGGAATGGATGTTTAAAGGGATGTGAGTTGGAGGATTCAGAGACGTGCTCGGGCACAAACAGGATGTGTGCTGTGGCTGTGGCTGCTGCAGTGGCTGCTCAGACAGAAGGGCTGGGGGTGTGCCAGGGGGGCTCTGCCCCTGAACTTCGGCCACTCAGTCGGACGTGCCAGCGCCCGCATCCGCAGATTCCCGAAATGTGTTGGACTCCCGAAGGGAGAGGAGCAGGAATCTGAATAGAGGCAGGATGCTGGGGGAAGGAGAGGGACACCACGCTGTTCAGTGAGCATTTGAAGGTCACATTTTCCTTTCAAGCTGCAATTTTCGGCCCTGGAAAGCCTGTTTTCCAACAGGCATTGAGGTTCGTTGGGATTTGTGTGCCCCTTTTCTCTGGGAAGCTCTCCCTGTTCCCATTCAGCTCTGTGCAAGCGCCGCTCAGGGGACATTGTGTGGCAGACAGCAGGGAAAGGCAGTGTTTGGGATTATTTGGAAGCTGATGCTGAGATTAATGATACATAATTAGGTAAAAAGCTCAAGGTGTATTTCGAGGCAAGTTTTGTTATGAAGAGAGTGCTCATTTAGAGCATGGCATAAGCTGGGATAAGCAGGGAAAGCCTCACTGTAACGTTTGGATGCAGACAGCTTGGGGAGGAAGATTTAATGAGGAGCAGTTAATGCAGAGGGATGGACAGGATGACAACTGCCAGTTATCATCTCAGAGTTCAGCTGGGGAGCAAGGAACGAGTCCTGCAGTCGGGGATTTTGAACGAGGCAATAAAGGAGTGGTGAAACATCAACAATATTTATGCAGGTGCATTTCTGGTACAAAAGGAGAAGATAAATACCTTATTTAAGGTTTTGTTCCAAGTATAAAGTAGCCCATAAACAAGAACTTAAAGAGAATTTGGTGGTGCAGTTTAATACACAGAATACATGAAGGATTAAAGAGGTTGTTTGTACAAACACTTCATTGATCCACTTAAAATTTATATGTCTGATAAATGGCAGCTGGGCTGTGAACATTGACTACACATGTGGCACTAAGGAGCTTTATACTGGGCCATAAAATGTTGAAACAGGCTTAATAATGTCTTTTGCCATCGGATCCTTCTGGGGATAAGTCGTTCTGGAAAGTGGTGGACCCTGGAGGTTTGCATCTCTTCACGGGAATGATGTACTGCTCTGTTAAAAGTCTCGGTACTTTTAAACCATGAACCCCATTTTTGCCACTTTGCAAACACTTTTTATTGTGTTCCTCTGTTTTTAAAACATTTGACTTGCCAGAAATAGTCCTTAGATCAGAATTAGGTATTGGTGTAAAGCTGCCATGGGCTTTTAAAGAATTCCTCACCTGCAGCTCTTAATGTGTGCCCGTATTCCTGAGTGCTCATGCCAGCAAAAAGTTGTATTTTATTTTTCCCTGGTATAACAACAATAAACACCAAGCACTGAAACACCAGTGCCCCACTGGGGCTTGACCCGTGGTAAAGTCAGGGCTCAGAATTGTGCTTTGTTTTGACATCCCATCACGTTGTGCAAGAGCAGTTGCATCCAGCTGAGAAAACGGAAATAAACCACTCTTTTCATACAGAGGCCACCTCATTCCTTTGAGACTCAGCCAAAAGGCCTGATCCCCTTGCTGGGAATCCACTAGCGAAAAAAAAACCCTGAACAGACAAAAAACCGCACCCAAGCACACCCTAAAACGAAACACAACCTCTGCATGGATGGGAGATGGGCTATGTCATTGGATGGAGGCGGGGAAGGGTTAGAGAGGGTCAGCATTTTATTAGGTGGGGTCTTTAAATGTTTTCCAAAGTCCTTGAATTATGTTGGTCTTGATTTTTGTAATATTAATTATCTCTCATCTGTTATGAGCAAGAGTGGCTCAGCTGTGAAGGGTCAGGGTGCTCGAGTCCTGTAAGAGCTGAAAACGTGGAGGTGACAGGGAACGGGGGAAATCAGCGTGGGCCTCTGTAATTAGGGGCTGGATTCTGCAGGTACACAGGAGGGTTGAATTATGGTCACCCCGGCAACATCAATCCTGCCTTTCCCTAAGTTTGGAGTTGCTTTGTAACCTGACTTTTATTTTTCCTTGGAAGAAGTCAGTTTGGTTGTCGTATTTCAGCATGGAGAGGTGACAACACTGTTTTGATCTTACATATTTTTAATTTTTCCTGGGTGATGTGTCACTTGGTGGAGTTTGCTTTGGGATTTTGTTGTTGTTTTGTTTTTTAAAGGCTGTAGTTTGCTTTGCCAGCATTCCTTCCTCGGGCTTCTGAAACGTGATCTGTCACAAGAGGGATTGATTTTGAAGGGAAAATCGATTGCTGAAGTAGTCGCTAAGTAAAGGGGTTTGTGGTGCTACATTTGGGAGTAGCAAGATGAAAGCTGAGGGGAAACAAGCTGCAAAATTTCCTGCTGAGGAGTTTGTGCTGTGATTTAATTCTCCTTTTGCTGGGGAGCACTGATGCTTTCTGAGCTCCTCATTCACTGCCGTGCAGCTTTCCAAACCACTCCATGCTGTGGGGGAGTTCATCTTTTTCCCTTATCCTTCCCTTTTATAAGCTTGGCTTGATTATTATCCCCTATCAGCTTGCTGAGAGGAGCACGATGCTGCCTCCCATCCCTTTTCCGCTGCATGCACAGCACAAAAATCGGGGAAGCAGCGAGATTTCAGCGGCGTTGGAGTGTTTGGGTACCAAACTCCACCGAGGCCTCGCTAAGTCCCCCTTGTGCTGCCTCTTTAAGAGCTCCAGCTCTGCCTGCGCGGGGATGGGCAGGAAGAGCTCCGGAGCCAGCCCGGCGTGGCACGGATGGGATGCGGCTGTGATGGGATGCGGCTGTGATGGGATGTGGCCGTGGGCTTCGCTGATGGATGCGCGGAGAGGACGCGGCACTGAGCCGGCTCGCCGCCGGAGCCCTCTGGGATCTCACTGACAGCTCTCTGGGGTCTCACTGCCAGAGCTCTCCGGGATCTCACTGCCAGAGCTCTCCGGGATCTCACTGCCAGAGCTCTCTGGGGTCTCACTGCCAGAGCTCTCCGGGGTCTCACTGCCAGAGCTCTCTGGGGTTTCACTGCCAGAGCTCTCNCTGTGGGGGAGTTCATCTTTTTCCCTTATCCTTCCCTTTTATAAGCTTGGCTTGATTATTATCCCCTATCAGCTTGCTGAGAGGAGCACGATGCTGCCTCCCATCCCTTTTCCGCTGCATGCACAGCACAAAAATCGGGGAAGCAGCGAGATTTCAGCGGCGTTGGAGTGTTTGGGTACCAAACTCCACCGAGGCCTCGCTAAGTCCCCCTTGTGCTGCCTCTTTAAGAGCTCCAGCTCTGCCTGCGCGGGGATGGGCAGGAAGAGCTCCGGAGCCAGCCCGGCGTGGCACGGATGGGATGCGGCTGTGATGGGATGCGGCTGTGATGGGATGTGGCCGTGGGCTTCGCTGATGGATGCGCGGAGAGGACGCGGCACTGAGCCGGCTCGCCGCCGGAGCCCTCTGGGATCTCACTGACAGCTCTCTGGGGTCTCGCTGCCAGAGCTCTCCGGGATCTCACTGCCAGAGCTCTCCGGGGTCTCACTGCCAGAGCTCTCTGGGATATTGCTGCTGGAGCTCTCTGGGGTCTCACTGACAGAGCTCTCCGGGATCTCGCTGCCGGAGCTCCCTGGAGCTCATTGCCAGGTAGGACCGAGCGTGCCAAACAAAAGGCTTCGCCCCGCAAGTGGAGGACAGTGGAGCTGGGAAGGATGGGGTGATGCCAGGGAAGTTCCAGCTGCCGTGACTGGCAGAGCTTTTCCCTTTGAACCTTTTCAGAGCCGTGTGGTTTCCCAGCCGCCTCAGTGAAGTGTTTCTGCTGTTGGGATGTTCACCTCCTGCATTTTAATTGCATGGTGAATAGAGAAGAGGCTGCAGAGGAGAAACACACTGCTATAAAGCTCTCTGCCATCACATCCCTGCATGGCTGGCGGGGTTGTATAGATTCCTTGCTCCAAAAAGCTGAAAGAAATGCTCAAATTTGATGTGGTTTCTTGCCCTTCTGTAATCTTGCTTGACAGTTTTTCCTTGGCTTTTTTAATGCACAGTTTCGGTACGAGTGGGGACACGTGTGGGGATTATATAACCCTGGGGAAGCCGGTGGGAGACTGGCTCCTTCTGGGCAGGGATGAAAATCAGGAGTTCTGGAATGGTTTTGTGTGAGGTGTTTGCATAGGCGCCCGTGGGTACCACGGGTATTTTTACTCCTGGGAAAGGGTGCTTCCTCGGAGCTGTAAGCTGGGAGGGGAGGAGAGGCCAGCAGTGCTTGGGGTAAAATGGTTGCTAGTTGCTGAAATGAGCTTAGGTGAGAAGCCCCATTCAAGGGAAAATGAATCCATTTTGGGAGAAAATGGAATAATATTCTTTCTTTCTGCCTCCAATCCCGGTGGAGCAGAGAAATCTGTACAAATTCCTACTGGTGGAAGGGCTGATTTTGGTGTGTGTTTTCAGGTCCTTCATTGCCGTAACAGCACACAGAAATCTCGTAGAATTGCAGTTTTGTAGTATGATTGGAACAAGCAGAGAAATGTGATACAAGGAATTCCTGCTGTCGTTTCGCTCAGCATTTGGCAGTGTCACTGATTGCTCCGGCAGCTCCAGGCTGGATTTTTTTTCCTTAATCGCTTTACAGAGCAGTCACATATTCCCCTCTCCTCAGAGTGTGGCTGTAGCTCTCTAATTAACAGAGATCCTCCTCTTTTTAGGGAGATTTTTGGTTTCCAGAAAAATTCTGTTTGGTTTCCAGCTGGCGTTCCTTCTCCCACTGGGTCTGTAATAGCTCCTGAAATTCCCCAGCTTGTAATCACTGCTGCAGCCAGATGGGGACTAGGTGGAACTCCCATTGCATCTGTGCCTGCCTTTATGAATCTGCCAGAAGTATCTCACTTAGGTGAGATTTTAAATATATATTTCATGAGTTAATGAGCCCTGAACAGCAACGAGGAGAATCCAGCGCTGGTACTGCCAGGGTTGCCATCCTTGTCCTGGATCCTGGCGTGATGCTGATGGAGCAGGGAGAGCTCTAAGGAGTTACTCAGCCTGACATGAGCAAAGCAGAGGCTGCAGTTCCACTTTACCAACCTGATGGTGCTTTAAGAGGTTCTCCTTGGGTTTAAGAGGGTCTCTTTGCTCCTGCTCTTCTGCTTCATTGCTTTCCTCGTCTTTTCTCCCTGTGGAAGGAGCTCTGAAAACTGTGTGAGGTTTGGATTATCTTTGCTCTTCCCCCCTTCCCTCTCCCTTCCCAGCATAGTTGCACAAATCAGTGATGTGGGTGGCAAGGATATAGGGGAAGAGGAGGGGGAGGAAGAGGAGGGCACAGGCTGCTCCTGAATCTGATCTCAGCATGGCAGGGTAGTAACCCGAAAGAGCTGCCTGAGTTACTCAGGGGGTCCTGGCGTTCCCGGCTGTGGTGAATCCAGCGGGGCTGGGCTGGCTGGACTTCTCCTCCTGCACTTGGCCCGGGTGTGCATGGGCAGCCCGAGGGCAGCGATCCCGAGGCTTGTGCTGCGTTTGGGGATGTCTGGTCCTGATGGCACCAGAACCTCTGTGTGAGAGCAGATGAGCGAGTGCCCTGGGGTGGTGTGGGTGTGGATGAGATGGTGCTGCTGGGTGAGGTTCTGCTTCCCACCTGCCTGCCCTGACCCGTTCACCTCCCTTGGTGGAGTATCCGTGCTGTCACTTAACCCATTCCTAGGAGAAGAGCCTCATTAGCACAAGTCATGATGAGCTTTGCTGCCACCCTGGCTTGCTTCTCCTGCAGTAACAGCAGCTGTTATCCCAGGACAGGCTCCAGTGGCAGGTATAGGGAGAGGGAGGGTGGTGATTCCCACTGGGGAGCAGGAACGAGCTCCAAGAGGCTTGCTGGGAACCAGGAGCCTTTCCACTAGTCCAGCTCCTCTCAGGGAAGCAGGAATCTCTCCACTAGTCCTGCTCCTCTCAGGGAAGCAGGAACCTTTCCGCTTGCCCAGCTCCTTGCGGAGAGTCAGTCTATGGGTGCCACGAGTTGGATGCTGGAAAGAATCACTTTCTCCAACCATTATTTCATTAAGGCTTACTGGAATTTAAGGCATTTTCTTCCTATCAGTCTTGTGGCCAGGTCAAGTCCTTTGGCAAAAAGGACTTAAAAGGTTTCTTTTGGATCTGATGAGAATCATCCCTTCCTAGGAGAGATCTTAAACAGTGACTCCAAACTCTGCAAATCCATCTGAGCTGTTCCTTCCTTCAGGCGGCTCCTCCTGGGTGCAAAAAGAGCGATTGCTCTGCTCAAAGGAGATTATTTCCTCCTGACTTATATAAGTTCTAAAATAAGAAAATAAATCCCAACCTTGTCAAGGATGAAACCGTTTTTCCAAACTCAGGAGTGATCCCTTTTGAAGCAGCGATTGCTCCAATGAATTGTCAGGAGTGCCTGGAGATGGGAAATCTCGGCTGTGACACAAGGGGGGCAGCTCCATCCCGGGCCTCAGGCTGTCATCCCTGTCACAGGAGTGTTCTGGGGGAGAGGGAATGGTGCTACAGCAGGAAACTGGAGTTTTCATTCCATCTTCCACTGTGTTTTTAATCCTTCTCTCCCAGATTTTGGCTTTTTTGTTGTTATTTTCCAAAACTGTGGTGTGAATGCAAGATCCTTGGGATGAAGGCTGGGAGTGGCTCTGTTGAAGTTTGTGACAAATCTTACTGTTGTTTGGCTGAGTCAGGGTTTTAAATCCCATTTGATGGTTAAAAACCTCTCTGTTTGTCAAACACCACCACTCGGGCCTGAGCTGGCAGATGTGCCGAGTGCAGATGAGCCTGAGACCCTGCAAACAAATCCCTGCCCTCGTTAAAAAAAGGCAGGAAGGGATGTGGGGTGAGTGAGCAGCAGCCTGGGCACCGGCGGGGCCGGGTCCTGTTCTGCTCTCCTGTCCCGGAGCTGGCTGCGGGCTGTCCCCTGTCACCCGCCGTGGTGCTGAGGTCAGGGCTGGGCTCTTCCCAGCCTAATCTCATCAAGCAGCTTTTTCTTGTGTCTGGTGCTCAAACGTTGAATATATAACAAAACTGAGAAGTTTTAGAGCAATTTCTGAGCCTGTTTGGTGAGGAGGAGCTTTTCAGTGGCGAGTTCAGAGCCAGAGTAGAGCGAGATTGTAAATTTAATTCTGTGTCTGTGTTTCTGATGCTGTAAATTTGCCTCAGCACTGCTGGAGGAGGAGCTGATCCAGCTGGGAAGTGCTGTGAGCAGGTGGCAGGGGCAGAGCAGGCTGTGCTGAACAGTCCTTACTTCAGCCTTAGCATTTGGTCCATTTTAAGGGGAGTAGTTGGGATCGTGGAGCTTGGGGTGGCTGCCGAGTCGTGTCAGCGCCGGCAGGGTCTGTCCTCTCACTGCCATGTTGGTCCCTGCAAAGCTTTGGGCAGCAGCATTAATTTGGAGATCAAACTTGGGGTGCAAAGAGTCTCTTGAAATTTCAACTCAAACTAATCTGGGCTCAGAATTTAACTCAGTGTTGTGTTTTTCCTTGTTAGAACAAAACCAAGAAGTGTTTTCATGACTTTATTTTCTTTTTAAGTATCCCACCATGTTAACAGGTGAGGTCTGTGTCCTTCCATGTGTGCAAGAACCTCAGTCAACCCAGCTGTTCTCATTTCTCATGACATTTTGATGTGTAAAATACAAACAGCAAAAAGGTGAAATCTGATTCTGGCATTTAGGAAAATTTTTTGGCATTTAGGAAAATTTTTTGGCATTTAGGAAAATTTCCATGACAGTGGGCATTGGGTATTGTCTAGATCTGTGTGAGACCACACGGTGTTACCCAAGTCAGGCTTTTTTATTCTTTTGGATCCCCGCATACCCCTGTTTTATTCCACAAATAAACCAGATTCTGCTGTGGGGGTTTTTTCCACATAGTTTTTTCCTCTTCCCTCCCCTAGATTTCCACGATACCTTTAGGATTAAGAAAACTCTTGCAATTTGCCTTTAAGTCACCCTGCAGCAGCTCCTCAAAACCTCCCATCGCTCTGACAGCCCTTTCTTTTGGTGGGCGGATGAGGAAAGGAGTCACTGGGTGAAGAGAGGCAAACAAGGAAACAATTCCAGCGGGATTCCTGCGTGGTTAGCAAAACAGGAGCTGCCATTGTCCGGCGGTGCCCTGCTGATCCGCAGGGTTTGTCCCGCTGAATGCCGAGGCCTTGTGGCTTCTGGGATTTTTCCCTTACTCTTTCAAATAAAAGCAGAGGTGGGGGACGCTCTTGACAGGCCCAAGGGTTTGTGGGTTATTCGGCGACGAGTTTGCGTTGGTTGCCTCGCCGCGTGTGTGACAGCAGCTGCCTTTGGAGCCACGGGAGATCCCGAGGGATCGGAGGGTGCCGGGGTGGGGGTGCCCCTGGGTGCGTCCCCAAACACGGCCCTGCCTTCCACGCTGCTTTCCTTGACTTGCTGTGTTGCAGAATCCCCCGAGGTCCTGTCCAGCAGCCCCTCGAGGATCGGATCTTCACCCCGACCGTCTCGGCTGTGTACAGCACTGTGAGTATCTGCCGGGCCGGGACATGGGGTGGGTGTGCAGGAAACCCAGTGCACGCAGGGACTGGGCAGTTCCCAGTGGTGCAGTGGGAAAAACGCAACTTCTGCTTGCCTCCTGAAATAAATGGTGCTCAAAAAGACCCTTCTGGTTCCATGGGGGTAGGAAAAGAAGCGGGGACCTTCTGGCTCTCCACAACTGCCTGACAGGAGGATGCAGCCAGGGGGAAGTCGGGTTCTGCTCCCAGGGAACAAGGGACGGGACAAGGGGAAACAGCCTCAGGTTGTGCCAGGGGAGGTTCACGTCGGATATTGGAAAACCTCTTTGCTGAGAGGGTGGTCAGGCACTGGCACAGGCTGCCCGGGGCAGTGGTGGAGTCACATCCCTGGAAGTGCTCAAAAGGCGTGTGGATGTGGCACCTGGGCACAGGGGCTGCGTGGGCAATGGGCTCGATCTTGGAGATCCTTTCCAACCTTAATAATTCTATGATTTTATGAAGAACCTTTTTTGTTGCATGGGAGCAAGAAAGGAAGAAACCTTTGGAGGATTTGTGGGTCCATTGCTATTTTTAAGTGTCTCTAGTTTTATTTAGCATGCTGAGAGTGGGTTTTCCCAACAGTATCACTGGAATGACGGTGTTTTGGCCGTATTTTCACTCTGGTGGCTCCATCTCCTTCCTTTCCCCTGCATCTCAAAGACTGATTTTTTGGTGTATTAGTGGCTTCACATTTCTAATACCTTCTTATCAGAAAAATAATCAAGAAAGATTTGTTTTCATGTGAAACATTCTATTGCACAGAGGCAGATATGTTTTGATAGTAGATTGACTATTTGGGATTGGTGCCTTTGATTCACTGTGCTAGATGTTTGCTAATGTATAATATTGATTACTGTAGAAATTTAGCTTAGGAACAGCGATGTTTAGTTGTGAACATGATAGTCTTCTCCTTTTATTCATTTCTTTTTTTCCAATGGCAATAGCTGGAACCCCAGGGTTATTTATAAGCTTTGCTAAATCAGCACAGCCCTGGGAAAGTCATATTTTGCTTTTCTGGTTGGGGTGGTGCAAATATTTTTAATGCCAAAAAACCCCGCTTTTAAGCTGCTCTTTTAATTATTTGGAAAACAGGAAGAAAAGCTGTAGATGGGATAAATTCAGTATATTTTATGCAGGAACATAAGCTGCTTATAGAAAAACATAAGCTGCTGTGCAAGGTTTTCTCCTTCTCCGTTTGCGGGAGTGACTGGGGATGGGGTTCTGGGCTCTGGCTCCCTGGGGCACCCGGGGCTGGAGCATCTCTTGCCCAGAGCAGCTGTGGCTGCCCCATCCCTGGCAGTGCCCAGGGCCAGATTGGGCGGGGCTTGGAGCACCCTGGGACAGGGGGAGGTGTCCCTGCCCACGGCAGGGGTGGAATGGGATGGGGATGATTAAAGTTCCTCCCAACCCAAACCATTCCATGATGATTCAGTGATGATGATGATGATGATGATCTTTAGCCTTTCCCTTTTTTGGGTTGTAGAGGAGTTTTGTGATGCCTCTTCTGCTATGGCTGTCAGGGGTGCTAAGCTGAGCTTTGGGCAGGACTAGGGGTAAAAGTGCTGCCACGTGCCCGCTGGTCCCAGAAATGCAGCAGCTCAGGGGGCTGCAGGGGCAGAAGGACTCGGGGTGGCCGTGGGTGGTCTGGTGGCCAGGGAGCCATGGGTTCCCATCCAGGTGAGTTGGAATGGTTGGGATGCAGCCCTGACAAGGGTTGAAGGTTTTGAGGTTTGTGGCATTGACAGCAGTGGATCAGCAAAGCCGAGCTGCAGGCTTTGTGCTCCCTCTGCTCTCGATAAATGGCGTATAAATGGTTGTGTGCAGAAAAGCAAAACCAAAGGAACAAATTTGGAAGAAATCCTTCCCTGGGAGGGTGGGCAGGCCCTGGCACAGGGTGCCCAGAGCAGCTGTGGCTGCCCCTGGATCCCTGGCAGTGCCCAAGGCCAGGCTGGATGGGGCTTGGAGCAGCCTGGGACAGTGGAAGGTGTCCCTGCCCGTGGAACAAGATGAGCTTTGAGGTCCCTCCCAGCCCAACCATTCTGTGAACGTAAATGTACAAACAGTTCTAATAAATAATTCAGTTTATATTATCTTTTATATACCCCATACAACACTTAAAAACACTTAAAAAATATCTGAATTCCTTTAAAAGAAGGTTATTTTTTTCTATTCTTTCCTCCCAAGATATAATGCAGATGCCTGTGGGGAAAATATGACTGTAAAAATTTAAATTAATGTAAAATAGAAAAGTAACTGTGAAGAATGACCTAAAATAGCTTTTCAGTGTGGAAAAATATCACTCCTTGCTATGTTACAGGAATAGAAGACAGGACTGGGAATATCTCAGTTCCAGGATTTGAGAATGCACAAGTTTGAGAGCAAATTTCATGTTTTGGGGAAAGGAGAAAAATTTCTCGGCTGGGTTCCTTTCAGGCTTTCATTTGAAGCCCCAGGCAGATTTCAGATTCAGAGGGAGTCCAGGGAAAAATGAATTGGGATGGAAAAAGCACATGATGGGAGGGCCTTGACAAATTCATTCATGAAAGGTCTCAGTGGTGTGTCACACAAGGAACAGCACCGTGAGTTTAAGGCCTGGGTTTGCCTTAAACAGACATTTTTTATGTGATGAATTTGATATAATTTGTCTAGATTTTACAAAAATCCCCTAACAGAAGGTGAGGAAGAGCACTATGAAATCACAGAATCATGAAGGTTGGGAAAGACCTCCAAGGCCTTCAAGTCCAACCTTCAGGTCCATCCTCAGTACCCAGGGGCTCCTTTCTCCCTTCGGCGTTTGATTCACTTGCACATCCTCTGTGGGACTCCACATGGGTTATGGATCATCATTCCCAAAGATGCGTGTTTCTTTGGAGCACGGCTGGTTTGGGAAGAGGTCTGGGGTCCATGACCACCCTGTGGTGACTCTGAGCTGCCGCTGTGCTGTCCCTGTGCATCGTGCATGGGCTGGGAGGAGAAATCGCTTGAGATACGGACAACCCACAGATGGACCCCCAATTTTTAGTTAGATAAAGATGAAAAATAATTCAATTATCCTTTCCAAGCCTTCTCACATGCATTATCAGGACCTTGGTTTCACTTTCCAGAGCTCTTCTTTTTCCCACAGCTACAAAAATGGGAATGGAAAATTATGTGGCTTCCACTATGAGCCCCAATAATAAAACTGAATCTGAGGAACAAGTTTTCCTGTAGGGCAGAGGTGTAGGAGGTGAGGAAGAGGCCAAGTGGGATGAAGTTTGTCTGAGAGCTTGGAGATGCTCAAAATTCACAACAAGGCTTTGGTGAAACCTCTTTATCAAGGAAATCATACTGGTATTAAACCCAAACCCACCTAAATTCATCATAAATCATCTTTATTTATTTATTGTAGCATCTTATACTGGGTGGGTTGTTAGTTTGAGTTTTTTAATAAATAAATCCAGCAGTAGAATTATTTTGAAGCAAACTACAGTTGGAAATAATTATTTCAATGAACTAATCTTGTAATAATTTTCCCTCATCAATAATGGAAATGTTCAATTGCAGAGCTACGTATGGACATAAAGATTTGGGGGTTGTCCTGTCAGCAGCTTCTTGCCTGGTGTTTCCTAATCCTCTGCACTGCAAGAAATGAGAGTGGTTACTCGTGTGGCCTCTGTAAGATCCCAGACCTGCCGAGTTCAGAAGGGCCATGAGAATGAAATTCTGTTTCTGTTGTAAATCATTTCAAAGAAATATATTCAAGAGAGTTTTTTGGGTTGGAGTTTCTTTGAAAGATGTAGACCTCTAACAGGAAAGGAACTGCACAAAAGGTGACCATAAATCCCACCAGCCACCCCTGTCCTGTGCCCAGGGGAATGGGGCTGATTCTGTGGAAATGAGATTAATGAGCAGAAGCAGACATGCTCTTCAAATTCAGCACAAGGCACAACTCTGGAATTGGATAAGAAGAATAATGGTGCTCATGGACATCCAGTTTTTGCACAAATAACTGTTTTTGGCAGGTTATGGTGGAGGTTTGTAACTGCCTTGGTAAGGTGTTGTGACTGGAATTGCTGAAGCTTGGACCAAAACTACTCTGGGATGTTAGGAAAGTTTTTTCATAAGCTGAGGAGCAACACTGAGGCCCCGAGCAACCTGGTCTAGTGGAAGGTGTTCCTGCCCATGGAACAGGATGAGTTAAAGGTCCCTTCCAACCCAAACCATTCCATGATTCTGTGAATGACTTCTGGATGTGAGCTGGTTCGGAGTGAGTGTTAACAAGGTGTGTTTGTGTGGGGAGGGGTCCCTTGGTCAGGTGCAGCCTGGAGCAGGGTCCCTGTGGCGAGGCTGGAGCCAACGCTCGTTGAAGCCATCAGTGTTAATTGCTGTCCCCCCACGTCCCTTCAGAGCAGGTGCCAGCTCCTGTCAGGGTGCCCAGCTCACGCCAGCTGGGGGCAGAGAAGGTCATGGGGAAGCGAGGTGCCGAAGAACCCCCTTGTCCCAAATTTTCAAGGACTAAGGGTTGATTCCATCATTCACTCTTGGGGTGTCTGTCCCGGGGCACCCACTGGTCCCCTCGAGTGTTTCACACCCAGCAGAGGTTCCGTGATTCGCCTTCGTGTCCTTTAAAGGGATCTTCCTGCAGTGAGGAGAATCCTGTAAAAAAGGGATTAGGGAGGATTAGCAGGTCCAGCCACCCTGTGCTTAAAGGAAGGATCTGGGTCAGGAGGCCGACGCGGTCCCTGCCTGGCTGCTGTGGAGGCTGTGGAATGTGCAGGAGGGAAGCTCAGTTCCTCATCCTGTTCCAGCCTAGAATCATGGAATGGCTTGGGTTGGAAAGGTCCTTAAACCCACCCAGCGCCACCCCTGCCATGGGCAGGGACACCTTCCGCTGTCCCAGGGTGCTCCAAGCCCCGTCCAGCCTGGCCTTGGGCACTGCCAGGGATCCAGGGGCAGCCACAGCATCTTAAGTACCTGAAACCAGGGACTTGGATGGGGGAAAGAGTAATCCCTAACTTGTAAAAGATGCTAAACCCAGAAGATGTAAAAGATCTCTGAAAAAAAAGCGAGAATTGCAGACTGAGTTTTTATTTCGTATTTCATTACCTGCTTCCTTTAAAATACAGGATTAAGGCTTCTGGAAAACTAAAATTAGCCTCTTGCTACTCAGGGGAAATAGAAAATGATGCCCTAGCAAATAATTATGTAATTTTGTGCATCCATTTTTAGGAGAACAATTTAATCTATAGATTTAAGGAGGATATTTACTTCCGTAGTCTCCTCAGACTGTTTAAGAAACAGCAAACCACACCCTGGGCTCTGTGGGGGCAGACCCCAGGAGTGATGAGCTCAGACAGTCTCTACCTCATTGATTTGTTAAAAATTACTGAGAAAACATACAAATTCAGCAAGTTTGTCTTCCTTTACTATCTGTTTACATTAAAATCAGTATCTTATAATCAGTTTATTTGTAAATAATTTGTTGTAGGAAGAGGAAGGTGTAGAAACACCAGCATTGCTGTAGCTGCTGAGAAAGGCTCTCTGTGCTTTTGCTTCTGCTGGAACAAACACCAGTCCAAGCTAGACTTGGCTAACCTTAGGAGGTCCTGGAAGATCAGTGGTAGGCTCCTATGGGATACTCTCCAGGTGTGCTGTTGCCAAACGATCAAGCTGGTACGATTTTATAATTGTTCTGCTGCTTTTGTTAGGCTTTCAAGCCAGTTTTAGTAGGTCCAGACCTGTGTTGTGCATCTGCTGCACTGCACGAGGGTATCTCATGGACCATCATTCAAGCAGCTGCAGTTTTCCTCTCAGTTCAGCTTCCAAATTTCAGATCCAATCACAAGAGCATTCCTTGATGTCTTCCATTAACCTCCAACTTGGGTTATTTTCCCCAAGGTGGTGCTGGAGTCACCATCCCTGGAAGTGTTCAGAAGGTGCGGGGACGTGGCACTTGGGAATGTGGGAATGTGGTTCAGGGGTGGACCTGGCAGTGCTGGGTTAAAGGTTGAACTCGATGATCTTGGAGGGCTTTCTGACTTTAGTGATTCTGGGATTCTGTTCCATGGTTCTGTTCCATGATTCTATTTGCATGTTGCTGTTTCTGAGGAGGAGGACTGCTGGGTGCTCACACTAACCTGGGGTATTGGTGGTGCCCCTGTCCGCATTGTCAAAGCCCTGTGTGGACTTGGGATCAGAGGATTTTGGATGGCTCCAGCCTCTGCTGGAGCAGTGTTTGCCCTGGTGAGAGTAGGGAGGTGAAAACGGGCAGTGGTTGAAGCCCCACAGCTAACACAAAATAACCTCTATTTTCCTGCAAGAAGTGACACTGAAGGAGAATCCTGGTGAGGAGCACAGGCACAACCTGCCCCTGGGGCTGTTGATAGGAGTGATTTCCTTGTACTGTGGGTTGCCTTTGCTTCCTCCCCCTCCCTGACTGCATTATTTGATACCCATCACGATCCGTAGTCACTTCTGAGCAGCGAGTGCTGCGCGGCTGACGTGACAGCTCTGCCAGGGTTGACACAGGAGTCAGGGAAGAGACTTTAATTTTCTCGGGGATGGGCTGTGGAAAGTTTTGTGGAGCTCTCTGTAAGGCTGGCTCCGATTCAGCCGAGGCTGCGTGTGCGCACCTGCCAAGAGAGGTCAGCCCAAAAAAGAGATGATTCATCCCTGGCGAAGGGAAGGATCCAGTTGGGGACAGAGGATGAGGTTCTGTGACTGACCCACCCTTTCCTCTGATGAGCACTCGGGGGCTGTAAATCTTCCCACAGTGAAGGCTCCTGGCCCATTCCCAAGCCTGGAGCTGTTGCACGTTGTGATTTCTTGGGATTTCGGTGCTGGCGCAGCTGCTGCGGTGGTTTAGGAACTGTAAGGACAGGCGTGGACACTCTGAGTGCAATAAAGTGACTTGGAACAAGCATTTAAGTGGTGAACTCTGTGACTTCTGCTCTCTTGGAGCTTGGAGCTAATACTCCATTAAGGGAGCCAGGAATTTCCTTCTGCCCTCTTTACCCTGCTAAGGACATTATGCACACGTCGGCCTGTGCAGTGCCAGTGACCTGCGGGCTTTGGGTGCCTGTAGCTCAGACAGAGGAATGTTAGATGGGATTTTGGGCAGGAATTGTTCCCTGTGAGGGAGGTGAGGCCCTGGCACAGGGTGCCCAGAGCCCCTGGATCCCTGGCAGTGCCCAAGGCCAGGCTGGACATTGGGGCTGGGAGCAGCCTGGGACAGTGGGAGGTGTCCCTGCCCATGTTAGGGGTGGCACTGGAAGGGCTTTAAGGTCCCTGCAACCCAAACCATTCCATGAATAAATGGTGCTTTTCAGCAAACAAATTAAATGAGAAAAGATCAGTGAGAAGCAAATGCTGGATTTTAATAGTATGAGTTTTAACCCAATCTGCCAAAATGGATTGTGTTGAACTGCTGGAGGTGTCACCCAATAGTTGGGTGACTCTTTTTGTCCTTTGATTCTCCTTTTTTACTATAGCCACTCTATAAAATATATTTAAAACCGTTCCATCATGGAGATAGTACAGTGGAGCAAATATCTGTGTGCCATGAAAACATTTTTCTAATATTTTGTTTAATGTGTTTTGTTGAGTATTTTTAATAGAAGCTGAGAAAGGAGATAAACATGCAAGAATTGCTTTGCTATTTCATTCTTTGCTTGTGGCAAGCCCTGCAGATGCCATGGCCTCTCTGCAGCCTTTTCTTCTTCCTTTTTGGAGGGGAATATGCAAATTCCCCCCTTAATTTGTTGCTGGTAGTGTATATCCCTTTGCAAAACCCCAATATTTTTTGATACGGCTTCTCATGGAGAGATCAGAAGGTCCCAGGCCTGAAGGCAAAGGCATCCAGCACACTTCCACCAGTGACTCCAGCTGGTGCTCTGATTTTTTGATCCTTCCAATTTTCCTGAATCACCTAAATAGTTAAATAACTTGTGCAGTGTTTCACTTGGATAAATACATATTATTTTATCTCTCTAGATATGTACAGTGGAGTCTCTGCAGACTGATTACTAATGTAATGTTTTACTAACAGTTTATCTCCACACAGGTAACACAAGTAGCAAGACAACCGGGTCCTCCTGCCCCATCCCCTTACACTGCACATGAAATAAATAAGGGACACCCAAATCTTGCTGCAACGCCACCGGGACATGCATCGTCCCCTGGGCTCTCACAGGTAAGACCTGGCGTTGGAGCAGAGCATTCCCAGCCTCCCCTTTTCCTCTGTCCCGTTCTCAGCTTCTCCGCTCAGCAATTAACTGAGTTGTGTTGTCTGTGGCCAGGTAGAAGTAAAGTGAATAAAGGGTGTGGCTTGAGCCTTGCAGTGACCTATAGGCAGCACTTAGATTAGCACACCAATACCATAAATTGTTATCTGTAAATTAAATGCAAGTTTATTAGACATTAGTTCCTTGTGGAGTCTGTAACAGAAACTAAAAGCAACTTGAAAAATTAGAGAAGATAATCATTGATGAGGAGGAATGTGTTTTGCTGTTGGATCAGGCAGTTTGGGGCATGGCCTGACTTCCAGGTTAAACACCCTAAAAGTGCCCTGTGTCCTCTGTCAGGGATTTTCCATGGGGAGTTTTGTACGGGATGGTGCAGTTCTGTAATTCTAAGAAATGGGTCAGGAAAATGAGTTGCACAAATGATTGCTCATAAAAGAGACAAGACAAAGGGCTGGTTGCAGAAAAGTCCAGAACAAGAGATAAATGGGAGTTATAATAAGAATGGAGAAATAGAGTTTAGTGAGATATGTGGAATGAATTGGTCTCTTTGTAGCCTCTATTAGATAAATATTCTGCAGGGCTGACTTGAGAGTGGAGAAGCTTATCTGAAAAAGGAGGGGGCAAAAGAGGCAGGTAATGGGGCGAGAGAAAAAGAGAGATAAAAGATACTGGGGTGGGGAAAGTGGGATGTGTAAAGAATGAGGTGTGAGATAGAGGAAGGCCTGATGTTCCCTTTGCTCTAGATTAATTTCTACTTGTGTGGATCAAGCAGGAAGGGCTGAGCAGGTCAGCTGTTAAGGAGAGTGGATTTGTTCTGAGCAAGGGGAGCAGGATGAGAGGCCGAGGGTGGGCTGGGAATGGGGAGGTGATGGGGAGAGCCTCGAGTTGATCCAAGCCCCCCTGCCAGCCTCTGAAACATTAAACTGCAGCTGACCTTCCAGAGCAGGAGATGCCTGGAAACAGGTCCTGGAAGGAACACTTCACCTGAATGATGCACATTTTAGATAACACATGATGCGGAAAGTGTTGTGGTCATGTTGTGCTCATCCTCCATGGATTGGGACATGAGAGGCTGAAGTGTCTCCTGCAGGCACTGGTGGTGTTGGAGCTGTTCCTTGCCCTCTGCTGCAGGGCTGTTGGAAGCAGAGGCTCTGGGCTGAGGACTGAGGCTCACGGAACAGGGAGGACACAGCAGGGTTGCAGAGCAAACCCTCAGATGCCGCCTGGCTTTTGTCAGGGACCAAGACATTCCTTCCTGGTAAACCTCATCAACACAGGGAAGCTGCTCGTGTGGCAGAGGAGAGGGGAAGAAGAGAACATTCTGGGCAGCCTCTTGAAATCTATTCTAATCAAGGGATTTCTTTTCTTCCCTTAATATTTTCCCGTTGAGTCAGTGCATCCATAGCGAGTGGGCTCTGTGCCAAATCTCCAGGCAGCTGGAAAATGCTGCTTTCCTGTTCCTCTGACTCTTGCAAGTGAGGGTCAGCCTGTGTCCCTGCCGTGCTGCTGGAGTGACCTCGGAGCCCCTGTGGCAGCTGAGGGCCCGCGGGGGCTCCGGAGGGCGGCTCTGTGTGTGGAGCCAGCCCTTGTGTGCCGAGGGACAGGAGGAGCAGCGAGATCAGGGCCGCAAGGCAGGTGAAGCTTCGGGCGCTGTGGGGCTAGAGAGGGCTGGGGTCTGCAGAGCTTTCCCCAGGTGATTCCTGCCAGGGGGGGATTCAGCAGTGGAGCAGCGTGAACGGTTCCTGTTCGTGCCCGGCCGGTGTCAGCACTGCCAGGGCTCCCCTCAGGAGCCCTCTCCTTGGGTGAAGGCTGGGTGCTGCTGCCAGGCTGGCCAGGGCTTGGAGCAGCCTGCTCTGGTGGAAGGTGTCCCTGCCCACGGAACAAGGGGATCCCACCCAAACCATTCTGGGATCCTGTAGAGAACCAACATGCAGGTGCCTGCACTTGGGACACCAGAAAGCCTTACAGAGTCAAAGCCTTACAGAATAACCTGTCCCAGGGAAAGCTTTCTGTACCCCTGCACTATTTGAGATTTGGGTAAATTTAAATTCTGAATATTCTTCTGTGTATCTCACTTGCACCCCATCAGGAGTTGAGTTTCTGTGTTATGTCATGGTAAGAAATTCCCGAGCTAAGTGGAGATTTGGATGAAAGTTTAACCTGTTCATTGCCTCTGTGATTTGTCTCCCACGGGCTTCAAGGAATGCCCTGGTGCTTGTGTTAAGAATGAGGTGAGTGGAAGTTTCCTCTTTCCATACCTCTTGTAGTTTGTGAATTTCTATCATGGTTTCATTTGTTTGCTTTCTTTTAGAAAGCGATGAGAGAGTAATTTTTGAGTAATTTTGTCTGATTCTTGGACACTTTAAATCCTACTGTTTCCCTTTAGAGATAAAGGGACCCAGGCTGACATGAGATTAGGATGAATATATTATTATTAATTCCTTTAACAGCAATAAACCACTTCACAAATAACTGTATTTTACCCACCCACGCTGCATTGGTGATTGAACACTGAACAAAGGTTGTCTTTGCCTTTGTCCAGTCATGCCTAACGTAGCGAGGGGGTGTTTGTGCATGAAAGATAAGGACAAGACCACTTCGTTTGAATTAGAGTCTGATTAAGGGTCATTGATTTCTGCATCAGACCCCTGAGTTAATAAATACTCATAAAAGTGAGTCTTTCCGAGGTAGGGACTGTTCTTGAGGCAGTAGTGAGTGAAAATACTGGTGGATGTTTTAGGCTTTGAGTGTCACTTGGTACTAAATGGCATTTGGGCAGAGGCAGAATGTGTGTCACTGCTGGTGTGGGCAGATTGCTCTGGTTGCTCTCTGGGCTCAGCAGAGTCATTCCTTGCTGTTACCCAGGTGGGATCTCAGCGTCTCCTCAGGGTCAAGAGTTTCTGGAAGTGAGGATCTCACAGAACCACGGAGTGTCCTGAGCTGAAGGGACCCACAGGGATCAGAGTCCAGCCCCTGGCCCTGCACAGACCCCCAACAACCCCACCCTGGGCACCCCTGGCAGCGCTGTCCCAACGCCCCTGGAGCTCTGGCAGCCTCGGGGCCGTGCCCGTTCCCTGGGGAGCCTGGGCAGTGCCAGCCCCCTCTGGGGGAAGAACCTTCCCTGAGATCCAACCTAAATAAAAGCTGTGTCCCCTGGCACAGCTCCAGCCGTTCCCTGGGTGCTGTCTCTGCTCACAGAGCAGAGCTCAGAGCTGCCCCTTTCAAGGAGCTGCAGCCCCCAGTGAGGGCTCCCCTCAGGCTCCTCTTCTCCAGGCTGAGCACACCAAATGCCCTCAGCTGCTCCTTGTGTGGACCCTTCATGCTCACCCTTGGCAGGGGCCATGCTCCAAAGGACAACAAGGGTTAAGAAATGCCTTGGTTCCACCAGTGCCCCCTCTCTGTCCTGGCTGCTCCAGAGCTGCCTGTCCCAGCACGTCTAGGGGCTCGGAAATGAGGTAATATCTTGAATTCTAGTAAGTGATAAAAGGAATTGGTGTCCCTTATCAGAGCTCCGGGAGCTGGAGCAGTTCACTGTAAGCTTGTGTGTGGTGAGATGAGGGCATCATGCCGAGTGGCCTGGAAGGGGGAGTTTGGGAACCAGGGACCGGGAATGTGTGGGGTATTTAACTTGAAAAGTCAGGTGCAAGCGTACGTTGTACCTTTGTTTGCTTTCCTTTAGCTTTATTTAAGCAGACAGAAGCAGCTCGTGCTGTGGTGCTGTGGTTGGGTGGCCCTTTCTCTCACTCCTCCACCTTCTCCATGTGACGTAGCCAAAAGGAGCACGGCCCCGCTCCGCTTCCTCCGAGAGCTTTCCTGACGGGCGCCCTCCGGCACTTCGCTGCCCTTCAGGATGAGTTTGTGCAGCACCGTGAGGAGATCTTGGCAGCCACGCGGAGCAGTCCCACACCCCCGTCTTTGCAGCAAGAGGCAGTGTCTCTGCTTCCCAAATTCCAGGGCCTTGAAATCATCCCGCTGCCCTCGGGAATGTGCTGAGCTCTGGCGCAGGGGAATGCGCCGCACGTGCTGCCGCAGCGGTGTTATGGCCAGATGTGGCCCCAAGTACATAAAATTTCATATTCCTGTTGGGTTTTGCATGTTTTTCCCTCGTTACGACAGGGAGAGGAGGGGCACGGCCCCTCTGCCTCCTCTCCTGGCTGGAGGCTGCGGAAGGGGCTGGTTTGACACAATTCCCTTTCTCAGCGTGCAGAGGAGAGGAGAAGCCATTGGAAAAGGAGCAGAGCAGTTCCTCCTCGGATACGGCTCCCAGAGCAGGTTATCCAGAGCTCAGGCAGGGCCTGGATTGACAGTCGGGCACCATCCTGTGATGGCTGAGAGCATTCCCAGAGCAGCATTCTCTTAACAGAGAGCAGCTGAAGTGCTGTAACTCTGCCCCATTCCAGCTGAGCCTTACACTGATGGATGGGGCAGCCGTGGTAGGATGGGATAATGGGAAAGCAGAGCACTTCCAGAGCAGCTGGATGGGAGCAGCAGCAAAGAGCTGCCCCCTGTCCATGGAGAGAGAAGAGGAGAGAGGGCTCCTGCAGAGGCAGCGTGCAGAGCCTAGGGCACCAGGAGAAGACAGTTCCATCCCTGTCGTGACCTGGGAGTGTTTTGGGGGATGCCAAGGAACAAGTGCAGTGGGTTCTGGCATGTGAGGGTGAGTGGTTTGGCTTTCTCTGCCTCAGCTGTAGAAGTGCAGGCTCCAATGGGATGCTGAGGGATTCTCTTAGTCCAGGCCCACAGTTTGGAAGCACCAAGCGACCGCACTTGGAACAAATTGCCAGGAATTTCCTCTGTAATCAGGGAAAGCTTCAGCCCTCATTAAGAACACGCTGTGCACTGAGCAGAGCGGCGCTGCCTGCCCACGGCTGCCTCTTGGAAGGGGCTGGAATGCTGGAGCGCTCGGGGAGCAGAGGATCCCACAGCACTGGTGGGGACCTTCCTCTGGAGCTGTTGTAGCTGTGGACATCCCTCACCTGCTCCTGAAAAGGTCGAGACACACCCGAGTGAACAAAAGTGCAAGGGGGCTGAGTTCTCCGGATCTTGGTGCACGGAGACCTTGACTTTTAGGTGGCTGATTTAAATCCAGAACAGATTGTACCAGCTGAAACTTGTTACCATCTGGTTCTGTGCCTGAAGTGAAGAGAGTTTTGTGGTCTCATTCTGGTCCTCAAAAATGTCACCATCGTTAAATTAGTGTTTGTAATAGCAGGGAGACATTCCTTAGTACCTTCAGGTCTGGGAATGTGTGCCAGGAAGCAAGTCTGCCTGCCATCTGTGGCATGTTTATTAGGCAATCCCCAAGCCCCTCTTTAATGATCTTGGATCCTTTCTGCAGGAGCTGGAATAATCCTGTTAGAACCATGATGTTTATTCAATGCTTCCATCTTCTGTAGCCCAATTTGAGATGCTTTCAATAAAGAGATGTTTATTAAGGGATTGGAACTGAAGGAGGGATGCAATTTAATTGTAACCTTGCTCACTGGTACCCTGTGGTCAGTCAGGTGCCCTGGGACGTGGGGAGTGTTACTCCTTGTTCTCTCCTCACGTTGGAGGCAGCTGCCTTTGGAGCCTGGTGGCTACGTGCTAAACTCACCTTCCCCCAAATTCTGGTGACCAGGGACAGGACTGAGGGAGCGGCTGGAGCTGTGCCAGGGGGGTTTAGGGTGGAGATCAGGGAAGGTTCTTCCCCCAGAGGGTGCTGGCACTGCCCAGGCTCCCCAGGGAACGGGCACGGCCCCGAGGCTGCCAGAGCCCCAGGGGCGCTGGGACAGCGCAGCCAGGGGTGCCCAGGGTGGGGCTGTTGGGGGTCTGTGCAGGGCCAGGGGCTGGACTCTGATCCCTGTGGGTCCCTTCCTGCTCCATGATTCCTCATTATGTGGGTCCACATGTGCTTTGCTAGGAGGAAATAGTCGGCATAAAATCAGATAATAAACTTGCAGTGCCCCTGGGGCACGAGGGGCTCCCAATTTCATTGTCTCATTCAGATAAACCTGCTGCCCATCATTTTCTGTGTTCAAGAGCATCGTTGTGGATCCCTTGATCCGAGCTGGTCTCTAAGCTTTGCAGGGAACTCTTCCCCCAGAGAACTTCTCTGTGTAGGAACCTCCTTGTTCTGTGTAAGGTGCAGTTACAGCCAATTCCCTGCTGGTTAAAACCACCCGGAACCCTGTAACTCGTCTGCTTGTCACTCTGGGTATTTATTCATGATGTAGACACAGAGTGCAAGATTAAACCCTACTTGTAGAAATGAAGAAGTTGGTGCTGGACCAGCTGAGGGAAAATGTTGCCTGTTTGTGCTGCTCCTCCAAGCAGCAGATTCCAGTTTCTTGGATCTTCTGTCCATTCCAGGTAATGAGAACAAAGTAAATTTAAAGAACTCAACTCCTGATAGTGTTTTGTGAACAAGAAACCTTCCTAAATAACCAGATTAATATGTAATAATGGATTTTTTTCTGACCAGTTTGACCTCTTGTCCTTCTCACTTCTTTCCTTGTGCTTCCTTCTGTACATCCGGGTCAGGCTTCGTCCCAGCACATTTCCAATGTATTTTGCTAATTCCAGGCTTGCAGGAATATGTGACTGCAGGTGGAGATTTGAAACTGCGAGTTATTTAATAGCTGATAAATCCAGAAGTGTAATCTTCTTTTGGCCTTTGTGTTCAAGACCTGCTGGAAGTGCAGCTGAACCCTCTGGTTTGTAATAGGATTAGGAGGTTTTTGATTGGGTTAATAATGCTGGGAATATTTCCTCCTAGAATGTATTTCATTATTTTTGGTTCATTACTGTGCTTTTTACCTCATTAAGTTAAATCTGGGCAAATCTGGCTGGAAACATCAAACATGTCTTGTGTCTCCGTGCCTTTGGGCTTCAGGGTGCTTTTGTGTGGGGATGCTCGGCTTCATGGGTGTCTTCTAATTTGGGAGAGCATCCGGGTGTAAGAGCTGCAGGAAGGGAGCTGTTGGGAAGGCATAATGTAGCTTCAAATGCTGATTAACACTATTAATTTTAATTATTTAACCTTGGAAGCAGTTGGCTTTCATAAGGCGCAACGTAGGAGGGATGTATGAATTAGTTTTAGTATTTGTGCACTTAAGAAGGACTAGAAGGAGCCTTTAATTCTTTTTTTTCTAGCAAGGAAAGGAAAGAAAGGAAAACCCATTACAATTTTATTATGTATGTCTGCAAAGAAAAACAACACAAATACCGAGTCTAGTTAGGACTAGGACTAGGTCTGGCTTTAGACCCACCCCTCATCTACCTCATAGAAGCCTATCACAGAGTCCCAGGATGGTTTGAGTTGGAAGGGACTTTATTCTCATTCCATCCCACCCCTGCCATGGCAGGGACACCTCCCACTGTCGCAGGGTGCTCCCAGCCCCAGTGTCCAGCCTGGCCTTGGGCACTGCCAGGGATCCAGGGGCAGCCACAGCTGCTCTGGGCACCCTGTGCCAGGCCCTCCCAAGGAGGAATTCCATCCCAATATCCCATCTAACGCTGCGCTCTGGCAGTGGGAAGCCATTCCCCTTGTCCTGGCACTCCAGACCCTTGTAAAAAGTTCCCGCTCTGAGAGGTGTGTTTAATCCCTCTCCAAGTGGTCTGGTTTGCCCAGTGCGGGGAGGAGTGTTTTTCTACTGCTGCTTGAGCTTCTCCTCTCAGGAGTAGCCGTGACCTGGCTCCGAGTGTTCCCTGGCCCTTCCACCCGGAGCAGGCGCAGGGATTGGGCCGGGGAAAGCTCTCGGTGGGTGTCTTGGCCACACGGCACATCCTGGCTGCGTGTGCGAGCGGAAGCGGCTTTGTTTGGCGTGTGAGATTATTGGGAATCAAAAGCACTTTCAAACTTGCCAGTAACTTGGGTTTGGGGGGGAATGAAACAGCATTTTTAGTAGAAAATCAAACTTCTCTGTAGATGTTTAAAAATTCTCCAGATCACTTTCTTCAGGACTCTTCCATGTGCGCTTTCTGTTCTCACAGTCACGTGCCCTGGGCTTTATTTTGGTGCTTTTCAGACTTTGCCACTTGTTGAACCACATTTTTATTCATAATATAAGAAGACAAAACAATAAGAGGCAATTTGCTGTTTTCTTACATTTAATAATTTCTATTCTGGAATTTCTTCTGTAATAGTACCTTCTGTTCCATGCAATTTAATGGCTGTTTTCTTGCATGCTCCAGAAAATACGCAGTTTTTAAACAAACACCATGTGTTCCATAAAGCACCAGAGTCAGCACAAAAGTCAGGGCTTTACACAGCCTGCGTTTTGTAAGCACAGAGGGCATGAAACATCCCTGCAGCCAGAGAAACCAGGGAGATGGAGCCCTGGAGCTACTGGAGCCCACCGTTAGCTGCTGTGTCAGACTGGGAAACAGAGGAATAACCTCTGGAGCTGTTTAACCTGCAGCCACATTCCAGAGGTGAGGCTTTGAATCCGTAAACAGCCTGGTGCTCCTGCCAGCTGAGCTCTCACTGTGCTGCCTTCCCCTGACCCAGCAAAGGTGACGGAGCCGTAATTGCACTCCCTGCAGCCTGCGAGGGCTGTGCCCATGTTCTCCACAGATCCCTCCTTACGGTGCCGTTAGAAACCCATAATGTATTGAGTTGGTTTAACTTTGAGCAAACTCAGATGCTTTATATGTAGGGTATTTCTGGGCTTCAGTGTGGTCCAGTAAAACTTGAATATTTTATCTGATGGCTGCCCTCGGCTCAGATAGGTGAAGGTTGGAAGAGACCTGGGATCATCAGGTCCGAGTGCCTGCTCCGAGCTGGAGCAGGTAACTCTGGGCCACCTCCCCTTGGGTTCTGAGTATCTCCAAGGATGGAAACATCCTCTGAGATATCAGGTGACACGTTTTTGGAGCTTCTTGTTGGCTTTTGGAAGAAAATAGGAGGAAATCTGCAAAGCTGCTGATGCTGTTTTGATGTGGAGTAGGGTCTTGGCTGGTTAGGGCTGTGTTCTGAGAACTTCCTGAGTATTTGTGCTCAAAGTCCATGATTTTGTTAAACTGGGAGGCAGTTTTACAGAACAAGTGAAAGGCACTCTGTGAACTCAAGGGTGTCTCTGCAGACAGTCCCAGCTCTGCTCTCCGCAGTGGAGAGGTTGGAATTTCTGCCCTCAGCACACACATACACTCCATATTTTTGAGTACTTTTATTATGGAAAATGCCAATTTACTCAGTTACATCGTGGTCATTAGCAGACCACCACAGGTGCTGCAGCCCAGGCAGTTCAGCCTCAGTAAGGAGCCAGGTGAAGCCATAGCAGTGTTCCCACATGTTATGGAATGATTTCCTGTGACGTTATCCCTGGCCTTGCGCCTTCGTTAGCAGCAGACTCCATGCTGATGGATTTAAAAGTGGCTTTGGGAGGGAGCAGCCACCAGCAGGACACCTGTCCACCCCCATGGCTCAAAATCACACTGGGTTCAGTCTTTCACTCTGGCTCCTCGCTGCGGCCTGGAGTTCAGCGTGGGCTGCAGCCTTGTCTGGGAAGGAGGAAGATGATTCTTTCCTCCCACAGGCTGGGTGCTCTGTCTGCCTTCGCGCCGTGGTGAGGGACGGGTACACCCCACAGAGCTGAGGAGAAAATCACTGAACCCCGAATGGTTCGGGTTGGAGGGACCTTAAAGCTCATCCAGTCCCACACCTTCCACTGTCCCAGGCTGCTCCAAGCCCTGTCCAGCCTGGCCTTGGGCACTGCCAGGGATCCAGGGGCAGCCACAGCTGCTCTGGGCACCCTGTGCCAGGGCCTCTCACCCTCCCAGGGAACAATTCCTTCCCAATATCCCATCCAGCCCTGCCCTCTGGCACTGGAAGCCATTCCCCTTGTCCTGTCACTCCAGCCCCTGTCCCCAGTCCCTCTGCAGCTCTCCTGGAGCCCCTTCAGGCCCTGCGAGGGGCTCTGAGCTCTAGCTGGAGCCTTCTCTTCTCCAGGTGAGCACCCCCAGCTCTCCCAGCCTGGCTCCAGAGGGGCTCCAGCCCTGGAGCAGCTCTGTGGCCTCCTCTGGACTTGCTCCAACAGGTCAAGAACGTGCATCCTGTGTCTGTATAGTCCCTGGCACAAACCGTCCTTGTCCAGGGAACAGCAAACCACATTTCCTTCACCATCTTCCCTTGCAGACAATCTCGTTATCCATGCTAAAGCAGGAAAGGTGCCCGTGGCTCTGTGGGTGTTACCTGGGACTCAGTTTCCCTGTTCTTGCTGCTTTGCCCACTCAGGTGTGTGACAGGAAAACGTGTAAAGCCATAAAAAAGGTTGTTACAAATTGGGCTGGCAGTGGTAATGACAGGTGATGTATCCTGAGACAAACTGCTGCAGAGGAAAAAGGAGAGAGAGAGAAGCAATTCCTCCTGGGTCAGGAGATTTGTGTCCTTTTAAAGGCTGAGCTTAATCACAGAATCCCAGACTGGTTCCGGTTGGGAGGGACCTTAAAGCTCATCTTGTTCCACCCCCTGCCATGGGCAGGGACACCTTCCACTAAAATATTAATATTTACTGACACCAGGAATTCTCTAAGGGCTGGGCTTGTGGAAAAGGAGGGAATAAACCCGTGTGCTTATCAGGAGAAGGGCAGTGAGGATGCCAACTGCTGCTTCTCTGCATCTTCTACTTGTCTGCAATTTGTTAAATCCCTAAAGTCAGGCAAGACACCTTTAGCTGAGTTCTGGCATTTTGAGGAAACAGCTTTAGAAAAAACCTGCATATTTAAATAAACTCGCTGAACAGTCAAAGTTCCTGTTTATTCTGTGCCTCCACCCAAATCCAAACCTCAAAACTTCCCAGTAAATCTGATATGCAGAGATTTGGACCGTGTCCCACCCTGGTGCCATCCCAGCCCCTCCATCAGGAGCAGAGCGTTTGCGCTGGAATTGTGTCAGATTCTGTTTTTTAAGTGGAAACTCTTCATCTGCACAACTTGTTTGGTATCAGAGAAGAGCCCTGGTCATTTCGTCAGTCATTTTAATGGGACTTTGAATATTCCAGGCATTACATACCAATATATGCAGGAAACAGTGTTTCTCAGGTGCTGATGCACCCTGCAGGGCAGCAGCCCTGGCTTGGAGAGGCAGCAGAGTAGGACTGCTGTGTGTTTTTGTTTTACAGCTGTGCCCTGGTGAGGACGAGCTGATTTCAGTGATTCTGGATAATTTGCAAATGAGCTGCTTAAAAAGTGTGGCATCCCTGGTGTGATGGGTACCTAAAACCTGCATATTTGAACCCGTAGCTGTGAATGGGGACTCGTGTTTAAGCAGAGGGATCTGAGAGAGTGTGTGATGATCACTGAAATATCATCGTAATAATGAAAGGCAAACTGGGAGCATTTAGAGGGGAATTGTCCCTGTTTAGTGGTTTAATCATTTGTTGTGCTATTTTTAAAGCTGGAATAATTCACAGGAGTAGGGGGAGAATATGCTTTATGCATTATTTGAGGGGGTGCTGTGTAAAAAAGGCTGAAATGAATAAACTTAATAATTCGGGTTTCTCCACCATCATCTGTAGTATTTGCAGAAGAGCTGGATCTATATATTACAGACACTCCGGAGTTTTTCCTGCCAGCAGCTTCCAAGCCTGTTCTGCTGAGTGCAGAGCACACCGGGGAGGGAACAAGCGAGGTAGACTTGAATGATCTGCTTGCCAAAGCAAGGGCAGCATTCAGATGTGTCCAGAAGAGGTGCGGAGCGAGCGATGCCCTGTTTGTGGTCACATGCAGGGGGTACCTGAGGCTGATCCTGGGCACCTCCAGAGCTCGGTGACACAGTTACCATGTGGTTTATTTCGTCCCCTGGTACTGATTGTAGGTCAGAAGCTGCTCTACAGCGTGCTCAGGGATCTCTGCTGCAGCCCCGGGAGTGTGGTCAGGGGGACAGGGAGAGCAGAACTTCTCGTGCCTTTCCCTGGATGCTGCCGGCGCTCCTAAGGCAGCACCTGGATGGAAGATGAGCCTCTAATGAGCCACGTGGCTGTGGGAGGAGGAGATTCCGGGCTCTTCTGGGATGCTCTGGCTGAGGCTGTTTTCTCTGCCTTCAATAACACAGCTTTTCACATTGGATAAAGAGTAAATTCTCGCTGTAGCCTTCAGTCCGTGGAAGTTCTGTGCCCTTCAGCAGGAGCGGGAGCAGCTGTCTGTGGGGAGGCCGGCAGAGCCGCTTCCCTGGCGCTGGGCCTGTGCTGAGGCACCTTGCTCAAAATCCAGGGCGTGCAGAAACCAGAGCTGGGGGCAGTCAAGGTGCCGGCTGCGGGTGAGGAGGGGCAGCCTGAGGAGCTGCTGTTCAGCCTGTGGGGAGTTCATTAGGGAGAAATGAAGATACAGGGTTTAAGTTATAATCCTCTTACTCTCCCAGAGCTGAGTGCCCAGAGATTTCCCTCACTGGAGGGCTGCAGTTGTTTGGGTTGCAGCGATTGAGTTGTCACAGTGATTGGATTTGGGGCTGTGGGAGGGCAGAGCCAGCCCAGCTCCACAAAGAAATGATGACTCAGAATTAAAAGCCACATCCTTGCTGTCACCATCACTCCACACTTGTGAGCCAAGTGATGGGTTCCGCTGCTGGGGGGGATTTCTTCACCTGCGTCTGAGGCCAAGTTCCTGCTGTCCAGGCCAGTGACCCAGGGGAGAACTCTGCAGAAGCAGCCTCAAGGGCTGGTGCATCAGCCCAGCCCGTCCCGTGCTCCCTTTGTGGTTTTCCTCAAAGAAAATCGTTCAGCAGCTGGAAGGAAAACCAAGTCTGGTTGTTAAAAACAGGGATAAAGAGGAGACTCCCGTGCAGTGACCTCCCTCTCCTGTACCAGCTGCCTTTGGTCTGAGGGGCTTGTGTAAGTAAGAATTTATAAATCTAGGGACAGGACCCTTGGTATAAAGAACTCTGACTGTGCCTCCGAGTGCCCAGCTGGGGGGGTTGAATCAATATTTAGCATTTAACCAGGTCAGGGAATGGCTTGGGAACAGACCAGTGCAGGTCTTATGTAGAAATACCTGTACTGCAGGAGACACGGAGGTGGGCTGGGGGTGTTGTGTTGTTTGGGGAAGGAGATGGATCTCATGACAGTTTTATCCTGTTTCCAGCCAGTGCATATTTTTGATATTTGATGCCTTGACATAAAATAGTAACAAGATATTTTTGAAAATGTGTGTGGTGGCACTTAGATGAGTTTTTAGGTGGGTGCTCTCCATCATTAGTGCAGTGATACATGAGATATAACGAGATGTAAAACCACCTGGGCAAGGGGCCGCAGTTTTTATTCCCTGCAGCACCACGCTGGTTTGTGGCCGTGCCAGGAAAAGCCCTTTGGGGCTGCCTGCGGCCCCAGCAAACCCCGTGTTGTTCCAAAGTGTTTTGCTCGCTCTGTCACGTTCCCCCGGGAGATTTAGGCTCTGTGCTGGTGTGCAGGGGAGCCGGGGCTGTGCCCTGGGGCTGGGCAGGGACCGGAGCTCGAAGGTTTCCTCCCCAAGGTCACGGCGCGAAGCTCCTGAGTCACGGTCATGTGCTGGAGCTGCGGGTCCAGTTCTCCTCCTCGAGTTTAACTTCAGTAAATATAGACCCAGCAGCCTCTTCCCTGAGTCAGGAGAGGATTTGGAATCAGCCACGGGGATTAACCCCTTCCCGGCCAGGCCGGCCACAGAGCTCAGCAAGGGACACCTTTCTGCCGGGGGCTGGGAGAGTTTTGTTCCCAAAAAAATTTTCCAGAGGCAGAGCTGGGTGACTCAGCTCTTTTGAGCCTGATGTGTGTACTTTGCCTGTTTATTCCCAGGACAGGCAGTCCCGAGGGAGTCATGTTTCGCTGCAGGCTCAGTGTTTATTAACCAGCTCGGGGCCTGAGCTAAGAATAACTTTTTTCAGTTGTTTTGTTGATAGTGATTATTTTTCCTTGCTTAGCACAGGCAGCAGCTCGAGGTGGAAGCAGCCCAGAGAAAGGGTTTTCCCAGCAAGTTGTGGGAATACATAAACACGCAGCTATTACCACCTTCCTCCCCTGAACAGCCACAGCTGAAATAGAAAATCAGGAAGGTGAGAGCTTTAAGGGGAGTAAATTGCTCTGTCTCAAAGTGGAGCAGCTCAGCAGCACTCTGTCCTCTTCCAGCAGTTATTTGAACTTCAGGGATTCAATCCAGCCTTTAGATGCTTCAGAACCAACGTTTGTCTGCAGAGCAGTACTTGCTCCCCTGCCTTCCCCTCCATGGGGGTGTATTCAGGGGATTTTTGGAGCATTTCCTCGCTGATCTCTCCATTCCCTCACTCCATCCTCAGCATTCCAGCCCCGGTGCACGGAGCCCTGTGTGGCTGCACGTGACCACGTCACTTTCTGTACCCATTTAGCTGCTTGGCACAGGAGAAAGTCCTTTGACAGATGAATAGATGCAATGCTTTAATCAGCTGATGTGTATGGAAAGCAGCAGAGTGCTGTGATTTATTCTGTTGGATCTTTGATAGTTTATTTAGGCTCCCACAGCCGATGTAAAGTTAATACCTGCAGAAATTTATAAACCACTTTTCCCTCCCTTTTCTTGCCCCTGTTATGGTTTTAACACAATACCAGTTAAGGCAATGTCCCTCTGGTTGGAAACATGTGGAGCAGAGGCATTTGTTGTTGTGCAATAGTTGTAAAACATGTTTATTTAGGTGATGTTTGTGGTCTTCAGTGGGGTTTGTATTGCACTTGTTCCTCCATCGCACCCACGGGGGTTGTCTGTCCAAAACTACCTTGGCTGATGACACCTTAATAGCAGAGACCCTTCAGTGGCCTCTGGTTAAGCCTTTTATGCTTTTTTCTTTATTTATAACTTAATGCTGTGCTCATGCTGGTAGGGTTTCAATACTAAAGCAAGTTTAACCCTGGGTTGTGTCACAGTGCCACGAGTGACGTGTCACCAGTGAAGTGCCTTTGGCACTGTTTCCAAATACCTGTTTTATAGTTTTGCCGCTGAAACTCAGAGGATTTTTAGGCTTAGCAATAGCTGTGCTCCCTTCCTCTCATGTTTCCTTTGGCTTGGGCAATTAAAAGAAAACTGGGGCTGTTTTGGAGGTGGGTACGGACTCTGGGATAGCATCAAATATCTGACTTACCCTTTGAGAGTCACATCAGAGCTCTGCTCTGTCACATGCAATTTAAGCCTGAAGGAAATGTTTTCATGAGCCTGAAGACGGGGAGGAATAGTAGATATTTTCTTCTCTTGTTGCTGAGGTGCTGTGGGAGCAGCAGTTTGGGATGAGGTCTCATCTCCTGAGATGTGGAGCTGGAGGCACAAGGAGCCAGTGGTCGACTGGTGCATTTATTGGCATGATTTATTTATAATATTTCCCAACACAGTCACCTACCCTGTGTGCTCACTGCTGGCTGGTGGGAGAGATCCAAGGCAGAACAGCTTTAAACTAAAAGAGAGTAGGTCTAGGTTGGATGTTAGGAGGAAATCCTTCCCTGGGAGGGTGGGCAGGCCCTGGCACAGGGTGCCCAGAGCAGCTGCGGCTGCCCCTGGATCCCTGGCAGTGCCCAAGGCCAGGCTGGATGGGGCTGGGAGCAGCCTGGGACAGTGGAAGGTGTCCCTGCCCATGGCAGGGGTGGGATGGATGAGGATGAGGATGATTAAAGTCCCTTCCAACCCAAACCATTCCATGATTCCATGATATGAACAGCAGCATCTGGACCTGTGCTGATCCTCCAAGGGAAGAGGCCTTAATCTCACACTGGGCAGAGGTCCCAGATACAGAAAGTCAGCAGCAGGGTACCACAAAGGCAGGACAACTTCTCCAGGTCGTGGATGAAAGGAGTTTCTCCACATCTCCTTAGCTCTGGGTTATTCACTCTGGAACGACACTGACACCACCAGCTCCTGCAGAGTCATTCATCAGGTAAAGGGGGAAAGAGTTGATGCTGCATTTGACATCTCAAAAAAAATTAGAAGGCTTCTTTCCATTTAGCTGTTTCCATGAATTCGTTTTTGGCAGTGGTGAAAAGGGAGGGAAGGGCTGGCGGGAGTGGATGGATCAGTGAGCTCCTGGAGAGGAGGGACTGGGCAAACGTGCCCTGCCCACCCCTCAGAGGGTGCTGCTGCCATCAGGAGCTGAGCAAAGCATTTAATTGCTCTTGAACCAGAGGCTGTGCTGCTGTGCCAGGGCAAACTACCCCAGAACAACATTGTCCAGCTAATTACCCTGCCCAGTGTGCTTGGTGTCCTGGATGACAGTGAAGGTGTAGTCATGTATTTGGAGACACACATTTTTTCATCATTTTGACCCAAAAAGCTGTGAAAATGAGGCAGAAGCTAACAGAAGGTCCTGCCTAGTTAAGTTGTATGGTAGGAGCAGTGTCCTCGTGTGTCTGTGGAGTCATATCTAAGTTTTGCTCTTTACAAAGCAGTTCCAGAGTCGGAATAGAAGGTGTTGAAGCAGTTGGGTTTTGGAATGGGCTGGTTTTGGGCTGTGTTTTAGGGAGAGGTTATTAGTTGTATTTTTCCTTGTCTTTTTTTTTCTTTTTTTTTTCCCCTCTCCCTTTTTTTTCCCCCTCTTTTTTTTTTTTTCCCCCTGAGACTGGGAAATTCCTGGTTGAACTGTTTCCAAGCTATATTTTAATTTACCTTGTGTTGCACTTCATTGAGCAGGTGATTAGTCCAGGGATGGAAAAGCAGAAAAACAAAAAGACAACACAAATGGTATCCCTGTGCTGGCCCTGCTGGGGCACCTCCAGTCCTGGGGCAGTTCTGGGACCCTCAGGACAAGGAGGACACGGAGGGGCTGGAGCGTGTCCAGGGCAGGGAACGGAGCTGGGAAGGGGCTGCAGCCCCAGGAGCGGCTGAGGGAGCTGGGAAAGGGGCTCAGCCTGGAGCAAAGGAGGCTCAGGGGGGCCTTGTGGCTCTGCACAAGTCCCTGACAGGAGGGGGCAGCCGGGGGGGTCGGGCTCTGCTCGCAGGGAACAGGGACAGCAGGAGAGGGAACGAACCCAAGGTTAGGTTGGATATTGGGAAAAATTCCTTCATTGAAAGGATTCTCCAGCCCTGGCACAGCTGCCCAGGGCAGTGGTGGAGTCCCCATCCCTGGAGGAGTTTAAAAGATGTGTAGCTGTGGCACTTGGGGACACAGTTTGGTGGTGGCCTTGGCAGTGCTGGGGAACAGTTGGACTTGAAGATCTTAGAGAGCTTTTCCAACATAAACAATTCCGTGAGTCTATGGTTCTTGAGAGCAAAGGCTGTTGCAGGCTGGTGGCTGGTTTTTGTGCCATTGCAAGAATAAACTATTTCAAAAAATAATAATGTAAATTGTAATGTTTTTGTTCAAAAAGAATATGGAAAAAGGCGCTCTGAAAAGTTAGTTCTAAATGTCTCGTTAAAATGCGTCATCGGCAGAGCTCCAGAGCTCCAGTTTATTGTTACTTTGGGCAAATAACACTTGGGGAGAGCATCTGGTGGGATAAATGGAAATGGGTGGAAGCAGGAAAAATTTGCAGAGCCTGTAGCCATGGCCTGCCTTCCATCTGGGATGGTTTCGGGCCGTTCCATTGCACTGCAAATGCTTCAGTGCAGCTCCTGTTAAATGCACTCAAGGTTGTTTCTTGCTGTTTGTCTGATTTTGGAGGATTTATTGGCATCCCCTACAGTTCTGGCTTTCCTTGGAAGCTGGTTCAGAGGAGGTTTTTGGAAACAGGTGGCCAGGGCTTTGGGCACGCAGGGTTTTGGTGGCAGGGCGTTGGGGTCATGCGTCCCTTGGGTTGTTCTCCACCGCGGCACTTGGGAGCTCAGGTGATAAATGGTGGCAAACTCTGACTTACAAAATAGTAGTAAACTGTGACTAATAATGGGTAAGGCAGCTGTTACTTACTAGTGGAGCTACAAGCTGCTACCATGAGAGGCAGAGTTGATGGATTGGTCCCTGACAGAGACCGTTTCTCCATTGCCATCTTTTCATCTTTATCTCCATGTCAGTCACTCCAGTTGATAACTGTTCTGTTCCTGGTTTTTGGGATGAATCTTTGGATCCACTCACTTTGTATTTGCTTTTCTTGTTCCCTGGCAGGCTCCTTACCCCTCAGGACAGAATGCAGCTCCAACCACACTGGTGTACCCTCAAGCCCCTCAAACAATGAACACGCAGCCTCAGACCCGCTCGCCGGTAAGGAGCCCACGCTGGCCTCGTCTCCTGTTCTTTCTTCCTTGTTTGTGTGTTTCTCTGTCTGTGTGTGTCTATAGCACATGGCTGGTTCTCTGGAAAGCCCTTTTTACTGACCTGGAAGCACATCCCAAATGGCAAACCTTGATTGAGGTTTTTCAGACACTATCCTGGTAGGATAATTTTCCTTCTAAAGTTGCTAAAGAAGCAATGGAGGGATTCTCATCTACCTTCCAATAACACCATTTATTTTTAGCCTAGTTGCTTTCAGGTTCACTTCATTGTAGAGTTCATGTTCAGGTTCATTGCCAGAATCTTTCTCTTTTCTTCTTTTTTTTCCTTTTTATTTTTTCTGGAAGGATGTGTTTTACACAGGGATAGACCAAAGATCAAACACAAGCAGTTCTCTGCAGCAGCACTCAGTCTCCAGTGGCCTCTGGGCTTTGCTCCCAAATCAGTGCCACCAATCAGTTCTAACCCTGGAGGTGCTCACATGTAACCCAGAGCTTCTGCGTACTCAGATCTTTTTGTGCTGAGCCCCTTTTTCATCCAGCTTCAGGTTTGATCATCCTTCACAGTCTGTTTTTTGGGGGTGGGTGTTTACTGTGATACCGCTCTGCTGTGGTAAGGCTTCGCTTCCCCAAACCAGGTACTTTCTGGGGATTCTCTGCTCGTAGCACAGCTCCACGTGATGTTAGAAGACCCTCCTAGGGCATCAGAGGCTTAGCCCAGCTTCTGGAGGCGTGGTGGCTTCCCATCACCACGTCTCAAGGCTCTGTCAGCTGAGGGAGCAGCAATCCTGCACCTCCTGCCCCTCTGTGTCGGGACACCTTCAGGTTGTCCAGACCCCCTGGTCCCTTCCCAGCGCTCTTCTCTTTTTAAAGTAAGGTGAATGCTCCTGGAGCAAACTGAAAGCCTCTGAGACAGAGGAGTTTGTCCACAAACCAGGTATAAATACAGATATATGCAAGGCCAGAGTTCCCAAACCTGCAGCATCACTGGGGCACTTTCCTGGCTCTGGAGGTTTCCCCTCCAGGACATTCCAGGGTTTGTTCTGAGGCCCCTTAACCTCTGTGCTGATGAACGAGCCAGGTGTCACTGATTTTGAAGTTCTGTGATGTGGACAGCTGGGAATTTGTCCTTAGTGCCCCGTTCTGATCAGTAATGCAGTACACTGCTGATAAAACTCTTTCCTCAGGAAGTATAATCATCTTTCTCTTTACTTGTTGCAAAGCACAACTAAGCTGGTATGGTTAGAACTGGAGCAAAAACTTGACTGAAGAGCTGCATCTCTAAACCAGTTTTTTTGACAGCCCAGCAGAACAGTGCCAATACATTGCACAGAAAACTGGAAGAGGAGGAAGGTTTTGGAACAGAGTCCGGTTTACAGGTCCCTGGCTGGAAGAGGCTGGATAAAATACTGCATTGTAAGCAATATAACAAACTGTACTCCTTCTTGCAGGCAATTGTGCCCATGGCACTGTTTTTATTTCTTGCCTCCTTTCTTTATTATATATATGTTTTTTACCACATCCTTTTTTGTTGGTTACAGAAATGCACTGATTTTGCTTCTTTGCTGAAAGCACGAGCTGCCGTGGCAGCCTCTGCCAGGTGAGGTGGTGCCACAAGGGCCCAAAGCTGAATTACAGCTAGAGGGGTCTGACCTGGGCTAGAACAGAGACCAGGGCCCCTTGGGCTTTGTCACTCAGCAGAGAGAGAATCCGCAGGAAATTCGGCCAGTAAACATCAAATTTTGTAGGATTTTGGCCCGTAACTGAGGCAATCCCAAGGAAGAATTTATCTGCACCTGTCAGCCTTGTTTGTATTGTTCTGAGCTCTCCTGTGTGCAGGTTTTGCCATGTGCTCTGCTAGTGCCCATCTCCACCCCATGACTAAAAGCTGCTCCCACCCATCACATCTCATTCCACCTCCCACCCCAAAGCAAATGCAAGACTAGCCCAGGCCTGAGCTGCTCCTGCATTTGGTTCTTGGCTTGATTTATTTATTTGTAATTTAATTTTTTTTTAAATTTATTTTTAACCGTCCTTTTTGGTGGTGAGGGGAGGGTGAGGAGGGGGCGAGGAGGATGGCGGGGTGGCTTTGCCATCCCCGGGTTTCCGTCGGGCTCCAGCACGGCCGGCGTGGGCAGGCAGGACTGATCCAACCCCTCCCTCGAGCCGGGGCTTCTTCCATCCCGTTCTGCGTCCGAGGGCCGCTGGAAGCGCAGAGCTCGGGTCTCTGCTCCTCCCAGGACAGCTGCCTTTGCCATCCAGCCGGCCCCACGTTTGCTCCCCGTTAGCATCACTCCCACAGCGGGAATTGCGAAGCTCCGGCTGGGGAAGGAAAACAAAATCCGGGTCCTTCAGCACTGCTGAAAGTTCCCCATTAGCTCTTGGCCATGCCAGCCCCGAGCACCGGGTGATCTCAACACAAACTGTCCAATTTTAGGACTTCTGCCAAAAAGAGATGTGCTGGAGAGGGTGCTGGAGCAATCCAGGAGGGGTGAGGTGTGCCAGCCCGGCATCCGCAGGGAGAGAACATTCCCTGTGTCCCTGCAGCAGTGGGCAGCACTGTAGGGAGTGGGGGGCGTGGGGCAGGAAAGTGCGACCCAGGATTTATAAAGTTTTCCTGTCTACTGTCTTCATTAAACCGAGAAAAAAACAGCCCAAAGTGCCTATTTTAAGCCAGCAGTGACTACAGTTTGTTCTGTTGCTTACAGCTATTAACAGGAATAATTCCTATCAAACTGAATTATTTTAAAAAATTTAAAAATCAAGAGCCAGTGGTGACCAGTGCAAAATGGATGAGGGCATTTTTCACTAACTTGGGGCTTTTATTTTATTTCTGTATTTTTTTCTTGTAACACACATTTACCTTCCACCATGGAATATACTTTGGCTTCTTCAGATACAAACTTCCAGCTCTTGTTTTAGGCACAGTGAGAACAAATCTTTTCTGTGGAGCGGGGATGAGGGAGGTGCTGTGGCCCTGGAATGAAGCAGTACGAGGTTTCTGCATCCCAACATCCTCTTTTTTGGCTGTTTTCTTTCTTTGGTGTCTAACACGGAACGTGCAGCCCCACGGAAAGGCTCAGCCCTTCCAGGGTACCTTTAGTCTCCTTTCCCAAACACAGGATATTTGAGCTGGTTTAGGGGAGGTTCTTTGGGAAAATAAGGACTTGAAGTGCTTTTATGTCCTGAGACTCGTCCAGGTACCTGTTTCTCCTCATCCACAGAGCCACTGCCCTCCTCTCCCTGGAACCCTGGGAGGATGCCGAGAGGCTCTGAGTCCTGTCCTTCTGTTTTATTAAAATAGAAATTTTAGCTTTTTAGTTTCACGAGGTGACCGTGCTTTGCTTTTTTATTCTTCAATGTAAGGCTGAGGGAAAATTTTCCAGGGTGAGAAAACTATTTGGTGAAGCAGTGCAGGTCATTCTTTATAAACTCTTGTCCCAGGAATAGTCTGTGTGTCCGTATTCACCCATTTCTGAAGGTTTTTATGACTTTCCAAGTGTCACCATGAGGTGAAGGTAGAAGGAATACATAAACACCAGGATTAGCAGACTAGTTCTTGGAAGTCTTTAAATCTAGGCAATTTAAGTGTTTATAAAGGAAAAGATCAGATGGACCAGTGAATATTTAGGCTTTGCTTCATGTTTGATGGCATTAGAAGAGCTGGACGGGCTGCAGGTAAACCTGGGCCCACTTTCCCTTATAGGAAAAAAACTTATTAAGAAAGTTACTAATTAGTAGGCAGTTTTGATCGCTGTTCTGAGGCAGAAAGTAAACCACAGTGAGCCCCCGAGTGAGCAGAGGTGGCTGTGCTGAGCCGTGGCAGCAGAGGCACGTGGTGGGTGAAGTCCCCTCTGGATGTAGTTGTGGTCACTCCGGTTAATTACTGGAGCTCTTATCAATATCTCTGCTCTCACTGTGGAGCTCTGCTCATTACACTGAGAATTAAGGGTTTCAGCACCTAACTCAGCTCTGGAAGTGGGTACCTTGTCATCTTTATTTATATTTTCCATTTCTTGCATTCATTTTTATTTCTATTTTAACAATCAGTTCCTTATTGGGAAATGCTTTTAATGTCGACTGAGCATGTTAAACTGGGATTATTTTCCTCTGTGTGTGGCCCAAGTGAGTGGGAAGTGTTTCAGTAACCTGAGCTCAGGACTGGGAACCAGGACCTCCTGTTCTCCATCCAGGCTCCCCTGCTGATGCCTTCAGCTCCAGGGGGACACCCCGGGATAACCTGATCCTTCGCTTTCAGAGAGGGTGACAGATCCCGCTCGTTGAGGAGGGCTTTGCTGCCATCCCAGTGGAGGAAAAACCCTGGAAATGCAGTAGCAGGGGGTGTACGTGCAAGGAATGGCTGCTCTTTGCCTCGCAGGGATGTCCCACGGCCCCTGTGCCTCCCTGGCCCCTCCCAGCCGTGAGTCTCCATCCTCCGCTCCCACCAAAGGCCCGGGACGGCTCCGGCCCAGCTGCTTCAACCATTTACCTCCACCTCGAACAGTTCAGAATCTCCACTGCTGCTTGTTTTAAGTTGGTTTTTTTGGTTTTATGTTTTTTCCCAGGCAGGATAAGGAATGCCTGCATCCCTGAGTGCCTTTAGGATCCCGGCAGCTCTGGCTGTTTATCCCAGCTGCCAGCACAGTGCCCGTAGCGATGTCCATCGTGACACCTCAGTCCCTGTGTGTCGCTGTCCTGCAGCAAAGCTTTTGACTGTGTCGTTGTTATTTTATTTTCTGTGGGTTTATTTTGCATAGAGTGTGACATTTTGGTTCGTTGTGGTGTTTCTGACTCTTTGTGCCTTTCCTTTTGTGTTTGTTTCTCCCGCCTTTCCTCAGTTTGCAGCGGGGCCTCGACCTGCCCATCACCAGGTACAGTACCTGCCCCTTCATTATCACCCTGCACTAATTGGCTGGGGGGAGGGGGGTGACTCACCCACTAACTCGAGTGGAGGAGAGCAGCCCTGTAGCAGCTCCTGGCACGTGCATAACCCCGCTAACAGCCCGCACGCTGAGTAGCTGTGACCTGCCCCCGGGCACCGCTCCCTTAACCACCGCAGGGGAGCAGAACCCCTCGGAATCCTTGCCAGGCAGTTGTGGGATTCCCTTCTCACATCACTACAAACTCGTTCTGAGTATTTCCCAAACTAGTCGGCGGATTCAGTTTCCTGAAGATGTCACCTGAGAAAATCCTGCTTTTCCAACTCAGAGCAAAGCAAACAACTTCCCAGTTCCTGCATTTGTTGTGTGATGCACCTGGTTATCTGTCACCATTGCATTGCTTAATGTTCTTTTTACTTAGCCCACAAAAGCCAGACCTGTAGGAAACTTTAAGTATTCCTGTTGTGTGACTTGGACTTGTGACTTGTAAGGAACCACTTCATTATTAAGAAGGAGAGCTAGGAATAGCTCTGGCTCATGGAACTCAGGGGTGGCAGGATTAGGACCTCTCCAGTGTCAGGACAGATACACAGGCCCATCTGTCCTAGGCAGGGGGTCTGGAATTGTCTTTTCTATCAGCTCCTACACTTCTCTTTGCAAAACCTTTCTCCCTGGGAACTGATTTTGACGGTTCTTGTAGGTTTTGAGGGAACAGAGGTGGTACTGCTGGTGGGAAAGAGGAGGAGAGGCAGGACAAGGCAGGAAAACTCTCCCAGAGCTCCCTTGGCTTGGAAGGAGCAGGTTGTTTCCGCAAGTTAATAGGAAAAAAATCCCATTAATCCTGTGGTGTCAGGACAGGGGCTTGAGGCATGGAAGGTTTGTTCCAGGGAATTATTTTGTTCTTGCTTCACTCGTGTTACTGAGCAGTTGAACACTGGGATGAGCAGTGTGGGGAGAGTTCTGTCTCGGGGGAGCAGGTAAGTGTTAGGTAGGCACAGACACCCCAAAATCCCCATCATCCTCGTTCCTGCCAGCTCAGGGAGCAGCGGGGGAGCTGGAGCCTTCCAGAGCAGGGCAAAAAACAAGTGGAAAGAGTAGAATGGGACATTTGCACTTGTTTGCTCACAGACAAAGGTCACATGGGCCAGGGGGAATGATTTCTGTGCGTGGCTGGGGTGGCAGGGCCAGGCAGTGGTGGAGGAATGTTTGCAGGATGACCGGGCAGCCTGGGGAACGATGGGATTAGGATCTTGTGCAGATACTTCTGTTCTTGACCTTAACTTCAGGTCAGTGTTTACACTGCACAACAGAGAGTGCATTACTGCTCTGCAGCTCCTTGGTTCTTTCACGGGTCATTCCTAAGGCATGGAATATATTCACTGTGAGCCATTTAATGTTCTCCTAAAATTTACTGAGCTCTCTCTGAGCAGGTTTTGGCCCACGAGTCTTGAGGCAGCACAGCCTTGCAGGAAATATTCCAGCGACCAGGGGCTTTCCTGGTGGGACTTTGCCACCAGTCTGTCAGAATTGGATCCAAAACTTTCCTTTGGACCCAGTTTGATCCTGCCCTTACTACGCCTGTAAATTCCAAGTGTTCTCCCAATTTTATCACAGGCAGATTTTTGTCTCTGTTGCACCTGAGCTCCAAAATGCAGATTCTTGCTACATTTGAATCTGCCTAAACCCTTCACTTACTAAGCAACTTGGGGAGCATGGGGTTTATTTTGGAAATGGGTGCTCAGAAGAGACTGGTGTAATTGAAAACAGAAATCAGAAACATAAACTGAAATGTGATTGTTTCCTTTGGACTTGAGCTGTGTTTGAGACGGGTTTGCTGCTCGTGGCTCAGCCTCTCACTTGAGGCTGCTGGTGGAGTTTGTTCCAGTTTTAGCTCGGGGTTACTTGAGTTCCTCTGGGTGTAACTTGTACAACAGAGAATGGGCTTGGCTGGGTGCTGTTGTGAAAAAGCTTTGGGACTTGGAGGCGTTGGGAATTCACTCCCTGAACTGACTCTACTGACCATTTTGTAGCTTTTTGGGGTATTTCAAGTCAGAAAGTGATGGGAAACAGCTGCTGCAGTCACTTCCCTGTCTGCATCCATGAGTGTGTGAAGGAGCTGCCACTTCTAAATACCAAAAAGGGCTTCTCCCCTTCATTTTATCATTTAGTAAATGATAAAACTGGGAGAGTCTGAGGGGAAGGGAACGAGCCTTGCCTTGAGCCAGCCACAAGAGCTGCACGGAGGTGCTGGGGAAGCAGGACCTGGGGATTTGTGCTGCAGCTCCTGCTCCTGGCACCGGGGAGCAAGGAACAGGGCAAGAGGAAATGGCCTCAAGCTGCACCAAGGGAGGTTTAGGTTGGGTATTGGGAGAATTTCTTCATGGAAAGGGTGGTCAGGCACTGGAAGAGGCGGAGTCACCATCACTGGAAGTGTTCAAGCAATGTGTGGATGTGGCACCTGGGGACGTGGGTTAGGGGTGGACTCGGTGATCTTAGAGGGCTTTTTCAACCTAAACAATTCCACAGTTCTCTGATCTTCACATCTCAGGGCTGCAGCTCCTCAGTTCCTGCTGCATTGCCTGTGCAGGCACCTCCTTCTCCTCCCTCCCCCAGGCCAGGCTCAGGTTGTCTCACCAGCCTTCCTGGTGGCACCAGAGAGACTAAAAATTAATAACAGGGGTACAAGAGGCTTGACTGAAGTGCAGAGCTTGGATGAAGTCAGAGACTCCATGCCCAGGAGCACTGACTCCAGGGTGATCCAAGAAATCCCTCCCTGACAGACTGGGACAGATAAGGGATGAGACATGACTCAAGGACCATGGCCCAGGTCCTCACTGGTCGCACTTTCTGGTGTATTTGGATATTGGGAAATCACAAACTGGTGATTGGTACCATAAATTCATCACCTGTGCTTGGTTCATGCCACACTCCTGTAGCTCCCCCACGTCTCACAGCCACACAGTTTTATCAGAGCACGACCATGGCAGGCTGTTGTTCTTCTGGTTTGCTCTTTCCACCCTCACTTCCAAACCTTCCTCCCCAAACAGCTGCCTTCTCCTGGTTCAGGTCACACTTCCAGTGTGCTGGGGACAGCTCTTCATCCAGGCTGACAGGGCTGGACACAAAATCATTGTGCTCAGCTTAACAATGTCTGGATATCTGAAAGAGTCGTCCATGGCTTTCCTGGAGGAATCATTTGCTGTGGGGAGCAGCCCAGGTGTCATGAAGTCCTCAGCAGCTCCAGAATGGCCATTTTAAGCTCGTTGTCATGTCAAGAGCAGAGACATCACAGCTCCCTTCCATCCTCCCCCATCCTTCCTGAACCTGGGGCAGATAATCCCAGCTCATTCCTTCATTCCCCTCTCTTCTTTTCTCACTCCTCCTGGCACAGTTACTCCCTGTAACACATCACTGCACAGCAGCCAGCAGGATTCAGTGTGATGTATGGTGGCCTAATTATTATAATTATTTTTTACTTAATAGTTAAATATGTGGCATTTCTTCCCCTCCCAGTCTTGGTGCAGAAAAGGAGAGAAATCCATGATTGGAGCCAGGGTTTCTGCTTTATCTGCTCCCTCTGTACCACTGAAAGCGACAGAAGGAGAAATATTTGATGTTTTAGGAACAGAGTAAACATCAAGTCTTTCTGTAGTGTCACATTTCGTGCAGTGAATCATGGTTTGATTGGGTTTTTTACTTGGTTTTTTTTTTAAACGTTTATACTTCCATATGAAACTTTTCTAGGAGAGTTCTGACCCTGTGGGATTCTGGCAGCAGAGTCCCTGGTACCACTCAGTGTCTTTTCCTGGCCCTTTCTGGAAGGGATGAGTCAGAGCAGGGCAGAAGCTGACTGGAATTTGTGCATTTAGGGTGCATGTTGTATCCTATTCCTTCCTGTTGATCTGTAAGCTGTTCCATTGGCTCTCTTTCTGTTTCCTGCTGCTTTCTTGCTTCGTTATTGAAGGGAGGATTCAGACCTATACAGGTAACTCTAACTCCTGGTTCTGCATGGCATCGGTGTCTCACCCGACCGTTCCTCCGTCAGTGAATGCCTCCGTGTCCGGTGCATTTCTCACCTCCCGGGCGCCGAGGGTGCCGAGCCTCAGAGCCAGGGCCTCCGTCCGGGGCGAGGATGGAGCCTGGGCCCGGGGGTTGCTTGGTTCCCTGGGCCTGCCCCGTCCGCCGGGGGCATCGCTGCAGCCCAGCGTGGTGCCGCCCTGGGACAGGTTGCCACCCTTTGGAAAACAGGGCAGGACAAGTCACCCGTGTGTGGAGACACACACGGTGCCCTGGCCTGTGTGAAATTCTGGCTTTTTAGCTCTTCTGGAGCTAAATTGGAACAGCTGCCTTGATCTTTTATTTCCCTGGGCTATTTATAAAGGTGGGTGTTTTAGCAGCCAATCCACCTTATAAAAAGAAAATTAGACGAACTCATTTTTCTAAAGTTTGCTCTGAAGGCTCAGCTGTAAATTTCAGGAGATACAAACTAATAATGATTAGTTTGTAAAGTTTCTTGCCTGTTTCTGCCTTGTAAAATAGAAAGCCGTAGACAGCCCCGCTGTTCCCAGAGAAACACGGACTGTGCTGCAGTTTTCTGGAAGTGTGGCAACCCTCGGAAACTAACACCATAACTATAATATTGTGAGGAGAGTTCCAGTTCTTTCCCAGAAAGTCTGACCAGTTCTTTGTTTTCTCTCCTCTCTCCCTTCCCTCTCCTAGTTTTTTCAGAGGCCTCAGATCCAGCCTCCAAGAGCCACCATCCAGAACAGCAGCCCCTCCATCCGTCCTGGAGCGCAGACCCCGACTGCCGTGTACCAAACCAACCAGCACATCATGATGGTGAACCACCTGCCAATGCCCTACCCGATGCCTCAGGGCCCCCAGTACTGTATCCCACAGGTAAATCCAGCGCCCAGGCCCCTAAGGAACTGCACAGCAACCTTGGCTCCACGAGGGTTGTCTCAGGACCCGCCAGGAGCGGGCGGGGATGTGTCTGTGTGAAATCAGGCTGGTAGTTGCATATCATGTGCCAGGGCAGGTTTAGATTGGATACTGGGAAAAACTCCTTCATGGAGAGGGTGAAGTGTTCAGGAAACAAGTGGATGTGGCATTTGGGGACAAGGTTTAGGGGTGGGCTTGGCAGTGCTGGGGGAACGCTTGGACTCGGTGATTGTAGGGGGCTTTTCCAGCCTAAATGGTTCCATGATTCTGGTTCAGCCTCTGTCCTTTTTCTGTGTGAAGTATTTGTTCTTCTGTGCACGGAGGCAGTGGGAATCAATCACCTTTTTGAGGCCTTCCTCAAACACAGTAGGAAACCAAGCTCTTGGAAAATATTTAGTGCTTTAAAAATACCTAATTTGACTTAATAGATCCACAGGCACTCCAAACCCTTGGGCCTTCTAACACACAGTATTACTGCAGTCAGGGGAGTGACTCTGTTCCCCCTCAGCTCCTGTGTCCTCCCTGCCTTGGCTCTACCTCACTTTTGGCAGTAACATTTGGGGAGGTTTAGGTGGATATTAGGGAAAATTCCTTCCTGGAGAGGCTGGGCAGGCGCTGGCACAGCTGCCCTGGGCGGTGCTGGAGTCCCCGTGCCTGGCAGCGCCCGGACAACGCGCGGAGGTGGCACCCGGGGACGTGGTTGGGTGGTGAGCAGGGTGCTGGAGCTGGCTGACGGTTGGACTTGGTGATCTTAGAGATCTTTTCCAACCTTAACAATTCCGTGATTCCGTGATTCCCAAAGCTGTAATTAACCAGCTTGAGGATCAGATCCCTGTTGATCGGGGGGCTCAGTTACAGGTTGCCCAAGTCCTTGTAAAGTGATGGTTGTTTTTGTCCCCCCAGTATCGTCACAGTGGCCCCCCGTACGTCGGGCCGCCCCAGCAATATCCTGTGCAGCCACCAGGACCAGGACCCTTTTATCCAGGCCCAGGTCCTGGAGAATTCCCCAATGCCTACGGTGAGTTCTGCTTGGAGACTTCTTACTAAGTTTTTTCTTGGTGCATTTTTCTGTTGTCAAGCTGAAGATTTATAATAACAAGCTGGATTAGCATTTGTTTGAACTTCAAATAGCTGCTAAATTTGGTGGTGTCACAGCCCTGATTATTCACTCCTGAAAAATCCCAGAGTATTGTTTGTGAGAGTGTGTCAGGAAAGGCTGCAGCTGCCCAGGATCGCCTGGGACCAGGAATGGGGCTGTCTGTTAGTCCCTGCCCAGTCGTTGTTATTTATTGAGGTATTGTGGGTACATCTGGCAGTCCTGGTTTTCACTGTGCCATGCCCTGGGAATGCTCCAGCATTAACAGCAGTTAACAGTTCTTATCCCAACATTTCTGGTGTGCAGTGAGGGATAAGAACAAGCCATGTGGGTTTTTCCCTGGATTTATGCTGTGAAGGTAATTCAGTCCAGTGGAAGAGTCTATAACCCCTGTAGAGGCCAAAACTCGGCCTTTTCATGCGTCTGGTCCCTCACTGCTCCCTGCCCACTCACATTCTGCAACCTGGTGGGGGCAGAGATATCCTCAGCCTCCCATGGGAATTCTCTGTTGGAATTTTGGAGCCTTGGGGTTACTGATTCCCTTCCAGGCTGAACAGTAACAGCCCTGCTGCCTTGGCAGCGTTGCAGGTTCGCACTGCACACACGTAGATCCCTTGGGAAGGAGAGGAACACCCGGTAGCTGCCCTGTGCATCATTCAGAAAGGTCTCTTATTTTTCCTCTTTTCCTTCTTTATTTTATTTATTTGGTCTGTGTGGAACTCATGGGAATCATTGAAAGGTTGCCGTGAAGCCTTTGAACCTGGTAATGCACTTGAGAATAGGAGGGAGGGTAATTACAGGGCAGCTCCTTCCTGGTGGTTGATCCTAGAGAAAATAGAAGAAATACTGCAACGGCTCTTCTAATCTAATCCACTGGATGAGGAAATTGCCCAGTATTCCTCATTTTTTGTGCTTTTATAGGTCTGCTTTCTTACTTCCTGCTTGCTTAGTGCCATTTATCTGCCTTCACTCCTGTAATTAGGAAAAGGTTCAGTTCCAGCTCCTTTCCTCTCCTGGAAGCCTGGTTCCTTGCAGAGAATCTTGGAATCTTTCAGTCCAGCTTTAGGTTGCTGCATCTGTGGAGCATCAGTGGGTGAAGCCAGAGCTCTCTGTCCTGCAGTTTTCCAGGCAGAGAAGGTTTGCCCAAGGATTTGCCTGTACTTACCCACCTCCTGCCTCTCCCTTGCTGTGTGTGGGGACTGGGGATGCTCAGCATCTCACCGGGTGCTGCCAGGTTTGGGGAACAGCTAAATCTACAGCCCAGGCACGGATAATGCTGCTGGCAGTGCCTTTTCCATAAACCACAGGACTTGTAGCCAGTGTGGCTGCTGGATATCAAAATCCTTGCAGTCTGGCAGGACCTAAGGAAGGTGATGGGGGAAAATCCAACGTAAGACAAAACTCGTGAAGTTGGGCAGTGCAATTCTATAACTCTTTTGCAGTTTATCATTCTCTGATATCAGGGGCTTTCTGTACAACATTGGGAAAGACCTTGAAATGATCAGTGGGTAGCAGGGAGAATAAAAGTTGGGTGCTGGAGAACTGGAAGGGGTCAAAGGCAGGGAGCAGAGCAGAGAGTGTGGCACTGGCAAATGCACTTGGCCTGTTACAGACACAATCCAGATTTTCGTTCCCAGTTAGAGGTTAGCTCAGCTGAAGAATAGATCAGGTTGCTCCAGAGGCAAGTGCAAGCACTCAGTTCATCCAGCATCCGTGCCTAGAAGGGAAAACACCCAGGAGCACCTTACACATTCCCCTGACACCTGATGCATGGGCAGGAGGCAGCTCTGCTCTGCCACCCTGAGCTCTGGCATGGCCCTAAAGCCCTTGGTTATTTACTGAGCCACTCTCATTCCACAGAGAAAGCCGTAATGACCTGTGCTGGCTGTTAGGAATGCGATCAGCACCGTGGTGTGGTTCTGCTCTAATCGCCGTGGCCGTGCTTTTTGTGTGTTGCAGCATGAGAAGAGCATCGCTTGTAATTAAATTTTCTGGTTATGCTTCCAAATAGGTTGCAGTTGACCTTGCAAATTGTTTGTATTGGTTAGACTGAATTTCCATACAAAGGCAGAAAACCCCTGATAAACCAGCAGCAGACCCAGAAAAAAAACCCTCCTGTGTGTCAGGCAGAGGAGTCCAGGGATGGTCTTGCAGTGCCTCTGTGGTGCCCACAGCCCCTCGGAAATGGATGATGCACATGGTCAATGTTTGGTCGTGGAAATCAAATAAGAAATAGTGACTGAATCTCTTGTCTTGATGGAGCATCCGCTTCTGTTTAGTGGAACTGGGACAGAGCAAACTCAGCATTCCCAGAGGGATGCTGGAAGTTCTGGCCAGTTGTACCTCTGGTGCCTGGTTTCCTGTCCCGAGCAGCAGACTGACCTTGTCGCTGTGGTTTGTGTCGTTGGCTGCCCAGGAACGCCCTTCTACCCCAGCCAGCCCGTGTACCAGTCCGCCCCCATCATCGTGCCTACGCAGCAGCAGCAGCCGCCGCCTGCCAAGAGAGAGAAGAAAACGGTGAGTGAGGCACTGGGGACACAGCCCCGGGGGCTGCCCTGGGCGGGAGGTGCCAGGACATGAATAATGTTCTTGGGATCAAACCTGAGCTTTACCTTCCCTGGAGGCCCTGGCACAGGGTGCCCAGAGCAGCTGTGGCTGCCCCTGCATCCCTGGAAGTGTCCAAAGCCGGGTTGGATGGGGCTTGGAGCAGCCTGGGACAGTGGGAGGTGTCCCTGCCCATGCTTTAACATGAGCTTCAAGGTCCCTTCCATCCCAAACCAGCCATTCTGTGGTTCCCAAAGAGACTGAGTGTGATTAAACATTCCACAGTGCTGCAATGGTGCCATTTTTCCATGGGCACTCTCCACTCTGAGTTTGTGACATCTCAGCCAAGCAAAGAGGAAAATAATTTTGCTGGTTTTAAATAAACATAAACAAAAGCAGCATGGTCTCCCCAAGCCTGCAATCCTCACCCGCCTGTGCTGCTGCTCAGACTGTTCCCAAAGAGCCAGGTGGGAGTGAGTGAACTCAGCAGTCTGGGACAGTGCTGGGAATCGGTTCCAAGTGACAAATTAGAAATTACTGAGTATTGCACCTTGAAAAAGGTGGAAAACCAGTAAGTTGTGGATGTATTTGCAGGCTTGAAAGAACCTGACCACATTCTGAAAGTGGGTTTGGAGAGCACATTCCCTCTCTTTCTAATTCACTGAGGGGAATTTGAGAGAAGCAGATAAATGGAATTTAAACCCATGTACAGGTGGGTGGTGGGGAACAGTAAAGGTATAAGGTGTGAATGTAGGGTTTAACCAAGAAAAGATGATGTGGACTTGAACTTGTGAATGAATCGTTTGTAAAGGATTGAAAAGGAAATTACAGCAGTATTTGTGTGAGAGTGTTTTGGAAGCATTAAAAGAACAGTTTCCTGGGGGCAGAAAAGAATAAAGGGACTTGGACATGTCTCAAAATGCAGAATATTTGTATCTTTGGAGTTTTGAGGATGATCTGGGGTGACACTTGATTTGGGAGACCGGAAGAACTGAACAATGTGTGAGCTGTGCTTGCAGGAAAGGCCTTTTTGGTGGCTGCTCTCACAGCTTTTTTGTCACCTCTTCAGTCCCCAGGAGTCTCTTTTCAGCATCCCAAACACGACATGCCCAGATCTCTGATGCCATTGAAATGCAGAGCTGATCAGACACGCTCAGCTGGGATTAAGGCAGTTCCATGCCAGCCAAGCCGAGCTCTTTGAGGCAGAAAAGGGATTTTAACTGCCCGAGATGCTTCTCTCTGAATGTGCTGTTTCAGTTTGGTAATTGGTGTTGCAACTGGAGAAATGAGAAAAATGAAAGCTAAATGTATTAATGTGCACACACCCACATCCAGCATGGGCTGAGTATTTGAGTGCTACAAACTTCTAGGCGGGGAAATCTTGTTTTAATGCCATTGACTCTGTGTCAGGGGGAGGAGAGGGCAGGAATTAGTGCCAGCTCTCAGGTCCTTGTTGCTGTGGTTAATGAAATGTTTTAGCAAAAAAACTCCATCAAAAATAAGAGAAGAGCAGACTCAACGTCTTGAGTTCAGTGTGTGTGTTTGTGTGTTCACAACCCAGAGCGAAGCCACCATCCCACCAAAGCGAGTCTGGCAAATCACAAAACCCTTCTGCAGTTAGGGTTTGATAGCCCAGAGTCCCGGAAGGGTTTGGCTTGGAAGGGACCCGAAGGACCATCCAGTCTCAGCCCCTGCCCCGGGGCCGTTACCGGGTGGCTCCCAGCAGAACCCCTGCCCGGGAAGGGCCAGGATGTCCCTTGGTTTGCTTGGAGCTGTTTGCTTGGGTTTCTGCATGGAACTTACCTCGAGTTCAGCCAGGAGCTTTGGGGAAGGTGGGCAGACACACAGAACGCTGTCTTCAGGGTTATCAGAATCTCCAGTTCTTACACGGGAGGTGAAAAGCTCTGTTCCACAATATCCCAGACACCCTGGCTGTCCCCCTGTTCCGGGACACGGATTGGCTCGAGTGTCACTTGAGGATTCAGTGAGTGTTCTGGAGTGGCTGATTTTGGAAAATATTTTTTCTTCCCATTTTGGGGCTGTGAAGAGACTCAAAAATCCCACTTTTTTTCCTAAATGCTGCAGAGTTCTACAGGACTTGAGTTTGTTCTTTCAGTTTTCCTTTCCTCCACTCAGTATTTTTGTTTGATTCCTTCTGTTTTGGTGGAACTTGGGACTGATTTGCTGATTTGCTTTCCCCTTTCCCAGCAGCTGGGTTGGCAAGGTCACCGAGTTTCCTGTCGGGGTAAAACACAGCCTGTTCTCCGTTCTTGCCCTTTCCAGTGCTGGGCAAGCTTCGCTCTGTACCTGAACTGTCTCCCGGGTTCTCTCAGTTGCAGGAAACTCACGTTCAGCAGCAGAGACTGTATTTTGAATTACAGGGTGCACATATTTAGACCGAACTGGTGTGGTTGATGATTAAATTAGGTTTTGATTAAATTAGGTGTTGATGAAGGGATGACATGCTGTGCATTCCAAGTCATGGAAGCAAGCCCCATCCCAGTGTTCCTGCTGAGCACCAGCTCGTCCAGAGCATCTCCTGCTGGGTGTGGTGGGCGCACGTGCTGCCCACGCTGCTCTGCACGGGGACAGGGTGACAGGAACACTGTGGGAGTTATTCCTTTGTTATTATTGCAATCCTTTCGATCCCGTAGATCCGAATCCGGGATCCAAACCAGGGAGGCAAGGACATAACAGAAGAAATCATGTCTGGAGGGGGCAGCAGGAACCCCACGCCCCCCATCGTCAGACCCACCTCCACCCCGACTCCGCCCCAGGTAAGGAAGGGCCGCGCTGCTCCCCCCGACCTTGGCTTTGCTGCGCCTCTCCCCCACGCTTCCAGCCACACCTCTGACCATCTCAGACACCTGGATGCTCCTCCATTATCAATATTCTTCAGGGATTATTTTTTCCCAGGCTGGGTCATTTTTAGCAGTCCACAGCTTGTCGCTGTGGAGCCTCAGTGCTGCTGCACATTCCCCCTCCCTGGTTTTGTATCAGCAGTAGATTTGCAGAGTTTTTCAGTGTTGAAGGAGGAGCCAAAATATCTGTGGGAAAGGAGGTGCCTCTGTTAAGTCTTGTGCACCTGAGGAAAGTCCGTGTCACACAGGTGATTGACTACAGACCTTCAGTTGCATCACTGTTCTTTCTGCCTTCGTGGAGCTGTTTTAGAGTCACCAGAAGATCTGGAGCTGGGGAGTTTTCTCACAGAGCTGTGATAAATTTATCACAGATTTGGTCTCTGGGTGTTCAAACTTAAAAATGCATTTTTCTGATGAGAGAAGAATTATAAATATTCCAGATAATTTTCTGTAGCTCCTAAATCCCTTCCCATCGTACACCTTTGAGCCTGACCCCTTTAAGTCCCTGGTTAGAGGTCAGGAAGGTTCTCCAGGTGGTGGCTGGGCTGTAGAGCAGAGCTGGTGCCGGGGTGTGATTTCTGCTTCCACGTTCTTCCCTGCTGGATGTCACCAGGTTTTGGCAGCTTTTAGGTGAAACAGCTTTTCCTGAGCTCAAACCTTCCTCTCCCCTCCGTGTGGGAGTAGATTTTGTGCTGAGGCAGGAGCACAGCCGTGGCTGGGGACACTGGTTGTGCTGGAGTGGGAGCTCGGGATGCCAGGGAGATGTAACTGGGGTGATGGAGGTGAAGTGAGAGCCTGGCCCGCAGATCCCCCCTGAGACCCGCAGGGTTTCAGCCGCTCCCAGCTCGGTCAAATCCTTGTGTCATCTGAAGGCACCACCTTGTGCTTTGTCCCCGGTTTTCTCCTCCTGTCCCTGCCGAGGACAAGCAGCAGCGAGGCACCAGTTAAACTTCTTTCCATCAGAGAAGGCAGTGGAGATGCCAAATGTGGGAATCTCGGTAAGATCATCTCCCCGTTTGTTCCTGCCACCCGGCTCTCCCCGCTGGAAGTGGGAAGAGTTGGAACCAGCCAGGATTTCCTGTGGTATTCCTGCACAGTGCAGCAAATGCAGGCACTTACCTGACCATTTTTACATTCTGAAATCTATTTTAAGGCACTACAATTAAGTCAAACAGAAGGAAATAAATGTGTTTCAAGAGGAGGTTAATAGGCCTGAATTCTGATCAGCTGTAATTTATATGCAGAGCACAGCAGTGATGTCCAATCATCTCCTCCAAGGTATGCAAATATTCCATTGTTTAATATCCAGCCTTCCTTTTGATTAGGTGCTTGGAACCACTTTTGGTAATCACAGAAGAGCTCTGAAATTGGGCTCACCAGAATAAGTTCATTAGTGTAACATAACTGAAAATTTAAGCCCACTTAAGCCAGGAAATTCAACGTTATTGTCCCAACAGCTTCTCTAAATCAAGTCTTCAGAGCACGTTTAACACCTTGGGTGAAATTAAATCGTGCCTTAATAACTGTGCTCAGGAATTGCAGTAGTGGGGGTGTTCCTGATTTGAACAGGCTCGAGACAGTAAATTTTCAATGTTCAGCCATAACTTTTGAGATGTTCCTGGCTTGGGGCAGCTCCTGGGAGAGTGCAGGGGGAGCAGAGCTGCTGTTGTTTGTTCCACCCCCCGGATCAATCCTTTCAAACCTGGTTGAAGATGTGAGTGTGCAGCCTCAGGGCTTGACAAGGCCGCATCAAAGTGACTCCCAGTCCAACGAGATTTTGGAATTACAGCAAATTCTAATAAAACTTCTTTCTCTGAATCTGTTATCTCATCATTTAAATGGTACAAACACAGAGGAAGAAACTTCCTCAAGAAGTGCTGGAGACCAGGCCCTGTCCCAAATCCTGCATTTGAAACAAAAATCCTTTTATTATAATAATAGTTTCCAAATTTTCATTTTTTCCTTTAGATTTGAATTACTCTATTAACTGACTCAAACCAGAACTTTGCTAACACAAGCCTGAAGCACCCTCTTCTCTCAGTAGATTAAGTGCTGAACATCAAAAAATTGTTGGAATTGTGCTTAACATCAAAAAGTTACTGGAATTGCAGAAGGTGAGCGTTGCTGCCAGGATGAGCTGCGTGGTTTGAACCATTTCTGTACTTTTTACCCAGCATCACTGACCAAAAAGTGCTTTAGGTGGAGTTTTCCAAGTGCCTCTACAGTGTATTTTAATTGCTTTTGAGCGAGTAAAGTGCTTTAAAGTTCCTTCAAGAGCAGCTGGAGGTACATGGAGATACAATTTATCGATTTCTAGCAGGACACAATTTTCACTCTGTTTCTTGCTGGGAAGAGAAAGAAAACCCAGGGCCAGAATCTGATTATGCTATTTCCTCAGCACTGGCTTCCACAGAAGATCACTTTTTAAAGAGCAAATGCTCTTATTTTCCTGGCAAAACTCTTCCAAGTCTCAGTGAATTTGTCGGAGTTGTGTTTGCTCAGTGTCCAGGCTGTGGTGGGGTAGAATAACCCAGAGCAGCCCTTGGAGCATCATAAATCAGGGGAGCGATTTTCAGTGGGATTCCTTTCCTAAAAACGCTCTAAATGCTCCATTTTGCAGCTGCAAGGCTCAGTGCACAAGGACCATTTATTCATTTGCAGTATCATTCCCACAAAATAAATGACTGTTTTCCACATTTCCTAAGGAAATACGTTTCCTCACCCAAGAAGTTTCTGGGGTCACAGATTTCTTCTTCACTGGTCTCCTCAGGTTCCTGTGCTTATCACAGTCTTCTTTCCTCCCAGTGATTTAATCCATAAATTTTCTTATAAAATGAAAATCCTGATCACGGAGGGCGAGGGGAAAGTGTTCTTGAAACCTGCTCGTTTGTAAAGCTGGGTTTTCTTTGGCTTCTTCCCTTCGGCTGGAGGCTGGGCTGCTGCTTCATCCATTCTCCAGTCAATCTGTCAGGCTCGTTCCTGGAAGAGGAGCAATCCCAAATAAACCTTCAGCCCTTCACCTCCACTTAAATTTTCATTCTTATTTTTCCAGATGCGCTTTTTCCTGGTCTTCCTGAAATGGTGAAAAAAAAGTGTCTTGGAGATAATTCCTTCTTTATCCTGCGCAGTTCAGATGCAATAGGCAAAAAGCTGGGAATGGGAGGAAAAAACAGAGTCCCAGGAAGAGACACAGGTTGCCAGAAAGTTTCTTTTTATAGGGAAATAAGTTTTGCATGGATTTCTGAGAGCCTGTCTGAAATCAGGAATTGGGCACCCGTGTCTTGGACACTCTGCTGGGTTTGGACTGATTAAAAATTCCTTTTCCTGTAGATGTTCAGAGAAGTTCATGGATGTGGAACTGGGTGAGAGCAGACACCTGCAGGGAGCTGCCTGGCCTTCCACTTGGGATTAAATTAAATTAAAATTTAGCCCCATTTTCTTCTGTGCCTGGTCCCTGGTGTGTATTTCAGGGGCTTTTGTGACCAACTGCCTTGCCCTGTCTGTGTTCACTCCAACAAGTGTCTCGCCTTTGAGTCTGCAGCACTAACTTGGTCTTCCTTGAATTCTGAGACTAAATACAAAGGATTTTATCAAACTTTCTTGAACACAAGTGAAGTGTTGGGTGGGGCTCCTTCAGTCTTCCTTCAGTCTTTGCCTGCCTTTTTGTTTTGTTCTTCCACACAGAGCAACCCCTGTTCTTTGGGAATCTGCTCCTCCTGCTGTCCCTCGGGCTGCTGCCCCGCCGGGTTTATTCTCCTCGTGCCCTGCAGCTCTCACCCCCAGGCTGAGGAGTTGGGTCATGGCAGGGTTTGTTCATCCAACCCCCCCAGTCTGGGATGATTTTCCTGGGATAACGAGTGGTGTGTGTGTGCAGATACATCTGTCCACCATTCATCCCATCCTGCACACGTCAGCTGTTGGTAAATACATGGAAGAGTAAATAAATAGATTTAAGGGGGTTGAAGTAATGGATCAGCTGAGAAAGGAGTCAAGTCCCAAAAGTGAACTTAAATCACAGAGAGATGCAGGAGCCTTGGTGCGTGTCCTGCGTGGAGGAGCACTCCTGCAGCTCCTGGAACAAGTGCTGGGAGAGCAAAGCGTGTTGACAATTGTGCTGTGCTGTCCCTTCCTGGCTCTTCTTAACAGTGATCATCCTTTTCCCCTTTTCCTGCTGCCTTTCCCTCCCTTTCCCATGCACTTTTTGGATTTATCCAATTGACCTGTATCTTTTATCTTTATTTTTTCTCTTTGTTCTCCCTGCCTTTGGTTTCTCCTCTCTATCCCACCCTGTCTCATCTCCCCCCTTGCCCTTGCTCCATGTTTTGATGTTCCCAGGCTCACCCTGTTGTCCCTCCCCCCCAGCAGGTGCCCAGCCAGGTCCCCGAGCCCGTTCCCGCGGCGTTGGGAGCCGTGGAGAGCTCCCACCCCTCCGGCAGCGCCCCCGGCACCGCGGCCCCCGCCTCCAAACAAGGTCGGTTCATGGAGATTTCCTCCCTCATTATTTTGAATCATTTATTTTTTCCCCTCCTTTCTTGTTTTAGTTGGAATATTTTTGGCAGGGAGACCAGCAGGCAGCAGAAATAGGAGGGGAGGAACTTCTCTTCCTCCAGTGGAACATTTTAAGTGTGTTGCTAAGGGAATTAATTGGAATTTGCTAATGTGGAACTGGTTAAAAATAATTGTCTTCAAGCTTCTGTGTCCTAAACGTTGTTTCAGAGCACACAGAAGGATGAAACTCCTCTCACCCATGTGCCATCCTCCAAAAACCAGTATGTTGTCAGGGAAATGCTTTAGCTAGACAGGCTTTGGATCATTTGGATAATTAGCAACACCAGTGGCCTGGATCCAGAGGATCTTATGGCTTCCCCAGAGCTGCTTGTGTGTCCAGTCCTGTAGGAATGGGCAACATTAACTAGGAAAAATTAGTGTGCAAAGTGTCTCATAAAGCCGGAAGCAGATTTTGCTGACTTTGGTAAAAATGGCACAGATGGAAAAAGTTTCTTAAAATTCCATTTCCTTGGACAGCACTCTCAGGCACTGGATGGGATCCTTGGGGTGTCCTGCGCAGGGCCAGGAGTTGGGTCATGGCAGGGCCATCCTAATGGGTCCCTGCCAGCTTAGGATATTCCATAATATTCACGGGAAGGGAGGTTTGTTAAACTGTTCAGGACATTGTTGCAGGAGGCCGAGGGAGCAGGCCCAGGCTGTTCCCACTCTGGAGTTCTGTAGCCATTGGAAGCTGCAGTTCCTGCTGGGTGTCAGCAGATGGGTGCTGGGGCACAGAGCTGACACCACCGTTTGCTTCCCAGTTTTACCCACGGCATCACAGCCTCCCTGCCTCTGCCTGGAGCAGGGAAGTCTTGGAGGGCTGAGATCTTCTATTTCAGAGTATCCGGAGTCACAGAATCACCAGGGCTGGAAAAGCCCTCCAAGATCTTCGAGTCCAGCCATTAACCCAGCACTGCCATGTTCAGCACTAACCACGTCCCCAGCTCCCACATCCACAGACTTTTTTTAACACTTTCAGGGATAGTGACTCTACCCCTGCCCTGGTCAGTGCCTGACCACCCTTTCCATGAAGGAATTTTCCCAAAATCCAACCTGAACCACCCCTGGCACAACCTGAGGCCATTTCCTCTTGTCCTGTTGTGTGTTACCTGGGAGAGGTTTGCCAGAGGAAAACCGAGCCCCAGAGGAGCACAGCTCTAGAAGAGGGGACAAACCAACATCTCTGGTGCTGCAGCTGTCCCCAGTCCCAGCTGCAGCTCGGTCGCTGCTGGGAAGCCAAGGGTGGTGTCCCTGGGGCTGCTCTTACAGCCACAGCGTGGACATCAGGGTTTCCCTCTTCCGGTGCTGTGCCTCTAAACTGCTGCAGTGTCTAGAAATTGGTTGTAGAAGGTTGAAAAATGACCTTTTGGGGATGGCCTGGTCCCATCTCCCACTTAAAGGCAGGCTGTGGCTCTGTCTAGGTGTTGGTGCACCTTCGGTGTCCCCGGTGTCACCTGAACAAGGCATGGGTGGCTCTGATGTCCTCTGGCTCCACTGTGGCTGTGCTGCCTGAGCTCCCTTGGCTGTTTGGTGCTGCCCAGCTCTGGCACAGCTTCCCTGTCTGTGTCTCCTCTGCCAGCATTCCCGAGTCCCTCTGGCTGCCAGGGCCATCCTCTGAGCACACCACGGTGCTGGTGGCACCGGTGACCTCTGAAATGCATCTGCCCTCGGGGGAGAGCTGGGGCTGAGCTGTAAACCCGTGAAATTGCAGAACATCTCCAGCCACAAGGGACCTGTAAGATCACCAAGTCCAACCCCCTGCTCCTCACAGGACCACCTACCACTAAACCAAATGACCACGAGCTCCTTGAACTCTGATCTCTGAAAATCCAGCACTTTCCATCACAGTATTTCATCTCTGTGTATGAAAATGTGGATTTCCAGGACAAACGGGTCTTATCCCTCTTCTCTCTCTCCTTAACTTAATCCCTTTGTAGGCAGCTGTGAGTAAACTGGAAGTAAGTGTGTTTATTTAGTTACACAGCCCTGACGGTGCTGGTTTAACCCTAAAGCAGGGCTTGGCTGGGGTTTAACACCGACGAGCTTCCCTGTGTTTATCTCCGTTCCGTCCCAGAAAGAGTCAAACGTTTGTTCCAGTCCAAAAATTGCTAAAGAGCACATTTATGTAAGCACTGCAGGGAAAGCCCTGGAATAACACCCGGAGCGCTGGGCCATGGCCAGGGCGGGCAGAGCAGCGTTGGGGTTGGTGTCAGTAATTAACAGACCCCGGTAATAATATTTCAACTGAAGTAATGACTTTTGGGGGGCACGTCTGTCCAGAAATACATGCCAAGGTATCAAAAAGATTTTTCACTTCGATGTTGTGAGATTTTTCCTTCCAAAACAAAAGCAGTGACAGGTAGGGCTGCATGGCTGAAGTGTCCATTAAATCCGGAATTGTTGTTTCTCCCGAGTCCCCTCTGCCACATTCGTCCTGCAGATCGGCTCCTCCCCGTGCCCTTCCTGTCCCATGCTGGTTTGCATGGAGTTTGGGATCAGGCTTTCGTTGTGGTTCTGTGATACCAGTGCTGCTTGTGCAGCTGTTGGTTACTGTGAGCAGCACCTGGCTGTTCACAGGGCTCAGGTCAGGATCAGGAATGGAGCCGTGTGCTCTGCCAGCAGACCAGGATCTGCAGTCCCTGCTGGCTTGGTCTGGAAGTCATTCCTGAGGCTGGATTTGGGATTGCATTATTTATATCCTTGGCTGGTTTTTCTTAAAGACAAGCCTTTGCATATCATAGAACCCCAGAATGGTTTGGGTTGGAGGGGCCTTAAAGCTCATCCCATCCTGACCCCGCTGCCCTGGCAGGGACACCTTCCACTGGCCCAGGTACAGGAGCTGCTACTGCAGTACCTTGAAAAATCCCATTGTGTAGGTGCAAGTTCTGGTTCCTGTAGATGCCCCTGGTGTGTCCACAGCAGCCAGGCTGCCAGGGGGAGGATGCTGCTGGAGAATCCAGGTCAAGCCAGCGGCCGAGCCTGCGGAGCCTGGCTGCAGGCCAGGCTGGTGCAGGAGGTGCAGTGGGATAGAACTGCATGGAATCAGAGCTGCCCACATTTATTCCGCTTGCAGAGGTTCTGGGGCCTGTTTGGAGTAGTATTACCCTCTTTTTAAACCTCTTTCCAAATCTTGCAGTGTATCAGACATGGGGAATGTGCAACATGGTTTGTGGAAAACAGATTAATATCAGACCCCGGAGTCTGGAAAGCTCCAAAGCCCCTCTGCTGACACTGACTCAGTCCCGGTGCCGCCTCGTGTTTGCATCAGGACAAAAGATGGAAAAATGGCAGCGAGCCCAGCAGTTATTGTCAGATAAACACCACAGAGCAGGAACAAATTCCCGTATCCAATAAAAGCTTCCTCATCCACTGCCCTGGCCAGTCTGTGCCACTGGGACCACCCAGCAGCCCAACAATGGCTTTTCTGTGAAGGAGGCAGCAGGGTCTGTCCCACTGCGTGTGTGAAAGAATCTTTAAGGAATAATTTTGCAAAAATTGTATTTATCAGGAAATTTAAAAAAAACCTCTTGATATTTCCCCTGGAGCAGCCGGCACTTCCTGTAAATACTTTCTAAATATAACATGAGGAATGATCTCAGCGTATTTAGGAAGAGGAATCTGATCCAGCTGGGATGAATTGCATTGATTTTTGTTTTCCCTCCCCAACTGTGAGTTGTTCACGTGACTCTCTGTAACAGTTGGCAGGGATGAGTCCTCTCCTGCCAGGACTTGGAGATTTGTTCTCTGGGATGGGGGTTCAAGTTCAGATTTGCTTCTCAGTAGCCAAATCTGCTCCTCCTTCTCTGAAATCCCTCCTCAAATCACTTTTCTCTGGGATTTTGCGCACACAGCCTGTATCCATGACAAGGACATTGGCCAGGCAAGGTGTGGTTTGAAGGAACGGAGTTAAACCCCTGGTTTCAAACAGCTGTGGATTTGTGCTGGTTTTATCTCTCAGAATGATTTTCTTAACATTTCAAATGCATTTGGTTGGGATTTTTTTGAGCATTCTCCTTTGACTCGGGGAGAGAATATCCAGGCAGTTGTTTATAGCGAGCTGTAAATGTCAGGAGTGCTGCAGGAGTTCCTGCAAAGGACGTTCCAGAAACCAGAGGTGACGCGTTTTCTGTTCCAAACCAGTTCCCGCGTCCTTTTTCTTCCACGGAGCCTCCAGAATCAAAATCAGCTGTTGGGATACTCTTTCCCATCTCTTTCCTCACTTGTCATCCTCCTCCAAAGCCACATCCCTGGGTGCCTCATTAAGTTGATTAACTACTGCTTTGGCCATGGGCCTCTGTAACGCTGCTGGGGCTGCCGACGGCTGGGAGCAGAGTTCGTTTTTGCTCCAGATATTCCTAAAGGTGGGGTTTGATGCTCCAGGCAGTTTCAAATGGGTTTTCCTTCAAAAACCCTTTGTTTCTCCTTCAAAAACCCTTTCCCTTCAGCTGAGCTGTTGAATAAGCCCCAAATGGAAATCCAGCAGGGCCAGACCTCTTCAGTTCTACCCAAATTTTGATGTTTTGGGGTTGGTTGTGGCCTTTGACTTCCTAATCTGAAGAGCAAGTTTGTGCCTGTGGCTTTTCCAGAATTATTTTTGCTGGTATGACTGTGTCCTGAAGGAGTTTAGTGTTCCTGCAAGATCCCAAACGATAATGGCTCATACTTTTGTAGAAAAGACGTGGGAAGCAGCAGAGCTGCAGCAGAGCTTTGGGAGCTGTGTGATGGTCGTGGCAGGGATGGGATCACCACGTCCGTTGCTAATCGTGGGATAAGTGCAGGGACTTCTTTCTGCACAAGATTTTGGGGGTTGTGTTGATACATTTCTTCCAAACATCTATTCCAAATCTTTCCTCTTTCAGTTTAACCCATTCCCCCTTGTCCTGCAACTTTTTGTCCGTGTAAAAAGTTGCTCTCCTTGTTTTGTAAGCCCCCTTTAGACACTGGAAGGCTGCAATGAGTCTCTCCAGATCTGTCTCTCCTCAGGATGGCAGTGATTGTATTTTCAAATTTGGATTCCAGGTGAGGTGCAGGGGCCTCTGGTGTCTTCCTTGGAGCTCCTTGGCAGAATGCAGGAATGGGAACCAAGGGAGCCAAGGCACCACGCAGGAACGTGGAGTTGCCTTGCCGTTGATAATGTTCTTTTTCTCCTTTCCCAGAAGAGAAGCCAAAACCAGATCCAGTATTAAAACCACCTTCTCCAGTCCTCAGACCAGAACCTACTGGGGAGAAGAAAGATCAAGCTGGGCAGACGACCGAGGCCCCCACCTCAGTGGAAGCCCCACCAGAACTCCCTCGTGC
>WEIT01025019.1:125406-179641 GCA_013389985.1 Dryoscopus gambensis
AGAGGTGGAAAGCGTGCCATCGCCTGCCAGTGCTCCTCACGCTGCTCCCTCTCCTCCTCCCACCCCGCCTCCCACCCCGCCGCCCCCGTCTCCGCCGGTTTCCGTTGCTGCTGTTACCACTACAACTCCTTCTCCACCTCCTCTCCCGTCTCCGAGTGCCCTCCCTGTTGTCCAGGGAGATTTAGAAGGAGAGGAGAGCACAAGAACTACTCTTAGCGAAGAGGTAAAAGATACTGAAAAGAAGGAAGAGACAGAAGCAGATGGGCAACTGGAGGAGAGCAGGGAGGCTCTGGGTGTGAACTCGAGCAAGAGTCCTGTCCCAGGTAAGCATTGGGCTCTGTGGGCTCATGTGGTGAGCTGGAGGATGAAGGAAAGGGGCTTCTTCTTCTTCCAACAGATGTTTCTGTTTCTATCAGCAAAAGAAAAAAGCCTGATGGTGCTGCGTGGCTGCCATGATAGTGAAATGCTGATCTTCGTTTGCAGGGATAGAAATCCCTCCTGATTGTTCATAATTGGTCACTGACTTGGATGTGTGTCCCAGGCTGGGATGGGCTCGTGCTTGCGTGGCAACACAGGGCTGGTGGAGGGGGAATGCAGAGCACACTGCTCTTCATGGAATCCCAAGATGGTTTGGATTGGAGGGATCTTAAAGCCCATCCAGTGCCACCCCTGCCATGGCAGGGACACCTTCCACTATCCCAGGGTGCTCCCAGCCCCGTCCAGCCTGGCCTTGGGCACTGCCGGGGATCCAGGGGCAGCTGCAGCTCCTGTTCCCCTCGAGGTGAGCGGTCGGTCCGAGGACCTGTGGCTCTGGATTTGGGAACCTCAGTAACACTCGGACCCCAAAGCCCTTGGGATGAGCCCCCTGAGCCAGCGATTTCCACAACTGCGGGAGTGGGGTCTTCTCCAGCTGTAGAAATGTGTCACCGTGTTCCCAGATGTGGGAAAATGAAATGGACCTTCACACTCACCCAAACAGCTGAACCAGAGTCACACCGGGGTCACACCCCAGGATCACACTCCGGTGTCACCTCAGTGTCACACCCCGGTGTCACCCACCAGGGTCACACCAGTGTCACCTCAGTGTCACCCACCAGTGTCACCTCAGTGTCACCCACCAGTGTCACCCACCAGGGTCACACCAGTGTCACACTGCAGTGCCACCCACCAGGGTCACACCGATGTCACCCACCAGGGTCACACCAATGTCAGATTCCAGTGCCACCCACCAGGGTCACACCCCAGTGTCACACTCCAGTGTCACCTCAGTGTCACCCACCTCTACCTGCCCAGCCTTCATTAGTGATGCTTCTGCTTTTCCTTTGCAAAAGTCACATGTAAGCAAAATGTACGGTTTACAATTTTAAATTTAAATTTTGCAGTTTACAGTTTAAAATTCACTAAAAATTGCAATTTCTGCAACTGCCTTTTAAAACCCGGCCTGTTTCTCCACGTGTTGTTACCTGCCTTTGGTTTCAGCCCTGTCACATCTCTGGTTTGGCTCTGAATGGATTAACACTCTGTGTTTCCTATGGAAAACTGCTTTTTTTGCAGGACTTCCTGGAGATTAAATTGTGGAAAAGTAGTTAAATGATCAGTTCCTTGTATTTGCTGCTGGAGGGGTGTAATGGGGGCTGTTCTTCACACCCAGCAGTGTTAAAGCATTTCGTGTGTCACATTTTCTACACCCTGTTCTGCAATTGTTTTGATTCCTTGGAACTTGGTTGAGCTTGGACAAAGAGGACAAACAGTCGGTTGTGATTTGGATCTTGTTGGTTTCAATTTTTTAAAGTAACATTTCATGGAGGGGGATTTTTAGTTTTTTCTTGGGTAGATGGGAAATCTCGGGCTCTGCTCTTGAACGCACTGAAGGTCTGAGGCTGGCCCTGTTCCATGTTTGTGTGATACTCAATGTGCTGATTTTAAAATCCAGTGTCTACAGATGAGAAGAAAGATCCCTTCACTACACCGACCATGAGGATTTTTCCTGTTAATCTTCTTCTATTTTTATTTCACTCAGGTCGTTTCACTGCTCTGGCACTTGTTGTTCTTTCAATCCGAGCTACTTCATAACCCAATTTAATTTCCTTTCAAAGGAGAGGAGAAATGGGACTCTGTAAATAAGGTTTTGTACAGACAGGTTCCAGCTTGCAGTGTTATCGCTGGCTTTGTAATGGCCTGTAGTTTAAATTTTAAAAAATTAACTTACAGTGTTTGGGCTTTTAATTATGCACAAGATTAATTTTAATGCTGTAATGTCATTATGCTCCAGAGCACACATTAGCCAAGCCATTGGCTTAGGCAACAGGGAAACGAGGAGTTCTCAAGTCCTGTGAAAGATGACTTGAAACTCAGATTTCTATTAAAAGCTCAGGCCTTCAAAGAAAGCACAAAGCTCTCCAAGTGTTTTTTTGTGCTTTACCCCTGATTTAATGATCCTGAACTATTGCATTTCTCTGCCAGCCTTCTTTTCAGCAATAATTTTCCAGTTCTTTCTTGGAGAGAGGAAGAGAGACTGAAATAACATCATGTGAGGCTGCCTGCTAGTTCAGGAACGAGGAGCAGCATGTCTGCCATATACATTGGGAAATCCAGATGCTGACCCCCAGGAGCAAGGAGAAAGGTTCTGTTGTTGTGTTTTTCTTGGACTAAAGGCCAAGAGATTTTTTTATGATCTCTGGAGTTAGGATTAAACCTGGGATAAGGGAAACTTCCCGAGCACGTGCTGGTAGCAGTGGGCTCTGTGACTTTGAGCAATATTTCTTTGGGGGTTTCAGCAGAATGGTGTTTTTATTAGAGAGCAGCTCGGCCACGAATCATCCCCCTGCTTTCCCTTTAAGGGGAGCCGAGCTGGGCTGGCTGGGGCAGTGCTGGGACCTCTCGGGATAATCTCATTCCTGCAGCAGTTCCTCCTGCCTGTCCTTTTCATAGCTATAACCTGGCCTGCCTAATTTTGGGAGACCTTCATCCCCTCCTCCCTGAGCTGCTGGGGCAGCACTGCTGAGGCTCCCAGGTGGATCCCCTATTTGCACTGGAGGTGGCAGCTTTTTGGGGATGAGCAAAGGGATTTGCCTGTTCCTGGGGTGTTTTACAGGACACACCTTCTGTCCAACAGTCAGAGAAACCAGACTTGGATTTTTTGCTCTGTCGAGCTCCGTGGCGAGAAAGAAAATATATTCAGACCCTTGAACATCTTTATCCTGCAGCAGTTCTTTTTTTACAGCTCAACAAAATGACTTTGTCAGTGATTGCAGGGAGAGGCCAGAGCCGAGTTGATCCTGTGGGGATCCACGGGAACCTCCACTTTTCCTTTTCCACTGGCATTAGGTCTCCACCAGATTTCCAAGGTCAGGGGATTCTACTGGAGCACCCCTGATGTATTTTACACTGAATTCTGCCTACTCTGAACACTCTCACAGCGGAGTTGGCAGCTTTAGTGGTTCAGTCTCTGTGTCTGTGGGTCACTGGATCATCATTTCCTGCTCATCAGCATCACTGGTTGTGCTTCCCTATGAAATGGGGAAGATTTGGTGGGTGTCAGAGCATCAAAGCACTGAGCAGTGCAGGATGTTGGACCCAGGGGATGGTTTCTTGCTGCTGACCGTGTTCCTGGTCCGAGCATCTGCCCACAGGGGACACGTTCCCCCTGTTCTGAGGGCACAGGTTGCGTTCCTGCCTCCTCAGGAATGATTGCCTGAGTTTTTAGGACGGGCACAGCTGTTATCTGCAAGGGGCAAGAGCACGTGCTTTTTAAAGCGATTAATTCCTACTCATCTGCTCAGCAAGGAGAAAAATGGATTATCAAGAGAGGACCTGGACGCTCCAATCCGCACTAAAAACATCGCCCTGGCTGAAGTCATCAACGACTGTTGCTTCTTACTAAATTCTGGGGTTTCTGTAGCTACAGTGAGGGACCAGCACGTTCCAGGGAACAAAACCGGAAAAATGTTGGTGGTGGAGTAGAATTTCTGCAGAAGAAGGTGCTGCCAGAGACCTGAGGCCTTTGATGTCATCATTCTATCATGGCTATTGCAAGAAGCAAAGAGGAAAAGAAGAGACTGATGTGTGTCCCAGGCAGAGCTCCTTGGAACACAGGAAGCCAAAGAACTTAATAGACATGGAATTCAAAGGGCTGTTTCTTGCAGAGCTCGTTTATGAGACATATTTCTGTGTTAAGTAGCCCAGCTGTGGCAAGCGTTTCTGAGCTGGGGAGGCTGCAACGAGCAACTTGGGCTGTAATTGGAAATATCTTAGAGAAATTTCTCCAGCACCGAAACCTGGAGAGGCAGAACCATAAATCAGGTGTCGCCTTTTTTTGATTTGTTGCCATAGCCACTGGAATATATTTTCTTTTCCGTGAGCTGGAAGGCGATGGTGGGTCTTTGCTTTGGTCTTTCGTGGCATGTTGGATAATAAAATAAAAATACAAGAGCTGGTATTAATTTAGGCTTCACAGTTGGCCCCACATCAGAGAGGAGAGGCCTCATGTCCCGCTGGATGGGCCGTGCGCTCGCTGGTGGGTGAATCCTGTGGGAAGATGTTCCACTGGGGAACGTGACACAGCTGCAGGAACGGGCTGAGGGAGCGCCGAGCCTGCTGAGCAGATCCCTGCAGTGCTGGGATTATCACTGGGAGTGGTGGCCGGGATAGTCTGGAATTAAGGGTTTGTTCCTCTTTCCAGTCCTCAAGTAAATCTCCGTTGTCACTCCTGTTACCTCCCTTTGTAAGGTGTGATAAGAGCTCAGAATGCTGGCTGGGTTTGCTGGTGTCCCTTCCCCAGGGGAACGAAATGAGCTGAAAACAAGGTCTGGAAGTGCGAATGGTGGCAAAAATGAACCCGCATTTGGGCAGGATTTAAACTGTTGGAGAGCACATGACGTTGCTCAACTTGGGGACAGGAAAATGGAAAAGAAGACCAGAAGTGTTGGAGTTGTCCCTCTCCAGGAGCCAGACTGGACACATTACTTTGTATTTCCCTACAGCCTCACAGATGAGGCTCCATTTTCACATGGATAATGCTGTTGTCCTGTTGGATTTGGGGTTTGGGAAGGCTGGCACCTAAACTCACTTTGTTTTCACCTAAACTTTGTTTGGCACCTAAACCCACATCAGCGCAAATTCTCCTCTGAGCTCCTGCAGCAGAAATTTGAGCTTGACAGAAAAAAAGAAATCTGGTGTCTGCTATTTTAAGAGGGAAAAATTGACCAACGTCTCGGGAGATCTCTGGAGATCCACCCCGGGCAGCTCCACAACACGGTCGGAGCTGCTCTGGCTGCAGAACCCCCGGGCTGATGGAAGTCGTGGGATTTAAGGCAAGACTCGTTCAGGAGGCTTGGCAGGATTGCAGCCTCTACAGAGCTTTCTTTTGCCAAAAAAAAGGTGGAAAAAATGTATTCTTGAGCAGCAATAATGTTCACATCCTGACAGCTGAGGAAGGAAACACCCCGGACCTTTGCCAGCCCCAGATCCATGACCCCTGAGTTTATTTCTGTGCAGTTAAAAATGACACATTATTTTACACCGTAGATGGTTTCCATGGTTCGAGTTTGAGGGAGTGAAATTCTGTCAGATTGAAAACTTTGTGACTGATCAGTTAAATTACGTTGCTGTGGCAATACTGAGGTTGTTGCTGTGCAGATGTAATCCCTTCTTGGAGAAACCCCTGGAAGTGGGGAAGTGACATCACCAAACAAGAAGACTGAAAACAGCGCCTTGAAAAGTGCTCAGTTTTCACTGAATTTTAGCAGATTTTGTGATGGAGGGACCTGGGGAGCCTGGCTTAGATCTGTGCTTTGCTGAATTCCAGAAATTACTGCGTGCATGGACACGTGCTCGTTCCCAGCCCTGGTTTTACCCCAGGACAGAGGGAATAACTGGGCTTTTCTTGCCGAGCTGCCGGGAGCAGCAGCAGAGCTGATCCTGGTTGTGTGAGACAAAGCCATGTTGCAGTCTGGGCCTGCTTGGCCCTTCCTCCCCGCTCCTTTGAGCCCCAGGAAATTCGGGATTTGTGCTGGGGCTCTGCCCTGCCCTCAAAGCCTCTCCTTATGGAGATGTGCAGGACTTGGAGCTTGGGAGACCCAAACTTTTCCAGCCATCGGTTCTGTGAATGAGCAGATGATGTTTGAATATTTAAATAAGACTTTCTTTTTTTAATTAACTTTGCTTTTGGGGTGTTCAGCTTGAAGGTAAAAGTCTTTCAGCACCGGTAGCTCCTGTTGCTCTTTGGGCTGGGGCCTGGATGTGGTGATTCCTGTGGGAATCCGCAGTGTGTCTGCAGGTCCATGGTCACCCTCCAAGCAGGGGAACACCCTGGAGAAGCCACTGAAGCTCGTACTTATCCTTAGGGGCAGTGGGAACACAGCAAATCCGGTTTCCTCTGTGCCCTTAGGAACAGAGTTGGCTGTTATTAACTCATTTATCCGTAGTGAAGAACCATTCAAAATTGTATTTTATTGTGATAAAGGAAGTGCACACTGGGTTTTCCCACAGCATCTGCTGGAAACCAAAGCCTGGAGCTGGGAATCTGATTGCAGTAAACTTTAGTCACAAAATCAATCCCATTTACACTCATAACTGGGCATGTGTGCCTGGGATCCCAATTTAAGCTGTGAGCAGTTGCCACAAATTAGGAGCAGATTGGATTAATGAGTTTGTCTCCTCTTAATATATTGTGTGGTTTCTTCTACCCTTTAGGGGGAAAACATGATTGGAGTAAATCAGTGCTGATCTTGGGAATACTCTGTGGTGTTTCCTTTGACTCAGTTGGCCAGGGAGATCATTAATGGTGGAGTTACAAACCTGCTTTTAAATTGAAGTATAAATCCAGCCCAGAGCAGTGCTGCAGCATTGAAGGAGTTGTCCTTTTGGATGAGATACTGGAAATTCGGGCTTGTTTATGGTTAATATTATAACGATGTTATAATTCTTGAGAAAAATATGTTGAGAACAACCTTCCCTCCCAGCCAGTACCTGATCTTTCCAAAAACTTTACTTTCTGAAGGTTTTTTTCCCTGCATGATCCTTGTGCTGTTGGCAGTGACCTCCTTGCTGCCCCAAGTGCCATTTGGAGCTTGAGTGAGCAACTTGTAAAACAATTCCTGTGTTTTGATGTCATTCTAATGATTGTTATTGCTGCTCTGAGAGCAAAAGTGGTGAAATCAAGCTGAATCCTCCACAAGGCTGCGACTGCTTCGTTTTCCTGTGCCTCAGACCAGCCCCTGAGAGGGCAGCTCAGCACCCACCCGCACCAGCCCCGCGCCGTTCAGTGTTGTAACAGATCACGTTTGCCTTGCAGCCCAAACTGCTGTAACTGCACCAAAGACCTGGAAGAAACCAAAAGACCGGACCCAAGCCACTGAGGAGGTGACAGAGGCAGAGACAGAGGTGAGAGGGAACCGAAGTCCTGCTTTACCCAGATTTAAAGATGGTGTTTCTCTCTTGAAATTGTACTTTTAGAGAGTTGCTTTCTCGTTGTCTAACAGGATCCAGGGCAGTGTTTTGGGGAAGAGCTGTGCTATTCCTCATCATCCTTTAGATAACAGGTGTCAGTATGTTCCCTGTCAAAGCTCTTCAGTTTTCTTTGGGTTTGCCTAGTTTAATGACTAATACAGTCACAGAATCACAGACTGGATTGGGTTGGAAGGGACCTTAAAGACTCGTCTCATTCCAACTCCTGCCATGGCAAGGGACACCTTCCACTAGAAGGTTCCACTACACTTCCACCAGCCTCCAGCCCTCAGGAACCCCTTCCAGCGAAGGGTGAGGGAGAAGTGGGTTTGGGTCCCTCAACACTGCCCCATTTTGGTCCCAGGCCACCATCCTGACACTGGGCAGGCTCTTCTGCACAGGGATATCATGGCAAAGGATAGTTCCCCTGATGACCAACTGATGGAGAAGCTGACAAAGGAAAATGCTGAAGTTTTTGGGCAAAACCACCTCAAGAGTGATTAGATGAGTAGAGAAAACCTCCCTCACTGCTCTTCTGGTAGGGATATTGCAGCAGGGAACTGTGCTTAATATCCTGGGTCAATTTGGTGTTAGAATTGATCAGAAAGGAAGCAAGAGAGTGAAAATGTAAGAGTTTAGACTGCCTAGTGCGTAGGTAAAAGCTGAGGTTGGCCAGATGTGATGCGGAGCAGGAGAGCAAAGGGTGTCACTGGGCCTGCACCAGCAGGTTCATCCTCCCCTGGAGGAGCCGTGTCTCCTGCACCACCCGGCAGTTCCACTGAGGAATTCTTCAGAGAATTCCCTTGAGAAGTCTGTAAGAAGCATTTTAGGATGTGGTGCCCTCAGGTGGGGAGGCGAAAGGAGCAGGAGCCTCCTCCAGAGCATCCTCAGTGAAGTTATTCCTTTGTTCAGCGCTAAGATGTGCTGGGATTTCTCCCGGGAGAAGCGCGTTCCGACGCCTCCTCGTCTGAATGCACAATCAGGCTGTGTCCTTGGAGAGCTCTAAAATTAACAGCCAGGGATACTATTAATGCTTTTTCCTGAAGCTGAGATGCTGGAATTGTGGCTGGATTTCACATTGCCTTCTGTAGTGGGATCTGCTCCAGTTGGCAGCCGGCATTTAAAGGAAGAATCCCCCAAAACAAGCACCACGTGCCCTTTACCATCCCTTTATCGTGGATGGTAGGAGAGGAGGAAAGCAGAGTTGTCTTTCCAGGCTCATGGAGTTGCTCATGGTTTAACAGTTCCCTCCATCCAGTCCCGTGGAGATTTCATGGGCAGCGCTGAGTCTTTCCAGTTACACCATTAATTATCAGTGGGTTATCCATGGGAGTGGGCCAATAAATCCCCCAGTGGCTCGCTGTGGTGTCCCATATCCCTGTGTAAGATGCATTTGTATTCCTGCTGCTCCCAAAAATGCCGTGTGAATCCATGAAGAGCCGTTCCATGTGCATTGAATTTGTAGGGGTGTTTTTAACAAAACCTCTGCTTCTGTCTGTGCTCCAGCCGAAGGAGGAGGAGGAACCTTCAGGGGACAAAGTACTTGAATCCGACCAGGAGAAAATGAGCCATGGGCTTCAGCTGGAGAGGGAGCCCTCGGAGCTCAAACCAGTGAAAGCTGTGGAAGAGAACGGGGAGCAGGAGGCCGAGCTGGTGCGGAACGGCGCCGAGAGCGTCTCGGAGGGCGAAGGCACCGACGCCACCTCCGGCTGCACGGAGAGCTCCGGAGAGGGGCCCGTGTACCAGTACAAACCAGGTAAGTCCTGCTCCACTCCGCTGCTCTGCCTCCCTCCTGTGAGGGCTGCTGACACCCCGAGTGTCATCCCCGTGGATGTTCCCAGTGGGGCTGCAGGGGATTCAGTGCTCGCCGTGTGCAGCTGTGCTGAGATCTGCAACCCAACACGCCCCGAGAGATCTTCCTGGGGGGCAAAAGGGGAGAATTGGTTTTGCCTTGCTGGGCATGGTTGAGAGAAGAGAAAATCCCTAATTCCTTGACATTTTTACGCATTTGGATGTTAGCTACAGCATGGTGGAAATGGCAGAGAGTTGATTCCTGTGTGATTGACAGCTGGAAACCATCCAAGAGATTCCATATAAACCAATAAACCTCTGAAATAAGAGGTGGTTAAATAAGAAATGAAAGTGCTCGTTGGGTCCTAAATACAAGTACATGTGCTCATAAAGATTTAATTTCCTGGGTAAACAGCTGCCTGCATCTTCGGATTTCTAGAAAAGTAAGGAATAGAAACAGTTTGTGGTTTTCAGTCCAGGCACTGCCCAGGTCAGTCCCACTGATTAGGCTATAGCATATCTCTAGAGTGTGTTTGTTATTTATGAAGACCTAACCTTTTTGTTATTTATGAAGGTTTTGTAATTTATAGACCTGAACTTCAATTAATCCACCTCATTTGGAGAGAACTTGAGACCAACTTCTCAGCTGCTCCCAATTTTAAAGCAATTTATTATTCAATTAAACTCCCTCCATATAAAATACTCATTTTTTTAGGAGCCCAGAAATTAAAGAGTATAATAATAATAAGGAAGGACCTGGAGAACCTGGTGGACAAGGAGCACCACCATTCAGGGATTCCACTGCAGTGGTTATTTCTTCACCGCTTTGTTCTGACAAAGACCTCAATTGCTTTGGTTTCTTTAATTCAGCGTGGTCATATCGTGAGGGGGAAACACAGAGGCCTCTTGATAGCTCATCACACTCAGGGTACCTGGCCAGTTCATTAGCCAAGCACTTCCTGAAGTTAATCCATAATTCATCAGCTTGATGCAGTCAGAACAGTCCCAGTTGGGTCCAGATGTCCTTTCACTCAGCTGGAGGGGTTGGATTGATTCCTGGGAAAGCAACACACATCAGACTTGTGCAATAGTCCTTGGTTTCAGCTCTACTCTTCTTAGAAAGGGGAATTTCTGCCTTTTGGAGGAACTGTGTGTTTGATCCCTGACTCTCCCTGCGTTGGGGATCCTTCCTGTGATGCTGCCCAGCTGCTCCTCACATGAAAACAGCTCGTTGAGAGCTTTCCAGGAGAAGGGAGCTACACATAAACTGCCTGTTGTGGTGTCGGCTCTTCCATGGTAAATGACAGGTGGACAGGCCAGGCATTCCAGCCAGGATCCAGCCCAACCATTTCTGCAGCCCTATATCCTGAAGCTCTGTAGAAATAAAACTGCATAAAGAGCTAAAGCGTGTAATTACTTCTGTGTATTTTCATTCCCAGTTGTTAAAACCCATCGTTGGAATGAGTCCCTGCTCGTGGCCTCTGTGGGCATGCAGATGGTGAGATCCCAGAGATCCAAACTGGGGACCAGGGAGTGAAATAGAGGAGTAATAAATACCTGAAGGGCTGGTAAATGCTGAGTAAGGCAGTCTGGCATGAGGGAGATCCAAAGGCAGCATCTCATACAGATGTTTTCCTTCAGATAAAGCGTGTTTTCTTCCCTAATTTCAAACCAACTGTGTAGCCAGTGACGAAAATCCCATCTCCAGGCCACCAGAGGCTGATGTTCCTTGTGCTAAAGTGGCTGTAGGTTTATGGGGTGATTTGCACCAGGCAGGGTCCTCCACACCCAAAAAGCCCCATGAAAAATAGGTGGAAAGTTGTAATTCCCAGATCATGGCCTGTGGTTGTGGCTCCTCTTGTTTCTGTTTGTTGTCTCCAGCCTGGGTTGTTCACAGCTCCATGATTTCATATTTTTGTAGGATACTTTTTTCCCATGGTCTCCTTGACTCCATGTTTATGACTCCCTTTTACACCAGACAAACCACTTTAACTTCTGCATTTTCACGCAGAAACTGGGAGTTGTTCCCGTTCCACCATATCCCACAGGAGAGTGGAAGTCGAAGTTAGAACTGGAATTGGTGACCAGGTCCGCGTGTGATTGCTCTGGACCTGGCTCTACACTCCCCGTCATTCATGTCCCTTTGATGCCACGTGTGTTCCCCTCCTCTCTCCCTTCAAAATGAAAATTAAATTAAACTGAACTTTCCCAGGCTGGTGCAGCAGCCTCTTCCCTTTGGATTCACCAGAACCACATCTGAGTGAGCAGAGGGTTTGTTTCCTGTGACTCTCAGGGACTTCTCTCCCTATAGAGCAGTGGAAGCCCCTGGACCCGGAGGGGAAGAAGCAATACGACCGGGAATTCCTGCTGGATATCCAGTTCATGCCTGCCTGTATCCAGAAGCCCGAGGGGCTGCCTCCCATCAGCGACGTGGTGCTCGACAAGGTGAGAGGAGAGCCCATAAAACAGGTACGTGCAGGGTTTCCTACAAATAAAGATCCCTAATGCCTCAGTCCTGAACCGTTTCCGTGCAGGCCTTTGGTGGGAAGCGGGAATAGTTGGTCTCATCACAAAATTGTACAAATAGAGGTGTTGGTGCCTGATGAATGTGCACAGAGGATTAAAAACTGAAGCATTTTTGATGGTCTTTATGTGGATTAAGTTATACCAAGTTGTTTTAAAATTTAAAATGAGCCAGCCGTGAAGAGCTGGGGATCCAAGCAAGACTGGATGGAGAGGCAGTGGCTTCTATTAGATCAATTAATTGACCTGTTAGATCAATTAAAAAGCAGAGAGAAGCTTTTGGGTAAACTGTTTTTTGATCTGAAGCAGTTTCTTCACTATTTATAAGCTGATTTAATAAAAGATCTTTAAGAACTCCATTCCCAGGTAGTTTTGGGATTTCTCTCCAGCCTCATCTCAGAGCTGATTGTCTCTGCTGGATGTCTGGGCTTGGTGGAACACTTGGGATTTCTGAGTGCTGACACCAAGGCCTCGTTCTGCTCTCACTGAGAACTGGGGAATTCCTTGGCTTTGATGGAACCACCACAGACTCACTCTTGAGACTCGGGGATGTGGGTGATCCTCCTGTGCAGAAACATTTCCACTCTGAGTTTCATACCCAGGCAAATTGTAAAAAGCAGCTTTATTCCCAAAATTATTTCATCCACCTTCTACTTTCCCATGACTTTTCTCACTGTTCTGTGTTTGAGCTTCCTGGGCTCAGTTGCCCATCTCTCATGTTGGCACAAAAGCCATTGCTTTGAGGGAGGGTGGCAGTTTTGTGCTCCTGAACCAAGACAGGCCCGTGTTACCATGATTTTATCCTCCATAATTCCCGCTCAGCCTTGAAATGTTTCCGAACTCCACGTGTTCCCTCAATAGTCACCTGCAGAAGATGTATTTTAAATTAAATGGTTATTTCTAGTGTAAGTGTGGATGCCTAAAACTTGAGGCGTTTGTTAAAAGCTTTAATTTGGATGTAAATATGTCTATTACGGTTTAGCAGAGGTTGTCTGTAGGCTGCATGACCTTTGCCAGCTCAGCAGCCCTGAGCAGCCCTGTCTGTGTGCTCTGCTCCCGGCACAGGTCAATCAGCCCAAATTGCCCCTGAGGACTCTGGACCCCCGGATCCTGCCACGAGGCCCCGACTTCACGCCGGCCTTTGCTGATTTTGGGAGGCAAGCCCCCGGGGGAAGAAACGTGTCTGGAAGTGTGAGTTTACCCCAACTTGCTCGTTTAAAAACTGGCCTTAACACTGATGAAATCCTTCCTCAGGCTTTTGGGCCTCTTCCGATGCTCCGGTGGTTCTGGTTTTGTCAGGATGAATGCAGGGGTGCTGTTTGCTTGGCTGACAAAACTTAGGGAAATGGGAAATGGTTGTGGAAGTTTGTCACTGGTACTGTGTGGGAAGGGCTCGATCTCGGTCCCGCTTCCCTGTGTGAGAGCGTGGAAGCATTTCCACGCCCGGACCCGGCAGTCGCGTGTGCGGTCGCGCGTTCGTCGTCCAACAAACCCGGCGCCAGCGTGTGAGCCTGGGAGGCTGCGCTGCAAAACGCACCAACAGAGCAAAGAGATTCTACTAACAAACAGAACGCACCCAGCGCCGTGCGTTCCTGCTTTCTCTGTGCTTCCACGTGTTGCCTTGGTCACTTCATTCCTTGCTTTCCCACTTTTTCCGCTGCTTTTCCGCTGCTTTCCCTTCTTTTCCCTGTGTCTGGCTTTGCCCACACTCTGAAATCCCTCTGTGAGTTCTTCACTCGTGCCTCTGCCGTGTCTTTCCCCGGGGCACAGGTGCCCCCAGCACGTCCCACCCTGTCAGTGCTGCTGGAGGAGGACGCTGCCGCCGTTAGGGACAGTCCCTGATTTTCAGCTATCGAGCTACTTCCGCTGTGTCCGTCTGGATGTGTCTAATGACACAGCCATCGTGAATCTTTTAAACCTGCTGGTTCCAGAAGAGTTCCCTGAATCACCCTGCCTTCCAAGTGTGCAGGTTTCCAGGAGTCAAACCCAACAATTTTGTGTCAGTGTTATATTTCTGGTTTGGGAGCAGCGTCGTGGCCGTTGCCTCGGTTCCGGGGTGCACATCCGTGTCTTGGAGCTGCCTCGGTGCCACTGTTTCTCTTGGAGCACCACCTGGTCCACAAAACCTCGTGAGGTCGCCAGTGCTTCCCGTGTTGGGGACGTGCAGCTTGTGCTGCGGCGCCTCCTCTCCTGTCCTGTGCTGGGTGTCCCGAGCCCTGCGGCGTCCGGGTAACGCGGCTGTCGCTCTTTGTCTCTCCGCAGGCCTGCAAAGTGCAGAGCACCCCTGGATTGCCCTCCCTGGCTCGGTGCGGGCCCCCAGCATGCCCTCTCTTGGTCTCGCCTCACCCACCATTGAGGAACCTGCCGATAGGGGTAAGCCAAATCCCCCCCTCTCCCCCCAGACTTTGCACCTTTTTGTAGAGTTGCCTTTTTTCCCCAACACCCACTGTTGATAAAGAACGACTGGCAGAAAACTTTACAAAAAGGTGCAACCTTGTTTAAAAAAAAACCGAAACAAGACTTGCATTGTACCCCTCTAGGCAGTCTTCAGTGGTGGGTGGGACATCACCAGCTGAGGGCATGCTGGGACGTTGGCCTGAGCGGGATCCGCGAGGGTCTGCACTTTGCAGACCTGTGGAAAGGGGGAGAAAAGGTAAGTCCCGCTTACCCCGTTCATTTGGAGCATTCAGCACATAACATACATCTTACATTTGCGCCTTTGCAGAGCAGAGCCTCTCTTTGCCTTGTTCTGGAGGAGGGCTGGAAGGTGACGTGGTTTAAGCAGCCTGTCCTCGACGCCGGCAGTTGTAGGATCAGAGGGTTCTGAGCCCCAGCAATGCCCGACGTTCCCCTCCCGTGACGCATGGCCCCCCCTGCGTGTGCGCTGCCTGTCCCCAGCCATCCCACCTCTGCACAGGCCATGCCATGAACCATCAAACCACTGCCTCTTCCTTGCCCCGAATAACGTCGAGCAGCTCAGCGCTAACCGCTTCCGGCACGCTGAGAATCTTTTGTTTTGCTTCTTTGGCTTTTGTCTTTGTCTCCCTCTTTTCGCTTGAACGTGTTGTGTGACTGTTTCCGGCACTAACCAATGTCACGTCAGACGGCACCGGGGTGGAATTGCACAGGGGCAGAATCCAGCTGGGCAGGCTCTCAGGTGCAGGCAGGGTTAGGTGAGCGTGGCGGGTGAGCAGGTGCAAACTCGGACATGCGGGGCTGGAGGGGACGGGTCTGTCCCTGCACAGGGTGCGTCTGCTTTGTCCTTCCCGAGAGGTGATGAGATCACCTCAGTTCTTGTTCCTGGAAGGCAGAACCTCTCCCACCATCGAAGATCAATTTCACTGTCTGAATTCGAAGCTTCTTACAGAGGGAGAAGCACTTCCATAATTCCTTGGATGGTTTCTGAAGCATTTCCGTGCCTTGTGGCCTGGGTGGGAGCACCAGTCAGGCTGTGCTGCTCTGAGTCTTTGGCTCCTCTGCAGGAGCCTTGTCCCTGCATCTTCCTGCTTTCCTTTCCCCCTCTTCCTGTGGAAGAGAGGTCATTCAGATTAATGCAGGAACACCTGCTAATATGCCCCAGAACCATCATTATTTACAGGAAGCCAGGCCTGACCTCGGGCACCTCTTTAACTTGCTGTGTAAATCTGGATCCAAAAACTCCAGACCCCTAGACCATTTCTGTTAAGAGTTGATCCATCTATTGTTTTATTGCATCTTCAAAGGAGGCTTCTGTTCACTGATTGAAAACCTAATCACACAGTTTGAACTGAGTTTATTCACAGATATTAAACACTTACCGTCTCAAAGAAAGTCTTTGTTGTGTTGATGCCTGAAAGGTCTGGGCTCAAAGGCAGCCGGATGTGAGGAGGTGACACGTGACACGCTGGTGCTCCGTGCATCCCTCAGTTTTCCAAGGGAGTCACCTCCTTCAGGGGTGGGTGTTTGCTGAAAGGGAACATTTGCATGGACCCGTGCCCGAGGAAGCTCTGTGCCCGAGGGAGCGCCGGCCTCTGCGACTGCATCCCCGTGCGTTACAGCCTGGCGTGTTCGGAAGGTCCTTCAGACCTCAGCTGCCTCTGCCGGAGATGGGGTCGCTGCAGGCCACCTCTCCTTGGCTTTGCCCCTGTTCCTGGGGAGAATGAGCCCAAAGGTTTAGGTTTTCAGGGCACGCTCCAGCCTGGCTCTGGTTGCAGAGCTCTCTGCGGGCCCGAGGTGTGTGGTGAGCTCTGGCACGTGTGGCTGTGACCAGTCAGTTTTCTGTTACATCACTGTCTGGTTTTTCAGCTGGGGGGAAGTCTCTTGTCTCCACGTTTGCAGCGTGGTCCGAGCCCGGGCAGCAGCGCTGTGTGCAGTGGTGTGACACCAGAGGTGGTGTGAGAAGGGGGGCTCCGATCGGGCCTTGCTGTGCCAGACCGGTGGATCAGGGCTCAGGGTGGGACCAGAGAGGGGACGGAGGGAGAGATCAGTGTCTGCTTTAGGAGCGTGTCTGACACACAAAAACATCCTGAGGGCTCGCTCTTCCACTGTGGGTTCCTCAGGAGTGATCAGCTGGTGTGGTTACGCTACAGGTGGTTGGACTTGATCTCGGAGGTCTTTTCCAAGATAAAGGGTTCTGTGAATTACAGCGTTCGTGGGGCTTGTGCCCCATGCAGTTTGAATAATTTGCTGGGCTGTTTCTGTGCGTGCCAGGGGATGTGAACAGGGGTCTTTGTAAGCTGAGAGGGGCACACTGACACCCTGCCCCTCGGAGCCCTCTCGCGGGCGTTGCTGGGCACACGGAGCAGGGCATGGTGTGAGGTCCTTGTCTTCTGACAGCATCTTCCTCTGTTGCTGTTATCCCAGAACGGAGCCCAAACAGGAGCTCCAGCGCTGCTGGTGATCGTGTTCATTTGCACACGTTTACCTTGTCAAAGGCAAGTGGTTCAACTCCCTTCTGCCTTTAAAGGAGGATTTTGCCTTTCAGTAACACAAACACAGGTTTGTGGCTGATGTATGACATAAGAGGCACCAGCCAAGAGCCCTTTTCTCCTATTCAGGAGAATATGCTCTTATTCAGGAGAATAACTCTTTGAGTAACTGCAGTGGTTTGGCCTTTTTGATGCTCGTTGAGCCCTTTGTTGAACAAAGCAGTGTTTGAAATGGCCCATCTTCCACAAGTGGCTGCTGAGCAGATTAATTACTGCTGTGGGAAGTACCAGGTTTGATAATGGAGTTTTACTGCGTTAATTTGTACCTTGAGGTTGGACATTTGTGATAAATGAGTTCAGAAAGGGCACAGGGGCAGAACAACCTCCCAGCAGCACCTGCTACCTTTGGTCCTTAGTCAGAAGCCTCCAGATGATGAGGAGGAGGTTTGGGGGTGTCTTGTGCCCTTCCACTTGTACATCTGGTGAAAAACTCCCTGGCTGTGGCAGGTTTTGTGTTCGGGAGGAGCATCACATTACACAGGATTGCAGAGGTGCTTGATGCAGTTCCAAAGCACCCTAATTCCCTTTCTTCTGTGGAACCACCCAGAGTTTGTCCCACATCTGCTAGGATCCATATTTTTACAGTGCAGGAGCTGCAGTGATATTCCTTCAGTGTGTTTTACGTAATTCCCATCTCAAAATGGCTCTGTTGGAAGCAATCTCCAGTAAAACTTAACATTTCTGGCAGAGCTGGTAATTTATCATTGTCTAAGTGCTTGGGATGGCATGTTTGAAATACACCGGTAAGGGCTGAATTCTTCCACACCTTCGCTGTGGTGTCTCAGTTATGCAGTTTCTGACTCCCAAGAGGCACTTTTGGCCAGCGGGGTTCAGTTCTGTCCCGCTGTAGCAGCACCCGGAGTGCTGCTGGATCATGTAGGCAGAGTCATCCCATCTCTCTGCTGGGAAAAGCTGCCCAGAGAAATGTGTTTGGTGCCTCCGTGTTCTGTGACCAGCCCGGAGCAGCGCTGGGCCGGAGGGACTCCTGGTGTCCCAGCAGGATGTGCTGGTGGTCAGCGGTGCCGTCAGCGGGTGTTGGCGTTTGCCCTGGAGCGCGTTACCCAGTCTGAGCTCGAAGCGGGAGGTAACAGGGAATGTTTTTGTCCTAGCTGTTGAACGTTGGACCGAGGAGATCTCAGCCGGGCCAGAGGAGGGAGCCCAGGAAGATCATCACTGTGTGTGTGAAGGAGGATGTGCACCTGAAGAAGGCGGAGAACGCCTGGAAGCCGAGCCTGAAGAGGGAAAACCAAACGGAGGACCCAGAAAATGTCAAAACCCAGGTGAGAGCGTAAGCAGGTCTGAGGGTGCAGCAGCTGCACCAGGTAATGGTAATTTGCCTTCCCTCTTGTGTCAGACAGTGAAACTGGGCAATGAATTCCAGTTGGAATCCCAGCTTTCCCCTACCTTGATGGTGTTTTTTGTATGTTTATTCTTGACCTGGAGTTTAAATGCCAGTCCTGTATATTAAGCACAGAACACCAGACAACCTCCTACCTCTCTTCCAGGACTGCTTTCCTACTGCTGTTTTACTGGAATATTTCTGCCTCCATTCTAAAGCAAACAGCCCTACATTCCCAGCACAGAACTTGCTTTTCATCCCCTTTTAGACCACATTTCTGCCCTGAATCCTCACCAAGACTGAGGTTCCTCTGTGAAATATCTCACCTGGTCCTGCCCAGCCCAACGGTGCCATCTGAAGCTCCCTCTGTCCTTCTCCCCCTCCTCTCCTCCCTGGGACAGTCACTCTGCAAGCAGATGTTTGTCTGGTGGTCAAGCTTGTAATTTGTAGGATAAGTTGGGATGGTCTTCAAGGACACTGGAATTCTGTTTTTGGAGCTAATGGTGGCATTGTTGACATCATTATCATCCTGCTTAGGAAAAAATAAAGTGCCTTAAAGTGAATTTTAGGAGAGGTTGGTTACCTCTGAAGGAGACAGAAGCCACTCCCTGTTAATTTGTATCTCATGGATTAAACTGATATAAAGAAGCGTATTTCTGACAGGAAGGGCTTTGTGCCTCTGTTGCACTTGACAAAAGCACTTGGGCATTTCCAAAACTCCTGCCCTGCAGCCTTGGTCTTTGGTAGCCAGGTCAGAAGTGGCGTTGGGCTGTGCAGAACCATGTGGTGTGTCACTCAGCTTCCCAGACATTCCTACAGGATGTCTCCATTCCCCTGTAAGAAGCATCCTGGCTCATTCCCGGAATCCCCGTGCACCACTTGTGCCTGAACTTCAGTGTTTCTGTCATTCAGGAGCTGTTCCGCAAGGTACGAAGCATCTTGAACAAGCTGACGCCCCAGATGTTCAACCAGCTCATGAAGCAGGTGACAGACCTGACGGTGGACACGGAGGAGAGGCTGAAGGGAGTCATCGACCTGGTCTTCGAGAAGGCCATCGACGAGCCCAGCTTCTCGGTGGCGTACGCCAACATGTGCCGGTGCCTGGTGACGGTAAGAGCCGCCCGCAGCTCGGGAGCTCCGCGGGCAGTGTTCAGCACGGCACCCCACGGGCTGATGGGCAGTGACGGAGCCTGGGGAGAGCAGAGTTAAGTGTTAGTTCTGAGTGTAAGGGAGAATAATCAGTGTGGAGTGTTTGTTTGTTGGCCCGAGGCGGAGGGATTCTGTGGAGCAGTCGTTGGTGGGAGTTGAGGACTCTTTGCTCCACCTGGTCTCAAGACGTGATTTAGGAAGTTCATAGAATCGTGGAAGCACGGAATGGTGTAGGTGGGAAAGGGAACTTGAAGATCTTCTAATTCCACCCCCTGCCGTGGGCAGGGACACCTTCCACTGTCCCAGGGTGTTCCAAGCCCTGTCCAGCCTGGCCTTGGGCACTGCCAGGGATGGAGCAGCCACAGCTGCTCTGGGCACCCTGTGCCAGGACCTCACCACCCATCTGTGTCTGTCATTTCCAAGGGAGCCCAAGATAAGCCAGGCTTCACACAGATCATTCTGAGATGGTGAATTTGGGACTAAATAACCCCCTTTTCCCCAGGTCCTTCATGACATGCAGTGAAGGAATACAAAGGCTTAAGCCTTCGGCAGAGAACAGGAGTGGTTTTAAGCAGGGGGTGTTTTTAAGGGATCCTGTGGATGGAAACATAATCCATCCCCGGGCGGAGGTGGTGTCAGCCAAGTTTGGAGTGTGACTTTACATCTGCAGTGTAAAACTCCACTGGAAATCCTGACGTGAGGCTTCACTTTCACAGCCTTGCAGAGCCGTGCAGCTCAACATGAAGAGCAAAATAAATTGTTATGGATGACCCCTCCTCTGTGGAGTTTATCCCTATTTCTGCTGATGTTTTTCTTCCCTCTCACTCCAGCTGAAAGTGCCCATGGCAGACAAACCTGGGAGCACAGTAAATTTCCGTAAGTTGCTGTTAAATCGCTGCCAGAAGGAATTTGAAAAGGACAAGGCTGATGACGATGTCTTTGAAAAGAAGCAGAAAGAACTCGAAGCTGCTACCACTGTAAGTGGTGTTTTTCTCCATAAGTTCTGAGTTCCCTCAGAAAGTGATTTCCTTTTGAGACAGCAGTTGATTTGGGGGGATTTTGGAGTTGAGACTTTCCTTCTGTCACTGTGCCTGAGGATAATAAAAAATATTTGCCTTGACAGTGGGTTTATACCAGCATCTTTCTGGGCTTTAGGAGAAAAAGTGTAAACAGTGTCTGTGAACATAAAACTGGTCTTTCAAAGAGTTCTGTGCTCTGGGAATGTGGTTTTGCAGAGCTGTTTTCCTGTTTTACAGCCAGAGGAGAAGACGCGGCTCCATGACGAGCTGGAAGAGGCCAAGGACAAAGCCCGGCGGAGATCCATTGGGAATATAAAATTCATCGGCGAGCTTTTCAAGCTGAAGATGCTGACAGAGGCCATCATGCATGACTGCGTGGTGAAGCTGCTGAAAAACCATGACGAGGAGTCCCTCGAGTGCCTTTGCCGCCTGCTCACGACCATTGGCAAGGACCTGGACTTTGAGAAGGCAAAGGTGGGGCAGGAATGGGAGCGAGGGATGAGGCTCTCTGGGCAGGGCTGGAAGAATGGGTGTGGGGTGTTTTTATTTGAAGATTTGTTTTTTCTTCAGGATTTTCCATATGGTGTGAGGAAATCGTCCACTCCTCTGTGGATGTTTCGTCATGACCTGGCCTCGCTCCCTGCTCTGTAATAGATTCTGTGTCGTTTTCAGCAGTGTTCCCCAGTTGTTGTTTCCAAAGATTTTATCGAAACACACAGCCCAGAAATGCTCAACATTTACTTTTTCCAAGTTGAATGTCCCTCTCTCTTTGTAGCTCACAAAACATTCGTATTTCCAGCTGAAGGTTTATGTTACCTACAGAGGCCACCATTTAATGTGTTGTTCAGGTTAAATCTAAAACACCCTCACAAACTGGTCCAAACCCCGGCCTGAGCCTCGGGGGTGCCTTTATTTTGTGTCCTCCTTGTCTCCAGTTGTGCTGGGATGCGGCAGCTCTTCTGCGGCCGCAGCGCTCCCGCATCCTCCTCCCCATTTTCCAGCAAATATGTCTGTAGCACGGAGCACTGCGCACTCCAAGAGCTTCTCTTGGCACAGGCAATCTGCTGCTCCTTCACAAAACCAGGCTTGGGATGAAAAACTCGAGGGTTTTGCCAGGAATCAGTGGGACTGGGCTCTGGAAACAAACGGAGCTAATTGTGTCCAGCTGCCCGGGGCAGGGAGTTCCCTCTCCACAGGCTGCATCTCAGAGATCAATCCTGAACCTTAAGGGGAAGGAATTTCCCAGCTTGTTCTGTGAGCATTGACCAAAACAGGGTGGTTTATCAGCAATCCCTGGGCTAAACACCCCGTGCCGTGAAGGCAGCACCAGGCGCGGGATTCAGTTTCTCCTTGTGCTTTGGGAAGAAAACCAGGTCTGACTTCCAAGCTGAGGTCAGGCTGGATGAGGCCTGGATGCTGTTTTGGTCTTTCAGAGCACTGCAAAAGCCAACATTTCGGTGCTCTGCTGGTCCTGCACCCTTGAGCAGGGGCATGGTGGGGTGCGGAGCGAGGGAGCAATTCCAGATGCCTCTGTCCTATCTTTGGGATTGGTTATTTCTGTCAAGACTGAGAGAATCCTTCTTAGTGGGGTAGACATTTCATTATTTGTTTTTGTTGAAGCTGAACTGTTAGTCATATTTTAATTAAAACTTCTGAACGAAGTCCATCGGTCATATTTCCCCATCATCCCTAACTTCGGAAACGTTTGCTCCCAGAGCTGGAACTTTCCAAGGCAAGGCCAGACACAAATTTTAATGGGCTTTTTCTTGTTTGCTTAACTACAAGGACAAGGGTTTAGCTGGTTTTTAGTGAAGAGAATGGGAGACACTGTAGAAAAGTGCCCTGAAACACTTGTTTGAAAGAACCAGAGGCCCTATTTTGAGGAAAAGGCTTTTTAGAGCTTGGTGAGCCAAATTTAGACCTAACAGGAGTTTCTCTGCTGATCCCAATTCATGTCTTAGTGTGAACCTATTGGCATTCCAGCACAGCACGATCTTCTGGATGAGAAGGGGTTTGTGGGGTTTTTTCCCACTCGGAGCCCATTGAGCTGTTCTTGCAGAGAGACCCAGAGCTGCTGCTCAGCCTGGCCTGGCTCAGACAGCTCGGGGGGGTGAACCACAGAATGATGTGTCTTAGGCTGGTTTTGTACCCATTTTGTTTCCTGAGCCAGTTTTTCCTGGGCTGAGGTGAGCACACAGCTGATTTGAGGAGGGGAAGCTCAGACCAAGATATGTTTTCCATGGATGTAATGTTTATTGTGTACATGCAGAGGGTGTAGATGGTTTGAGTAATTAAAAACCCAGAGAAAGTGTGTGCCTGCACACTTGTGCCTCATTTGCTGCACTGGCTGCCCTGTGCACCCTCAAATCCATCCTGGAGGGGTGTACAAGACCCAGCACTCGCCTCTGGGGAGCAGCCCTGTGTCCCTGATGTTTCTGGCACAGGAATGCAGGACCTGCTGGGTGCCCCTCAAGGGAGTATTTCCATTTTTCTCCGCAGCACACTGATGATGATGTTCTTCTTGTCTAGCCCCGCATGGACCAGTATTTTAATCAGATGGAGAAGATTGTGAAAGAGAGGAAAACCTCCTCAAGGATTCGGTTCATGCTTCAGGATGTAATAGACCTAAGGCTGGTAGGTCCCAACTCCAGTGAGTAAAAGTGTGAAATCACGGAAGCCCAGACTGGTTTGGGTTGGCAGGGACCTTAAGGATCATCTCACTCCCCCCCCTGCCATGGGCAGGGACACCTTCCCCTCGCCCAGGTTGCTCCAAGCCCCGTCCAGCCTGGCCTTGGGCACTGCCAGGGATGGGGCAGCCACAGCTTCTGTGGGCACCCTGTGCCAGGGCCTCACCACCCTCACAGGGAAGAATTTCTTCCCAATATCCCATCTGATCCTGCCCTCTGGCAGTGGGAAGCCATTCCCCCTTGTCCCCAGACCCTCTCCAGCTCTCCTGGAGTCCCTTTAGGCCCTGGAAGGAGCTCTGAGGTCTCCCAGAGCCTTCTCTTCTGCGGGTGAACATGCCCAGCTCTCATGCCGGTCTGTCATGTCCCCTTCCATATCCAGGCTGGATAAGCTCTCATGCAAGAGCAGGGATTCATGGCCCGAGTAGGATGTTAGGGGGAGATCTGTTTCCCTTCTCCCCAAAGTCTGGCTGTTCAAAGCCAGGAAATGTCTCCCTGTTGTCCTGGTGCCGTGGTCAGTACCCGCGCGGTGCAGGTGAGGATGTGACCGTGGGTGGAACAAACCTTCCCAGCACCGGTGATTTCCCCCGCAGGGGAGCTGGTTTGGATTGTGTGGAGGCTGAACCATTTTGGCTGCAGGTAGATAATTACCCTGAGAGCTGTAGTGAGGCTGCAGCAAGGTAAGGGACAGCGTTGTCATTCCAGGGCTGGCAGGGCCTGGGCAGTGCGTGGCTGAAAAGACACATCATGCAGGGAAAGTGTTTTTGGAGTGACAGCTGCCCCTCTCTGCAGGATTCCTGTCTCAGCTATCACCATTACTGGAGTGCCAAAGCACTGTCTCCACTTAAAATCAGTCACTTTTTGCTTTTTTTATTTTCAAGATTTCATTTTTTCTCCTCAAGCTTGGAGGAAAGGCTCCCACCAAGAGTGTCAGTCATAACCAGAGAGTGACAGCAGCTCTTCTCTTTCCTCTGAACCTTGAAAGAGTGGGAAGCTGGGAATGTGCAGGCTGGGGGTTAACATGTCTTGAACTCAGGTCATCACTGCAGTCTCTGTGCCTGAGTACAGGGCTTTGCTCTCTGCTGCTGGGATAAGCATGTCCCTAACGTGTCCCAGCTCCACAGGGGTTTCTCCAGCCCCTCCAAGGCATGACAAGGCTGGGAGGATGAGGCCTCGCTCCCAGTGTTCAAATTCCCCGTGTTTGATGCTCCCCTGGAAGTTTCCCTGAGCACGTGTTTGGTTTTTTTGCTTCTTCTCCAGTGCAACTGGGTGTCACGGAGAGCAGACCAGGGCCCCAAGACCATCGAGCAGATCCATAAAGAAGCCAAGATTGAAGAGCAGGAAGAACAAAGGAAGGTGCAACAACTCATGACCAAAGACAAGAGGAGACCGGGTAAAGTAGAAGCCAAGTTGGCTGCTCCTTTCACTCCTTTCACATCCAGTGGCCTTAGAGGGAATCCTACATAGAAGGAAAAAAAACTGTGGTTTTTTTTTCCTAAGTGTAATGAGCAAAGGCAATTGGGGCCTGATTATGGCAGAGGCTGGGAAAGGAACAGATTTGCCATGGGTTGGCTGTAGGGATTTTCAGGGGCAAATCCCATGGGTGAAAACAACCAGCCACAGGCCAACAGTGCTTAAGTTTTCCATTCATGCAAACCACGTTTGATTTTGTAACAGGCTGCCAGAAATCTGTTCTAACAAGTTACTCCTTAGGAGTCAGATTTGCCATCCATTCTCATACACTACAGAGTCTCCTTTCAAGAGAAAAACGTCTCATTTCAGGAGAAACTGTGTTGTCTTCAGCTGTTAAAGTCGTGAGGTGCTGACTCTGCGTGAGGGAGTGTCTTGGCGTCACCTTAAACTGCTCCTGGCCCTCAGGGCACTACCTGAAGATGAATTTGGAGTGACTGGGAAAATTAAGTTTGGGACAGAACAGGGCAAGGAGAAAGTAATTTTGGGGATTCTTTAATAGTAAGGATTGTCACATGAAAGTGCTTTGAAAACAGGGCATAAAGAAAATACGTGTAGACTTCAATTATCCTAAAAGTGACACCAGGAGAAGAGGAGGAACCGGGGAGTGCCTGAGGGGCTCCGTGTCAGACCAGCCAAGCACTGGGGGAATGTGTGGGGTGAGCGAGGCTCTGGTCAGGGAAGGCATCTCACCCGCTCCTTCGTGAGCTCCTGAGCGTGCGGCACCCGCAGGAGGGCAGAGCCAGGAGCCGTCCCTTCCCAAAGCAGCCCTTGGAAGGAGCGAGAGCTTTTGTGCCAAGGCTGTTTTGTGGGAGCACAGGCAGGCAGGCTGGTTGTGCCGTGCCGGCAGGAGAGGCGCTGCTGAGCAGGACCCTGCCGCGGGGAGCAGGGCGAGCTCAGGGGCTCTGTTTGTCACCCTCAGGTGTCCCGCGGGTCGACGAAGGCGGCTGGAACACTGTGCAGGGGGCAAAGAACAGCAGAGTGCTGGACCCCACCAAGTTCCTTAAAATCACCAAGGTAGGTGCCAGCACAAGGCTCCTTCAGGGCAATAAAACTGTCAGTCCAGGGAGGACTGGGACGGCGTGTACAGGTCAAAACTTGGGGTTGGGACGTTTTAAATCCTCAGAGTTAGTACTGTGTGTTAAATAAAGCCCCATTATCTTCTGGATGTTCCTGTTTCGTCCTGAGGGAAAGGAGTGTGCAGACTTTGTCTCTCAGGTTCACAGTGTCCTTTTAGTAATCCAGAAGCTGTTGTCGTCAGAAAATCTGCATTTTATTTGGTGATGAAAACGTGAGTCAGGGTATTGTGTGACCTGGAGATGCAGCACAGCACCCATGTTTGGTGGGTCTCAAACACCTGCTGGGAATCCTTGGCTGCCTCAGGTTCTTGATTCTATTCAATCATTCATCTTCATCTATACTGATGCTGCTCCTCAGTAAAACAGGGAGGCCACGTCCACTGTGACATGTCACAAACAGCAGCACTCCAGGCTTGGGAGGCTCCAGCAGAATGGGAAGAGCTGTGTCTGCTTTTAGAGGTTTCTCGACTTGGTGGCATGGTTGCGTCCCCCAGTATGTGATAAACTTTCATGTTCATCCGCCAGATGAGCATCTTCCTGTTATTTTACCATTAGACTGGTGGATTTGGGACACTTTTCCAGGCTGCAGGTTGGGCAAGTTGGAGATTCCTCCTTTTTTAAACTTCAGAACAGCTCTGGGTTTTCTTGCCAAGGAAAAGTCTGGCCTTCACATAAATCAGTGACTCCTAAACATTCCCTTGTCCCACTTAATGTCACTCGCCCTGAATTTTTACACTCAGTGCCTGGATTCTTGGAGAGCTGTAAAGCAGGACCTGGACAGACTGCAGCCGTTCCGCAGATCCAGTCAGTTTGTTCCTTCAGAAAGTCATAAAACAGTCTCCAAAACTTCATCAGCAGGAGAGGTTCAGCCTCCTCCTGCCTGGGCTTACGGCTCACCTGGGAACAGCCCTTCTCCTCTGTTCCATACAAATGGAGCTGGTTCCACAGCAGCTGCTTTGGAAGGACAGAGGAGCTCACCAGAGATCTGCGGGGTCACCACCTCCTTGTCAATAAATTCTCTCACTGAACATTGTAAAATCAATGTGCTCTTCCAGCCAGACACCACTTCTTCCCTCCAAGTTCTGTGACCTGTTGTTGTCCTTTGCCCTCTGGATTGTTTGGTGCCCTGCAGATCCCCACAAAGCCATGACTGGAGGGTTGATGGACAGTGGAGCTGTTTATACACCACAAACAAACTGAACGTCTTTCAAATACAGATACACTGAGCTTTTCCAACTTCCTGAGCTTCAGAATTCCCAGCAAAAAGAAGCTCCTGCTCACTGTGAATGTCTCTCACTGACATTTGGAAGAGGCTCTCTGTGATGCCCTTTGTTTTGTGTCCTCTGTCTTGGGTCACAGTTTGGTCTTCCAGAAATACGTTAAAGTGTATTTTGGTGTTCACAAGACTGGGATTATTGCCAAAAAATCTCCCATTTGTTATTAAACTGCACGATTTGCCCTTGTAATGGTACATCCTGGTGTGTTTTGCAGCCCACAATAGATGAGAAGATTCAGCTCGTGCCTAAAGCCCAGTTGGGCAGCTGGGGGAAGGGCAGCAGTGGCGGAGCCAAGGCAAGCGAGATGGGTAAGTCAGGATGGACCCTCACCCTCGGCTTTGCTGCCAAAGAGCAGATTGGGGTGGGGTTCACACAATCACGGAGTGTCCTGAGCTGAAGGGACCCACAGGGATCAGAGTCCAGCCCCTGGCCCTGCACAGACCCCCAACAGCCCCACCCTGGGCACCCCTGGAGCTCTGGCAGCCTTGGGGCCGTGCCCGTTCCCTGGGGAGCCTGGGCAGTGCCAGCCCCCTCTGGGGGAAGAACCTTCCCTGATCTCCAGCCTGACCCTCCCCTGGCACAGCTCCAGCCGCTCCCTGGGTGCTGTCCCTGCTCACAGAGCAGAGCTCAGAGCTGCCCCTCGGGAGGAGCTGCAGCCCCCAGTGAGGGCTCCCCCCAGGCTCCTCTCCTCCCCTCTCTGTGTGCCCTCCTGACAGGGAGGGTGGAAGGGGGGCAGGAGCAGCCTTCTCCCTGCACTTCTCTCCCCATCGCTCTGAACCAGCTCCGGCTGAACTGCTCGGTGATGCCAAGGTATCAGCAGCTCCTGACCTTGTCGCTCTGCTCTGTGTTGTCTCCACGATCTCCAGACTCCTTGCGACCAAGTGCCACAAGTCTGAACAGATTTTCTGCCCTGCAGCCTCCAGTCTCCCCAGTATCTGCCTCATCTGCATCTTCAGAACTAGAATCTCGCAGGGCCTTAACGAGGTGAGTGTCTGTCCGTCGCTCTTCCTGCTGCGCTTTCCACCCCCTGCTCTGGCACCAGCACTCGGAAAGAAGAGAATTCCTTGCCTTTCCAGGAATGGCTGGGTCCTTTTTCCCCTCTGAGTTAACTTCAAACACAGCTATATTTTATAATACCGTAGGAGAGAGAGGTGGAATTAATTTTTAAAGCCATTTTGATGAATGTTCTAGTTTCCACTTCACCCTTCAGCTAAGGGTAGTTGTGTTTAACAGATTAAAAACTCTTCAGATAAATTGTAGTAATAAATAGGTTGGATTTAATGGCTGTGAATTCAGCCAGGTCAGTAGGTTTATTTATCCAGAAAAACACACCTGAAACCTGGCAGAAATGCAGCATAAAACAGTGTCTGACCCTTCCCAGAGTCTGACCTGCCCATGCTCCCACATCCCACAGAAAGCTGCAGAGCCTCTCTCTCACTCCAATTCCTTCAGGGCCGCAGCCGCTCCAGTTTGGAGCGTGAAACACATATTAACCCTCAATAATTTATTAACTCTAGACACAGTTTATAAATGTACAGTTCATTTAAAATGTCACTGGATCTTCCTTCCAGTGCACACGAGCCCTGAAGTGTTTTCCTGGGTTGTGCCTCTAATGTTTTCCCTCCTATTTCAAGCAAAACTTGGGCTTACCTGGAAATTATTCCGTTTTGATATTGCTTTGCCCGTCTTACTCATTAACACAATAATTAATAGGACAGATCGTTGTCACCTGTTGCTGGGAGCCTTCACTGTTTGGGAGGTATTTTTCAATAAATGGGTAAAAATACAGCTCTCATGGAATCACAGAATGGAGAGACTTTAAAGATCACCCATTCCCACCGCCCGTCATGGGCAGGGCCGCCTCCCACTGCCCCAGGTTGCTCCCAGCCCCGTCCAGCCTGGCCTTGGGCACTGCCAGGGATCCAGGGGCAGCCACAGCTGCTCTGGGCACCCTGTGCCAGGGCCTCCCCATCGTCACAGGGAGGAATTTCTTAACATCTAATCTAAAACTCTCTCACCATTTCAAAGTGAAGCAGAGTCCTTGTGTTATGAAATTCACCATTCCATGTATAACATGGGTGCTGTAGAGCACTGCTTTCCCATGTGCTCTCTAGGAAGCGTTGGCTCTGCCTGTCCACTCTGGGTATTTGTGTTTGTGCATCTCTGAAACTGAGTTAATTTTGCTTGTAGGTACAGCTGTAAGAAATGGGAGTCAGGAATCCTGCAGGGTTTGGGGGGTGGTTATTTCCTGCAGTGAAGCCCTCGAGTACCTTCTCTAACCTCTGAGCGTGTTTGTGTTCGGCAGTCGCGGGAGCACAGGCAGGGAGAAGAACGACAAACCTCTGCCGCCTTCCCTGTCCCGGCCCAACACCTTCCTCCGGGGCAGCAGCAGCAAGGAGCTGCTGCTGGACAACCAGGCCCAGGAGGAGCAGCGCAGGGAGATGCTGGAGACGGTGAAGCAGCTGACAGGAGGCATGGAGATGGACAGGAACAGCACCGAGGCCGAGAGGAACAAAGCCAAGGAATCTGGTAATGGCTCCTCTGTGCTTGGGGAATCTTGCTGAATGTGGGGAAAGGCACAAGGGAGGATCTGTCAGGAGCAGTGACAGGTGTCCGTGCAGGGCCAAGGTGGGGATTTGGGTGTGGGACAGATGGTGCACAGCAGCTTTTTGGCACCGTGTTGTTGCCAGCTCTCCTTCCGAGCCGGCCCTGGTGCCGTGGGACGGTGGCACCCACCAAGGTGACTCGTCTGTCACCTTGTCAGTCCTGCAGCTCCTGCTTTTCCCTCCTGCCAGCCTGGGCTGGTTTGTTAGTGGGAAAATGTGGACTCTTAGGGTGATGTTCCCTGTGGACAGAACCTTTATAGTAAGGACAGCGTTCAGCTCCTTCCCTGGGAAACATCTGGAAATGGCTGCGGTGAGGGAAACACCTCGACTGCCACAGCACAGGCTTATCCTGAAGCTTCGGGACGTTGTAGACAATCTGTGGGGACCAGGGTTTTGGGATGTGATCAGGAGATTGCCTTGGGCTGCTGCCCGTCGCAGTCAGCGTATTTTAACTTTGCTGCAAAAGCTCCCATTTAATTATTTAATGGTGGTGCAGAGCTTTGAAGGTGTTCGACCTGTGCCACTGCCAGCTGTGATCCTGCAAGGTCAAGTTACAGAAATACTGGGAGTTCATGTGGGGGGAAAGTAGCCAGGAAGGAATCACGGAATCCCGGAATGATTTGAGTTGGAAGGAACCTTAAACTCATCCCATTCCACCCCCTGCCATGGGCAGGGACACCTTCCACCTATCCCAGGTTGCTCCAAGCCCTATCAAAGAACCACCCTGTGCCTGAGGATGGGACAGGGGACACACCTGCTCTGGTGACTGCTGTTCTCAGAATGTCATCTCTAAAATGCTGATTTTCCTTTCCCAAACATTTTTTGTTGTTGTATTTCCACCAGCCAAGCCAGAAGCTCCCCCAGCTCCAGTGCAAGAAAAGCCTTCGCTATCAGAAGAGGAAATAGAGAGAAAATGCAAATCTATCATTGATGAGTTCTTGCATATTAATGATTTTAAGGTAAGCAAGATGAAAACCTCACTCAAGAGAAAGCTCTGAGGGTATGGAGTGCTTTCTGTCCAGGACCTGTCTCTGTGAGCACCCAGCCCACACAGAGGCAGCGGGGCCGGGCAGAATCCGGGCAGCAGCAGCAGCAGCAGCTCCATGAGCAGCTCCATGAGTTCCACAGTTGTCTCCCAAGCTTGTTTTCTGCCCTGCTGGTCACAGGACAAATAGCCCAGCCTGTGTGTTTTAAGCAGCGAGATGGATGTGTATCTGTCATGAATCACTGAGCAGCTCCATAATACCAGCAATTTTGGAAGGAGAAAAGCTAGTGGGAAAATAAACAGAGGTTTTCATTTAGTTATCAAAGCATGTGCTGTTTTGATCTGGAGGCAGATAAAGTAATACTAAATATTGAACAAACCACTCCAGAGGATTTTTAATAAACATTGGAAATTACTGAGCAGCTGTCATCACTTCCTAGTTAAAAGGTTGAAATTTTGTTTCCCTTGTAAATGGGTTTCTTAGCTCGTCCAGGGAGTTTGCAAGAAGTGTTACATTGGCTACGAAGCTGCTTCGTTTGATCTTTAGCTGAAATAAATTTCAAAACCTGCCAAGTTTGAAATGGCAGCACTTGGGAGTTGCTGGTTTGGCACCCTAAAAGCAGAGTTGCTGCTTCCATTTCATTGGGCTTCCAATTAATAATTGGAAAGAGGAATATTCTCATGATGGATTGTTTAGAGTTCACATCTAGTTATTGGGATAAATTATTAAATACTTGGTTTGGAGAGGAAAAACCTTGCTCTGATTGGCACTGGGCTGGCCTGGGACCCAGGGGCTGGTGAGCCAAGGAGTCTCTGCTCCTTTTCCTGCTTGTGGTGGACTCCAAAGCCTCCCCCTGGGTGCCTGGGCTGAAGGGGCCACTTCAGTTCCCTGTTTGCAAATACAGCAGCGTATTTCTGTGGCTGGCTGGAAGTGGCGCTGAATTGCATTAGACAGGGCAGGGCTGGTTAAAAGTCCATGGAATCAAGGCAGCTTGTTTGCATCAGGAATTACTTTCTGCTGGGCAGTTCTTGGTGCTCGTCAGGTGCGGCGGAGCTCAGACTAACTCTGCTCAGACTCGTGCTCCTGCAGCCCCCCGTGAGTGGGTTCCTGCTGTGTAGAGCAGAGGAGTGGCCCTCTGCAGGTGTTTGGTCCTCAGAGTTTGACCTGACCATGAACTCGAAGTGCTGAGCTGTGAGCCCGGGGACAGCAGGGTCGGCAGCAGGGTTCCCTGTGAGTCCGGGACACCGGGATCCTCCTGACGAGTCCGACCCGAGCGCGCGGGCCGGGACCGCCGGGCTCCTGACCTGCAGAGAAAAGCTCCTCAGGGCCTGAGGAAACACATCTGGGGCTGCCAGGTCTTGGTAACTCAAGGCATAACCAGTCACAGAGCAGGTGCCTGTGGTCAGGAAGGCCACTGAGATCCGTGGGCTGCACCCAGAAGGTCACTGGAAGGTCCTTGTGATGGCAGTGGAGATTTTTGATGTGGGTCTTGGAGAGCTGCTCTCAAAGTCTCTGAGTGTTTTCTTTGTTTAAGTTGCAAAATGCACAAATCAGAAAGTAGGAGCTTTAGCAAGGGGAAATCCTCCTCCAAGTGCTCCCCAGCTATTTTCTGCTTCTTGCTGGGCTGTGGGTTTGTACCACAGGCGATTGTGCCAGGTCAGATCAGTAACAAATCTAACCTGATACTCTCTTTTTGACTTGGCCTGATGTTTGATGCAGTAATAGGTGTTTTGGTGGCATCCAGGAGACAACTCCTGCCATTTCACCAAGCAGCCCTGGAGTGTGATTGTATATTTTAAAAATTCTTACCTGAGTGATATAGATTCCATTATTGCTATTACTCTTGTTTTTGTTATTATTACATGATGAGGTTCCACAGCCTAATTCAGCACTTTGCCTGGCAGCCTCACTAAATACTCATTTCACCAAAAATCCCCAACGTTACAGTAGGACATACTCCTGTGCCACGTTTTTGGCTGCTTTTCAGTTCAGGGGTGACTGCTGTGTGTCGTTCCGCAGGAGGCCGTGCAGTGCGTGGAGGAGCTGAGTGCCCAGAGCCTGCTGCCCGTGTTCGTGCGCGTGGGAGTGGAGTCCACGCTGGAGCGCAGTCAGATCACCAGGGATCACATGGGCCAGTTGTTGCATCAGCTGGTGCAGTCGGGAAAGCTGAGCAAGCAGGATTTCTTCAAGGGGTTGGTATTCTGCACGGAGAATCCACAGATTCTTCTCCTCAGTGTTTCTTGCAAATGGATGCTGTGCTGCAGAGAAATGTTCTCCCACCTTGTTTTGGTATCCTGCCCTCTCCACACATTCTTTTGTAAGGACTGTATCATCTGGGTGTATTTATAAGGAATATTATTATTGTAATATATTTTAAAGTGTTTCAGATGCTTTAGTGAACGTAAGTATGTTCATATTTATATCAGCTTTTATTTCGAAGCAGATCCGTAGGTGTCTGTTTAAATGTGTGTGTTCAGATCCCTGTTCTGTGCTGCATTTCTCCCTGTTTGCCTTTTGCAAATCCCTGAATGTAACTGGAAGAGCAGGAAGTCAGAATCCTCCACACAGCATTAGTACCTGGGAGCTCCTGTGCATCCACAGAACCTCAGCCACTCTCCCACCGGGAAAAAGGCTTCACCCACACAATCCCATTTCTCAGGACACCTCATCTGGAGCAGCTGAATCCTCGAGGGGCTGAGGAGGAGAACATGCAGCAGATGGGTTGGACTTGCCTCAAGAGACCTGAGTTTCAGCTGCTGGCTCATTTCAGCTCCCTGAGTTTTGTGTTCCCAGCCTGGTGTCCAGTCCTAAAACAATCCATGTTCCCAGGGAGGTCCCTGGTGGCACTCGGTCCTCGCTGGGGTGTGAGCAGGAGGGATAAAACAGGGATAGCCACAAATGCAGCAGTGAAGGAGCAGATGAAGTAACTGTTTGGGTACTGAGTTCCCGAGGAGCTGGCTCTGTCTGGCTTTAATTTGAATCCCTGTCACTGTGGTACCACCGAGCGCTCCGACAGGGAGCTCCCTGCACCTGCGTCTGTCCCTGAATTCCATCCAGCTCACAGGAAAGGTTTAGGCAGCCTGAGCACAAAACCAAACGGAACAGCTGAAAAAATCTGTATCCACAGGGAGAACACTTGTGTCCACACAGCACTGATGGTCAGAGGGACTCGTTTGAGGTGATACATATCCAAAATGTATTGGGATTAAAGCTGTTCTGGAGTTTCCTGGAGTTTGGATAAGTGGATCTTGATGGAGTATTGGTATCTGTGGCCTGAATGTGGCATAAACAACATGAAACAGCTCCTGAAGATGTTGGAAAGGACAAGTGGTGTTCGCTGGGTGCTGAGGAGAACACCAGAAGAATGAATTATTATAAATAGAGGTTTTCTGGATCTATCTGTTGGATCTACAAAAGGTGGTGTCTTTTCCACCATACTCTCCACGTTACTGCATGGAGAAATTCAGTCCTGGCAGTTTGGAAGTACTAAAAGCATAAAATGGCAATAGGGTCTCGGTTACCTTTGCAATTCTCCTCACTCCTCTCTCTCTTCACCCCTCTTTTATGTTACAAAACATTTTTAAAGTGCAGATTTCTTTGCAGGAAATATCCCCAATTAAATTTTATTTAATACTTGATGTTTTTCCTTCTTCTAAAGCTTTTCTGAGACCTTGGAGATGGCGGATGACATGGCCATAGATATACCCCATATCTGGTTGTACCTGGCTGAGTTGGTGACCCCCATGTTAAAAGAAGGAGGAATCTCTATGAGAGAACTTATACAGTAAGTGCTGCTTTCCCAGCTGTGCCTGCAGTGTTTTCACAGCGTGGTTCCCACCACGGTGAAGGATGGGCAGCGCTGGAGGCTCAGCTCCCTGCCAGAGCTGGTGGAAAGCTTGCAGCACATCCCTGGGGGCCGCACCGCTCTGAGGGCTCTGCTGGGAGGGGAGCTTGGTGCTTGCACCCTTGGAGAAGGGTTTTATCCATAAGTCTGCTGTTTGTTTCAGCTGAGCTTAAAAATATCCCAGTGCTGTAGAGTGGAGTCATTTGGGAGCACAGAGGCCCTGGGAGTGGGACCTGTAGAGAGTGAGGTACTGCAGAGGGGTCCGTGTGGCTCAGAGTGGTCACTGAAGGAGGGCAGGGTTAGGTGGGATATTTAGAAGAAATTCCTCCTGGTGAGGGTGGGCAGGCCCTGGCACAGGGTGCCCAGAGCAGCTGTGGCTGCCCCTGGAGCCCTGGCAGTGTCCAAGGCCAGGCTGGACACTGGGGCTTGGAGCAGCCTGGGACAGTGGAAGGTGTCCCTGCCCAAACTGTGGGATTCTGTGTCTCTTACCTTGAGTGGGTACAAAGCTTTGTCTGCAAGACTGGAAACCATTTCCTGGACCAGAATTCCTGTATTTTCTGTATGTCCTTACATACTTGGGGATTAACTGGAAGCCAGGGGAATGGTTCCTATTTCTATCACCAGTATATTAAGAAAATACCAGTGTTTTCCCTCTACCCAAATACAGCATCCCACAAAAATTAGTGGATTTGACATTAAATATAACTTTTTTTTTGATGTAAAATTCAAGTCTTTGTAATTAGCCCTGTTGTGACAAGGTCACTGCATCACTAAACGTTTTATCAGCAGTGCTGGATTAATCAAATCCTTCCTCCCTGGCAAAAGTTAAAGGTGATTTCCTGCCTCACTTTGCCCCTCACCCCTTGCTTTGCATTCCAAATATGAGATACAAACACCTGTTTTCCTTTCATTCCAGAGAATTTAGCAAACCCTTGCTTCCTGTGGGAAGAGCCGGCGTCTTGCTTGCCGAAATCTTGCACCTTCTATGCAAACAAATGGTGAGTGCCCAGGTGCTCCTGTCCTCCGGAGGGAGGAGTGGATGCAGCGCTCGTGTTCATGCATGAAACCTACACCATTCCCACGTGAGGACGTTTAGGGATGGGCCAGCCAGTGCAGATAACTTAGGAAACCTGCCTCGCACCCCCAGTTTCCAACCAAGCCTTACGAGGTTCCAAAAAGTTGAGTTAACTTTTTGTTTTCTCATCACTTTTCCCTTTTGCAGGTACCTTTGCACCTGGCTTCTCCCAGAAGCTAAGAGTGCTGAAATACTGCAAGAGGGACATGCTCAAGGGATTTCTGGGCTGACCAGAAGCAGCAAGTGCCGGGAGTCTTGCGAGAGAGCTGTTCTTGCAGACCGGAGAGGTTCTCAGGGTTCGGATAAGCTTCCGATGGCCTCAGACTGCTGGGTGCTTATCCAAACTAAACCTGCCGACTCTTGAGGTTCACCCAGCACTGGGGTAGTGACACCTCCTCACCCCGTGACTCCGAGAGCTCTCTTTCACACCTCACAGCTGCGTGTCCAACCAGTTTGGTGGTTTCCCTATAACTTGTCTCCATTTTTGTCTTTTTTTTCCTTTTTTTTTTTAATCCAGCTAAATCCTGCACTTTGGGTAGTGTCTATTTCCAACCCTGTAAAATCCCTCGCTTGCCTTTTTTTATTTTTTCAAGCATGCATTCAAGTAAGGTTGAATGTTCCAGGAGCATTTCAGTCTAACAGTGCAAAGAGTGTCTTTTTATTTATTTATTTTAGTCTTGTGCTTGTTTGGACAGTCAACTTCCATTTTTTCTTTAACTATTCTGTGAAAGAAAAGCTGCTGTGCTCTGGGTGTGGAAGCACAGCCTTGGGTCTCTGTTTCTGCCACAGTTTCTGATTCAGTCTCGTCCAGGCTAAGACTTGGACTCGGGTATTTCAGTGTAATATCAGCCATCTAATCCAGATCTTGATGGATCAGAGCAGGAACTATGCCCAGTTGGCTCTTAACAACCTGTATTGTAAACTGAACATCGTAATCTGCTTTGTAACCTAAAAGTCAGGCTGCATTTCTCGGCTTGGCTTAGGCTACTCAGTGATCTCCTGTGAGCGGGCGCTGTAAGGTGAAACTTTGGCAAAGCATTTGGGTGAAAAGAGCTGGTTGTGCTCAGCATTTTTATTCTTGTCAGAACTGTGTGTGTCAGAACTGTGCCCTCCGAGGCAGGAGGCTCAAAGGTCAGTGTGACATTAGAGGCTGCAAAAGGCTGAAGTGTCTGTGCTCAAAGGCACTGCTCTCAAGGTTTGCAGAAACTCTAGGAATTGAGGAGAGAATTGGGGATTATGTGCCTGAATGTGAGGCTTGGTCTCTGCGCAGAAAACAGCCGTGTGAATAAGGAATTTTCTGAAAGGAGCAGTGTGCCAGAGCCTTACTGTCAAGGCAGGGGAGTGTGAGTCACGGGGTAAGTCAGGAGAAGGATCTGAGTCACCCGTGCCAGCTCTGTGTCAGGCCGTGGGAAACTGTTCCACCTGTTCCACGTGTCACTGCTCCTGGGCAGCCTCGGAGCTCGTTGCGAACCCCCCGTGTCACTTCTGCCTTGTCCGTTCCCGTCACGAGGCGCTGCCCACCTGACAAGGTGTGCATACCCGGGGGGATTGCACACGTGGTTCCTCTTGCACGGGCTCTCCAGATGTCCTCACTCATTGCCATTGGGTGGCTGAACTGTCCTTTATTCCTCCTGACACAGCTGCACCATTCTGGCCCCCGTGAGCTCCCGGGGTGTCCCTCAGCTCTTTAAACTGGACAAACTGCTTGTGTTTCAGAGCCATAAGAAAGTGGGAGCCTTATGGAGGGAGTCTGGCCTCAGTTGGAAGGACTACTTGCCCGAAGGGGAGGATGTACATACCTTTCTCATGGAACAAGTGAGTTCAGATCATTGGCTTGATCATCCCGTTTGTTCTTCCTCTTCCATCCCATTCTTAATTGCAGTTGGAATTTGGGGTGAAGTGTCTCTGAGTTGGGGTAGATGATTTCAGCATCACCTTTTGAAGTACAGGGAGGACAAGCCCGTCCCCACTGCTCCCAGACACACATCTCAGGTCTCATGGCTTCCTCTAGGAGACCTGTTTCTCCAGCTGGGAAAAAAAAATTCAAGAATGAGTTTTGGAGCAAGGACAGACAATCTGCAGAAGGGCCACAATAAATGGTAGCAGTTATTCACTCATCCCACCTTGGATTATGACCCTGGAGGGAGCCAGGAACTGATGGATGCACCTCAGCTCTTGCTGGTGCTGCTCCTCAGGAAGACGCTGTCCCCCTTTGGAGCTTCGAGTGATCCACTGCCCTTTTCTGGCACTGTGGAAGTGCTGCAGGAAATGAAATGAGTACCATGACCTGGGCCTTGCTGAGGGGACTGCAGCTCCTCCTGTCACAGTTTTCAAGGGACTGGGGCACTGGCTGCAATTCCTTTGAGCCAGTGCCAGCTCTGGTCATTGCATTCCAGCCCCTGTAGCTCCAGCTGGGCAACACACACTTGATTTTGTGCTCTGCTGTGCAGGGCTGGAGCTGCCTGAGGTACCTCGTTGTCTTTGCTGGATAATGTAGTTCCCTCATGTTTGTAAAATGCTTCCTAACCTTTGGAACAGGGAAAGTTTATATTGCTGTAATGATAACTGAGCAGCTGAAAGATGCCAGGAAGCAGAATTAAATGTAGTTTCCTGCTTCAGTCTGGTGTAATTCAGCCTAGGGAAGTACATTTCACTAATTCTCATCATCACATGTGGTGTTGCAGAAGTTGGAGTTCACGGAGTCCAACTGTTCCAGTTCCCCAGAAGCACTTTCAGAGAAAGAACTCTCTGCGGAAGAGCTGAACAAGCAGCTGGAAAAACTCATTGTGGAGGACAAGGCGAATGATGAACAAATCTTTGATTGGGTAGAGGTACAAAGAGATTTTCACCCTCCCTGCAGACTGTTTAACTGCTTTTATAAATATGTTCTGATCTGAACATCATGGGTTTAGGACACTGCGAGGATTTGGTCTGTGCAATCAGCACTTCCAAAGAATTAAAATATAATCAGTTATTTAAGAGTCAGCTTTAGGAAGGAAGAATTTTAGCCATATTAACTGTGTAACTGCCTTTTAAATACTATAGACTTTCTGCCACTGACTATCCTGCTTCTGCCACTTAGTACATTTTAGATGTACACTGCTGCATCGTTTCTTCACAAAACAGGGAAAAGAAGCTTCTCACTCCATTTTTCCAACATGACCTCTGCAGACTTCCCCCTGTAAAAACATCCTAGGCAGTCACTGAGAGCACCTTTTCCCAGTGCACTGGGCCAGGCACTGGAAGAGAAAATAAAGGAAAAAAAAGAGGAAAAGGCCTCTCAATCCACTGGTCTTTGCTGTCAGTCTCTGGCTGCATTCTTCAACCTAGATGTTTAGTGTCTGAAATTATACCCAACCTGATGCATTTGCATCTGTGCTTACACTAAATCTTGGTCAGCTTCAGTTCAGTTATTTCTGTGGCTGAGCAATGTGTTAGAAATGTCATTTTTCCACTGCTGTTAGAGGAGTCGAGAGTGGGACGAAAGCAGCACTGAAAATCTGGGATCACCCACAGGCTCTTTGGAGCCTTGGACAAGTTCCACAGCCATTCCCTGAATTTCTTTTACAAAGCAAACAATCTCCACCCAAGGAACACGCTGTGAAGTTTGTTGGAAGAGCCTAAAACTCTTTGAAACTGTGTAAGGGCGTTGCAGGAGCCCGGCGCGGTTGGTTTGGTTGTGCAGACAAACGGCTCCTTGCGGGAGGCGTTCCGTGGCACGCGGGTCCCGTGGGAACTGGCGTTGCCTGTTGACGTCCCTGAGGGAGTTTCAAGGAGTGAGTGGGGAAGCCGAGTGTTTGCAGGGGTGAGCTGGGTCTGTGCTGCAGCAGCAGCTGAGCCTGCACGTGCTGCCAGGTTCAGCGCTGGAGTTGGGACGCGGCCGCGCTCCTGCAGCGCCGTGTTTTTAACTGGTCCATTTGCTCTCAATTCCAGGCTAATCTAGATGAAAGCCAGATGAGTTCACCTACATTCCTTAGAGCTTTAATGACAGCAGTTTGTAAAGCAGCTATTATAGGTGAGTAACTTGCAGTGTAAACACCACACAAACCAAACCTTCAAAGAATTATTTGGTATTTTTCAGGTTTATATCACATTTCCCTGCCCAAGGCTGTGTTTTATCACACGCTAAGGCTTTTCCATCATTTGGGATTGTGCCCAAGAGCAGGGTGTCCCTTGCCCATGTGACAGGTATGGTGTTTGCAAGGTGACCCTGGTGTGTCCCAGTGACCTTGTGTGAGCAGGGCTTTCAGACAGCGCTGGGTAACGCCAGCTTGTTTGTCAGTTTTCTTAACGAAGGTGGAAATGACTGAGATCATCATTAAGGCAATTAACATTTCCACTCCTGTGTCAGCAAAGATGCGTGGGCACCCCAGCAGTGGCAGCGTGGGCTGCAGGAAGAAGCCAGTCTGGGGCTCAGGCTTGTAAGAGTTTTATATCCAAAGTTTCAGTTTTGGAAAGATGGTTTATGTGGATTGCTTGACTGTACAGCTGTGGGCTGGAAATGCAGGAAAGGGAGGGCTCCCAAGTCGGACACGTGAGCCTCGGAGCCTCGGGGGTCTGAGTAAAGCACTGCAGCCAGAAACATCTGCTCACTTCACTCGGTTTTCTTTAACTTTACTGTTGGCATCTGGCAAAGCAGAAAGTGGTGCTTGTAAAGGGTCTGGTTCTGCTCTGAGCTGTGATTTGGGGGAGAGAAGGGGCTGGATTCCATCACGTGAGGCAGGGGAGGGACAGCCCAGTTCCTTCCTCTCTCTGGGAACAGAACCGTGCTCATGCCACCTAGCGTTAACAGAGACATGAGACAGGATTTCATTTCCAACGTTTAAGGGTTCCCTGTTGTGTCAGGAAAATCATCCTCTGGTTTCAATCTTGACCTTGCCTCTTTTTTCTTTTGTTTTCAAAATATCGCTTAATTGGGTTGCGTGATCTACTTGAAAGCTGCTGAATAATTTATCCGTGTGGCTGATGGACTTCTAATGCATAGTTTTTATATATTCCTATTTCCTATGCCATGTGCAACTTACTATTCTGTTTCTGCCTTGGTATTTTTAGAAAAAAAAAGAATTTTCTAAAAACCTTCTGTACGCAGTTGCCTGTGGAGACACAATGTGCTCTGCAAAGTAAGGGTGTGCTGCTTCTGCGTGCGTTAGAGCTGCGGTCACTGCAGACACTGGCTGAATTTAGGGAGCTGTAAGGACCAAGACTTCCAGAAATAGCCATTAACCAAAAATAGTTCCTGTTGTTTCTCATCCTCCTTTTCTCACCACTCTGATCTGTGTTTGTGATTTGCATAAATCGAGGCAATCAGAGACCTGTCCCTGTTGCCTTGTGCCGAAGCTGACCCTGCTTTCTCCTGTTCCCCTCAGCGGACTCTTCCAGCTTCCGAGTGGACACTGCTGTTATCAAACAGAGAGTGCCCATCTTACTCAAGTACCTGGACTCAGACACAGAGAAGGAACTACAAGCACTTTATGCACTACAAGCATCAATAGTAAAACTTGATCAACCTCCTAGTAAGTGTTGCCTCTGTGCTGGGGTTCCCGCAGGAGGGAAGGGGGATTCTGTGGGGGACTGGGAGAGGATGTGCTTTTCCTTACCTTTGGAGGTCGCAGATGAGAGAAGCCGCGGTGCGGTGGGTTCCGCTTGTCCAAATTCCAGCTTTTTAGAGCAGCACAGGTTCCCAAATGCTTGGCCAGAGGCCGGCTCTTCTTTTGGTTGCTCCTGTGAGCAGGCACACAGAAGGAAGGACAAACCTCTGTTGATAAAAAGGGAGCAAAAAAAGAGCAGTAAAAAATAAGCTGATGAGTTTGCAGTGCCTGGGCATGTGAGAGCATGGGTGTTGTTATTGCACTGCTACTCCACAGATGTCTGTGGGCTTGGAGGGAATAAAATGAGTTGGTCAGCTGATGAGTTTTGTCCCAAAGATGCTACAGAAAACTCTTGTGGGACAAGAGGCAAGGGAGTAGCCAAAGAAACAGGGATTCCCAGGGAATCTGCAGCACAAAATCCAAGAGTGCCTCAAAACACCCAGCACGCTCGTCCTTAGTGCCCTTTATGGCATTAGTTGGGCATTATCTGTCCTGATGAGCCACAAAAATCCGGGCTTGGAGGGAATCCAGGCATGTGGTGCAGAGGAGATGGGCTACTATGGGTTCTGCTTGCCAGCCAATCTCTAGATAGCATATTCCCACAGCCGCTTTCCCAGCTTTCTCTCCTCTCTGACCGTGTCAGAGGGGTCGGTTTTCCCCCTCACCTGAGTGTGAGCAGCAGTAACTGAGTAGGAGCCCTTTATTTTCCTTGTCTCTCCCTCTCCCGTGCCAAGAGGTCGCGTTAATCCCCTTATCTGCAGGCGCGTCTCTGGCCGCAGCCGCAGCTGACAGATGTTCCCTCCCGTTATTCCATTACTGCAGATTTGTTGCGGATGTTTTTTGATTGCCTGTATGACGAGGAGGTCATTTCGGAGGATGCCTTCTACAAGTGGGAAAGCAGCAAGGACCCAGCGGAGCAGAACGGGAAAGGAGTAGCGCTAAAATCCGTCACGGCGTTCTTCACGTGGCTACGGGAGGCCGAAGAGGAGTCAGAGGATAATTAAAACTTAAAATACAGATTTAAAACAAACAAACAAAAAAGAAACAATTTAAGTATTTTTTTAAAAAGTTTCACGTCTTCGCCAATCACAGTGCAGCAAGGCCAATTCTCTCTCGCAGACCCCCCTTGCCCCACACACGCACGAGTGGGAGAGGTAAAACCCGATAAACACCGAGGTGATCATGGAGGCAAAAAGGTACTTGAAAAAAAACCCACAAAAGTAAACTTCAAACCTGAGGGCGGGAGCACTAAACCAAAATACCTGTATTATTTATAGAAAATATTTTGTTTTAATATTTTTTCTTTTCTTTTTAAACAAGGACTCATACTTAGGAAAACACACAGCAAAACAAATCTGTTTAGCAAAAAACAAAAACAAGTTGAAAACTTTTAATTTATTATTTTAAGGACTGCAAATGCCAGTGTAATTTTTAAATTTGCAGTTTCTGTAAACAAATTGTATAATAGAACAAAAGCAGAGAAATAAATTTCCCTCCCCTTCATACGCACCTCAGTTTTGTTTCAAAGCATGATAAATAGACAAAACTTTGAAGGGGGTTGGGGTGAGCTAGATGAGGACGAAATCAATTTTTTTTTAATTGTCATCAGATTTTTCTGCCTGCCTCTCAGCTTGCTTCAGAAATTTAAAAAGAAAATAGTAATCAAACCATACATAACCTTGGATCGGAAGGAAATGCATTTGAGAAAACGGCTCCGGACCAGAGTGCTCCAAAAATAACTCATTGAAAACCGTGCTACCCCGGGGAAAAAAGTACTAGTGATACTTTGAGAACCTTTAGAGCAACTTTAAGGCTTGTAAATACATAGAACAAATATTTAAAAAAAAAAAAAAAAGAAAAAAAGAAATTGACTCAATACTATTTCTTTTCACTTTCAAAATATAAAGAACAAAATAAAGACAAACATTGCAAGTTTAAAAGAAAGTAAAACGACTTCTCCTTTGACAGCTGCTGAATGTGTGCACCATCCTGAGCGGTGCTGGCTTCCTTGGCATGCCGTAGGTCCTCGGGCCCAAATTGTGTACATATAGTGTGTGTCTGTATGTGTGACTACCAAAAATGAGGGGTGAGAGCAATTGCTGTTTTAAAAAAAAAGAAAAAAGGAGAAAAAAGGGGTTGCTGTTGTGCCGAGAGAACTCCCTGGCTGGGGAGCGGCTGGTGGCTGCGGGGCCACGCAGGTGCAGTTGGTTCCCGAGGCTCGGACGTGACCTCGGGGCGCACGGTGCCCGCTCCCAGCTGGGTTTCTCCAGCCAAGTGGCAGTCGCGTCTCTCGTGTGACTCGGATCTGTGGCGTCGTCCTGGGAGCTCTGGAGGTCGCATCGGTGTGAGCCGAGATCCAACAGCCCCGCGCCCGTGGCCGCCGCCCTNCCGGCCCCGGGGCTGCTCCAGACCGAGCTGCTGCTGAGCACGGGAAGGCCCTCGCGTGTCTCTCTTCGGCCACCAAAGACCTGCTGCTCTCGCCGTGGGAAGCACCTGCCATCAAGGACTCTGCAAAGCCGGGGAAGCCCTGAGATGTGGTTTGTGGACTGTGGGCCATGGACCATGAGTATGGTGGAGCATTTGCTGGGGGTCTCTGCAGCACTGGCTGCTCACATGATGCTGTCTTTCTTTCCAGCTGCTAAATCACTTCTTTTTAAAAAAAAAAACAAAAAACAAAAACAAAAAAAAAAACCCACCCCAACAACAACAACAAAAAGAAACAAACAAAAAACATAGAAGGGAAGAAAAGCTATAAATACATTAAATACTTTCCTAGTCTTACTTTTACATGTAGACAATTGCTGTACTTGCCTAAGGATGTGATTTGATCACCACGGGGAAGGGAGGAGGTGCCTGGTTGTGGCCAGAGGGGAGATGTCCATGAGACACTTTCCCTGTTAATGTGTTCCATGCCATGAATCTGAGCTAGAGAATCCATGGCCTAAAACACTAGAGCATTGTTTGGTTATTTTTTTTTTTTTAGTAACAATAAAACACTTTTCTCTGATGTTTTGCTAAAAAAAAAGAAAGAAAAAAATATTCTCACCATTAATATGCTCATGTATCTGCATGTACCACATCCAGTGATGCCTTGGCCTCGCCATTGGGCCCAGAGGTTTGGATGGGCTCTCAAGGTCTTCAAAAGGTCTCTCCCCACAGAACCTGCACCCACCAGGGCCCCAGGAGTGTCTGTTAAACCTCTGCAGAAGGTTGTGTGAGTGCTCTTCTTCCAAAAGGCTTTTTTTTGAGTGGAACATGATGGTTTGTAGTAGTTAAATAGTTGAATTAAATGGATGCGAGTTTGTATGTAAATAAGGGTAAATATTTGCCAAGTTGGTGTGGGCAAACGATGGAATTCCTCTCAGGGTGGGCAGTGTCAGAGCCTGCTGGGAGCGTGAGCGTGCGACAGCAGAGCTGTGCGAGGACTGGTCCTCTCTCATTGCCTTGGGTCGGAAAGGACGAGCTTGCTGTAGAGCCCTTGAACAGCCCTGTGAGTCCAGAGTGTCAGGGCTGGAAATCTGTCTGGGGAGCTTAAACCTTCCAGCTGAAAGAGTTGGAAAACCACTGGCTGGAGGGAATGGGAATGGCCAGCAGGTGGGTCGGGGTGAGGTGAGAAAGTCTTCCCCTTTGTGTTAGAGCCTTTAATGTTAGACATTCCAGGGGGTGAGAACTTGCCCTGTTAGTGTCCTGCAAAGGCCAGGAAGGGACTTCCCAGAGATTTTCAGGAGGGGTTTTGCAGAATTACCCAAAATTGGGGTTGCAGCATGGCTTCTCTGAAGTTAAATCAGTTCAGCTGCACGCTGGATGCTGTCAGCAGATTATGCACAAGGCCTTGAGGTCTCCAGCTGTGGGTGTGTCACCTGAAGTTTCAGCTTCCCAACAACGTCACTGCAAGGAGCAGAACTCCAGACTCCTTCCTCTGCTCCTCTTGTGTTCTTTGCCATGTACTTACTGCACCCAGTTGCTTTCCAGTTTCCTTCTAGATCAGCACAGATTTGCAGATGGTTGTGGCTCCTCAGGATGTGGCTCATGAAAGATCTTTGTAACCAATTTCCTGTGAAAGGTGCTAAAATACAAAAAAATCCCTGTAAGATACATGAAATAGAAAAGGGAATTATTAATTAAAATAGGTTCCCATGGGAATCTGATTTGTAGGAACTTCATTTTGTGCAAGTGAGGAGAGGTGAGCTGTGGCCACTGACCTAAAGTTACAGCAAAGCCTCAGCAGGGAGGGCAGCAGGTTTACACCCAGAATACTGCAGGTTATGCTGAGGTTTTTTTCTCCTAGTCTTGATCCTATTTAAACACATCTTGTGTGCAGGCTCCTGGCTGTGGCAGGGAGTTAATGCAGCTCAGCAGGGAAGAGTGGCATTAGAACCATTTCCACTGCTGGGAGCCCTTCTTTTCCCGAGGCTGGGCACTGTTGGAAGCACAGGCAAGGAGCAGATGCATTGCTTACATCCCTCTTTATTAGAGGGATATTTATTTATCATTTATTAGAGAATGTCCCCAAACCTGAAGCCACCAAACAGCTCATTTTCAGGCCAGGTGTCCGCCTAAGGCTGGTTTCTTTCTAGGAAAGTGTTTTCAGAAAGGGATCAGCCATTTCTGGGAATGAGGTCAGGAAATGCACTGATCTGGATGCTGCACTCTCCATTTGTGTCAACGTGTTCAGGTTTTACCTTATTTTCCAAAAAAGCCTCAGCTCCAGGAGCAGATCTCAGTATGTGGAAAAGTCTTTTCATAGAATCCTAGAATATGCTGAGTTGGAAGGGACCCATCAGGATCATGGAGTGCAGCTCCTGGGGGTTTTTTCCTGGGATCAGCCCTCTGTGTTGCAGGACGTGGTAGCCCACATGGCAGGAGAGGCTCAGAAGGGATTCCTCTGCAGGGATGGTTTTTAGTGTGCACAAGGCAGGTTTAAGCCAGTAGTAACTTTCACTGGTTGTTGTTGCTGGACTCACAGAGCTTTTGTTCCAACCCTATAGATTGTTTTTACTGATAAAGGAAAAACAGGGTCTCTAAAAAGTCCCCTTAACTTGCTGAGCATCCTGAAAACATTTAAAGCCAATTGCAGATGTTGGCATCCCGTTGCCAGAGGGTGGCTGTGATGGTTCCTGCTGCATTTGGTCCCACAATGAGTTGTTTGTAGACACCCTGAAGCTGGCTGCCTTGTCAGAAGTGTCCTGTGCAGAGCAGAAGCTGTTAGCCAGGCCTGCATGCTTGGTTTCTTTCACAGATGCTAGAGAGTTTAACTTTTGGGGCAGGAAGCTCAAAATCAGACCTCCCCAGAATGCTTTTGTGCCCTTAGATCCAACACCCCTGGCCCTGAGGCACCGAAACACCTGCAGCAGAGCTGGCTGCTGGCTGCAGGTCCGACGTGAGGGTGAGATGCTGCGTGGTTGGAGTTGGGCCAGGAGTGCTGGGCTCTGCCTGGGGGTGAATCCATCGGGAGTGTTTGGGCTGGCGAGTGCTCCGAGCTCCTGCTCCTCCAGTCAGGCTGGGAACTGGAACTCGGCCTTTCTGCTCTTTGGAAGGTGCTGGCCTGGAAGCTGCCAACTGAGCAGTATCTGCAGCCAAGCAGCGTCAGCAGGAGCCTGAGCTCTTTGCACGCCGCTGGTTTTTCATGAGGTGCCAACCCCGAGGTTTGCGCAAGGCCCCGCACGCCGACAGAACTCCAGGTTTGCTGTGCCTGGGGCCACGTGCAACCTGCAACAAGCGTAGGGTGGAGCCCAGGGACAAGGAGGCTTCAGCCCAGAGGATCCTGCTTGGCTTTCTTCAGACAGACAACCTGCAAGGAGCCATTGGAGGAAACCCAGTGATGGGCAAAGAACTGCAGCAAGAGATTGATTAACTCAGCTTCCANTATGCACAAGGCCTTGAGGTCTCCAGCTGTGGGTGTGTCACCTGAAGTTTCAGCTTCCCAACAACGTCACTGCAAGGAGCAGAACTCCAGACTCCTTCCTCTGCTCCTCTTGTGTTCTTTGCCATGTACTTACTGCACCCAGTTGCTTTCCAGTTTCCTTCTAGATCAGCACAGATTTGCAGATGGTTGTGGCTCCTCAGGATGTGGCTCATGAAAGATCTTTGTAACCAATTTCCTGTGAAAGGTGCTAAAATACAAAAAAATCCCTGTAAGATACATGAAATAGAAAAGGGAATTATTAATTAAAATAGGTTCCCATGGGAATCTGATTTGTAGGAACTTCATTTTGTGCAAGTGAGGAGAGGTGAGCTGTGGCCACTGACCTAAAGTTACAGCAAAGCCTCAGCAGGGAGGGCAGCAGGTTTACACCCAGAATACTGCAGGTTATGCTGAGGTTTTTTTCTCCTAGTCTTGATCCTATTTAAACACATCTTGTGTGCAGGCTCCTGGCTGTGGCAGGGAGTTAATGCAGCTCAGCAGGGAAGAGTGGCATTAGAACCATTTCCACTGCTGGGAGCCCTTCTTTTCCCGAGGCTGGGCACTGTTGGAAGCACAGGCAAGGAGCAGATGCATTGCTTACATCCCTCTTTATTAGAGGGATATTTATTTATCATTTATTAGAGAATGTCCCCAAACCTGAAGCCACCAAACAGCTCATTTTCAGGCCAGGTGTCCGCCTAAGGCTGGTTTCTTTCTAGGAAAGTGTTTTCAGAAAGGGATCAGCCATTTCTGGGAATGAGGTCAGGAAATGCACTGATCTGGATGCTGCACTCTCCATTTGTGTCAACGTGTTCAGGTTTTACCTTATTTTCCAAAAAAGCCTCAGCTCCAGGAGCAGATCTCAGTATGTGGAAAAGTCTTTTCATAGAATCCTAGAATATGCTGAGTTGGAAGGGACCCATCAGGATCATGGAGTGCAGCTCCTGGGGGTTTTTTCCTGGGATCAGCCCTCTGTGTTGCAGGACGTGGTAGCCCACATGGCAGGAGAGGCTCAGAAGGGATTCCTCTGCAGGGATGGTTTTTAGTGTGCACAAGGCAGGTTTAAGCCAGTAGTAACTTTCACTGGTTGTTGTTGCTGGACTCACAGAGCTTTTGTTCCAACCCTATAGATTGTTTTTACTGATAAAGGAAAAACAGGGTCTCTAAAAAGTCCCCTTAACTTGCTGAGCATCCTGAAAACATTTAAAGCCAATTGCAGATGTTGGCATCCCGTTGCCAGAGGGTGGCTGTGATGGTTCCTGCTGCATTTGGTCCCACAATGAGTTGTTTGTAGACACCCTGAAGCTGGCTGCCTTGTCAGAAGTGTCCTGTGCAGAGCAGAAGCTGTTAGCCAGGCCTGCATGCTTGGTTTCTTTCACAGATGCTAGAGAGTTTAACTTTTGGGGCAGGAAGCTCAAAATCAGACCTCCCCAGAATGCTTTTGTGCCCTTAGATCCAACACCCCTGGCCCTGAGGCACCGAAACACCTGCAGCAGAGCTGGCTGCTGGCTGCAGGTCCGACGTGAGGGTGAGATGCTGCGTGGTTGGAGTTGGGCCAGGAGTGCTGGGCTCTGCCTGGGGGTGAATCCATCGGGAGTGTTTGGGCTGGCGAGTGCTCCGAGCTCCTGCTCCTCCAGTCAGGCTGGGAACTGGAACTCGGCCTTTCTGCTCTTTGGAAGGTGCTGGCCTGGAAGCTGCCAACTGAGCAGTATCTGCAGCCAAGCAGCGTCAGCAGGAGCCTGAGCTCTTTGCACGCCGCTGGTTTTTCATGAGGTGCCAACCCCGAGGTTTGCGCAAGGCCCCGCACGCCGACAGAACTCCAGGTTTGCTGTGCCTGGGGCCACGTGCAACCTGCAACAAGCGTAGGGTGGAGCCCAGGGACAAGGAGGCTTCAGCCCAGAGGATCCTGCTTGGCTTTCTTCAGACAGACAACCTGCAAGGAGCCATTGGAGGAAACCCAGTGATGGGCAAAGAACTGCAGCAAGAGATTGATTAACTCAGCTTCCAGCAGCGTGACTAAATCCAGATATCCAAGGAAACCTCAAGTTGTCTACCCTTGCGTTTTTCAAGGGGCTCCATTTGCCACTTTTGGTTAAACACCGTGGATCTGTCGTTTGCTGAAACAACTGCTGCTTCTTTAAATGCTGCTGTAGGGATGCTGACTCTGGAAAGCTTTGTCATGTGGCACCAGCTTTTCTTTCTCGTTTCCAGCTGCTAAGTTGTGCTGAAACGGCAACAGGAATAAAACCAGCTCCCACTCCATTCAGTCCTTTCCATGGGGGAATTTGTCCAAGTTGCTGGCCCAGCTGCGGGGATGGATATGCTGGAATTGCAGATGGGAAAGAGGGGAGTGGGTGTGGGGAAGGCAATAGATGCTGTTGGTTGGGAAATCTCTGTGTTACTGAGTGAGAGGAGAGAGCAGTGAAACTCTTGCTGTCATGTTGCAGCCCCCTGCAAGGATGAAGGGCAGATGTTACCATAAAGCAGAGTTTTACTAAGCTCCCAGGGTACAAAGCATTACTGAGTGTGGAGCAGAGCCCTGTTGGAAGTGGTTTATCAGAGCATTTTGGAGAACAGCTGGAAAGGAGCTGCAAAGATCATCTTGGCAGATGCAGCTGGTACGTTCAGGTCTCACTTGTGAAGGGAAATGGGTCATTTCAGCATTGCAAGGTGAGCTGTTCTGAAATAACACCTGGTGCGAATGCTCTGTGACATTACAGATGGCACGAAGTGCATAATCCGTTGGTCCCGGCCACTTCCCGCTCCTATGTGAGTGCAGGGAATCACTCCTGGGAAGGGAGCAGGCCCTTGGCACCAGCACTGCACGAATTCATGGAGATGGACACAGTTTACAGCTCAGTCCTGCCTGGGGTGTTCTCATACATCAGGATCATAAACACAGGGAATTTCACTCATCTCCGCAAAATGGGAGTTGAGTGCTTTATCTGTCTCCAAGGAAATGCATCTGATTCTCCAGGCCTCCTCCAGCATCACAAAGGTGGATGTTCTGAGCAGGAGCCTGAGCTGCAGCTGAGACATCTTGAAGAAAAGCCAATTGACAAGATTTTCCACAGAGCGATGAGTGAGCCAGCTCTAGAGCTGACCATACACTTCCAGCAAGAGCCATTGCCAAGAAAGCTTTAAATTCCTGTTCAATTATCTTCCCAGCAAGGCTCACAGGCGTGGCACTGCTCTCGTACGGCGCGGAGGCCGGGTCCCGCCAGGCTGCTGATGGCAGGGGTGTGCAGTGCACGAGCGGCAGCCAAAGATGAGCCTTTGAGGCTGCAAAACCATCCCAGCCGGGAGGTCTGGCAGCACGCTATTACCTGCCCAGGTGAGGGGAGCAGCCCCTGCGTGCTGCTCGCCAGTTTTCATCTGAAACACAGTTTGGCTCAGAGTTAAGGAAATTCTCACTGCCAGATCTCTTAACTGTGGGGATTCGTGGCTTTGGGAGAGCTGTCCCTGTGTGCAGTGTCGAGTTGGTGGTCTTCAGCTGCTCCTTGCTTAGTGGAGGTGTCACTTTGTGTGCCTGCTTTGGGTAAAATAAGTCTTTACTGTAACGCCAAAAGTGGTGTAGAAAAAGAATCACAACTTCCAGCCCCTGGTCCTCCAGTGACGACAGCGCCCACCCCGTCAGCACTTGGGATCTATTTCTAATTAGGGTGTTTCTACAAAAGCAGCAGCCTGGGGAGGCTGCTCAGTCTGTGACATTTTCCTGCTCTGAATTCCTGTTGGCTCCAGTGGTGCTTCTGTTCTACACTTGCTCCAGAATGAAACAAGCTTTGGTGTATTTAAGTGTATTTTTATTCAGTTGCTAGATGTGATGTAAAAATGGGTCGTGGGGTTTGAAGTACATAGAGGAACGTGATACAGGGGGAAATGTTTGAAAAGATAAAGATAAGAAGGTAGAGATTTAAGGGTAGGTGTGAGGGGCAGCAAGAGAGATCATCTGGGAGGTGGTATAGAGTGACACTGGGAAAGGTATGGAGAACAAACTATTAGGAAGCTGATAAGGAATAAAGAGATAAAAAGTGATATCTGGAAAGCCATGAAGAGGCAGGGAATATGCATTTTTGGGTTGAAAGCAGAAAAGGAGTGATTTTTGCATAGAGTTAGAGGAGCTACAGGGATGACAGTAAGACTGCAGCTGAAAAAAAGTAAGGATGAATTGGAAGAGAATTGGGAGTTGTTCTGGTGATCATTAGAGATGTCTTTGGTGAAGTGAATCAGCAACAAAGTGGAAAATTCCAGTTAAAGGACTAAAAGTCCCTATTTCTACAGGACATGTAAAAGGGAAAAAATCCCTTAAAAAGTAAAGAAGAAGTAGAAGTAAGAATTTAAAAAGCAGCTCAGGCATAAAGATAAGAATTGTGTGTGGGTCTGCAGGAAGGGCAAAACCACCACGTAACAGCTCCTCGTGTAATGCTTATTTTGCTGTGGGCAAAAAAGCCTCTGGAAGTTTGAGCGTGGCTCAGCAAGCGGGAGACCCGCATGAATCAGGTGTTTGGTTCAGTGATGGTTATGGGGTTGTTGTGCTTGGCATCGCTCCCTGTGCAGATACTCAGGGTCAAGCTGAAGAGAGCAGCGACCATCCCCTCATGGCTGGGCACAGAGCCAAAACAACCACCTTGGATACATTTTCAGGGATAATGAGATCTAAAGGTAAAGACCTTCTCAGGGAATATTGGATTATATATATATATAATATTAGATGTGTTCTTCAAAGCACAAGAAGCTGAAGAAGCAGCAGCAGAACATGGAGTTTTAGGGACGAAAGAGCAGAGCTTCCCAGTCTGGTGGTGACATGGGATGGGACGGGACGGGATGGAAAAAAGGCTCAAATTCTCCCTGAGCCACACAAACTGCAAGTCAGAAGGGGATAAAAGGCTTCCTAATACAAATGTAAAAGCTGAGGTAAAGGTGCAAAAGCAAAAATTGCCAAAAACTTGGGGTGACAACACCAGAGGCAAGGCCTGAATGTATTCAGAGCTGAAGTTTGGAGCTGCAGGTCAATGTTGAAACAGCATTTAGCAACAAAGACGCAGCAGGAGCGCGAATGTATCAGAAGATGATTTCAGCAGGTGCACAGTTTGACAGAGGTAGTAAAAAAAGGTAATAATCATGTGGTTTGTACTGTATGTGGCACGGAGATGTGAAGCCTCACGGAAGGGTGCTTATTAAATTCAAAAGTGTTCACTTTAAATAAAAAATGTGGCAAAGTGGGGAAAGTATGAGTTGGTGTAGGGCAAGAAAGTCAACAAAATAACTCCCGGGATAGAGTTTCTGTGGGCAGATTTAAAACATAACTCAAAACAGTATTTAAACCAGAAACACAATGGGTTCCATGTTTCCAGGAGAAGAACAACACCTGGCATTGCTCAGGACGCTGGGTGGAAATGGTAAAACCCTTGCCCAGCAAATTTTACAGCGACTCCTTGGGAACAAAAGCAACATGTCTGGATGATCTGCAAGCACCTCAGCCAAAGCCCAGAGCTGTGGGAGGCTCAGGAAAGCTCTAAGGGACAGCAAGGTGTAATCAAATGGAATGATTTTCAGGGGAAAAAACAGTTGGAATCTTACTAGTGCATGGCACCTGGGAGGGCAGGAAAGGTATTGAAAAGGCTTAGTACTTATTAAAAGTGCTTAGTACTTACTAAAAGTGTTTAATACTTATTAGAAGTATTTGTGACGATGATAGTGCTCAGCACCATCACAAATCTGGCAGCAGCTCCCTGCTGCAGTCTGATTTCCTGGCCGTGGATTTCCCTGTTCCTTCCTCCTGTGCTGGCTCAGAGGTTCCCGCAGCTTCATTCCTGTCACTGTCACACGCAGTGTGCGTCACAGTGGGAACAGGGAGAGGGACACAAATGACACAAACCTGCCCAAAAAGTGGAGCACAGGAGACGGAGCAGGGGGTTGTGATCCCACAGTGTGGCTGTGGAGAATGTGCAGGGCCTGCTGTTCCCCTCTGGGGTGGATTTTGAGGTAAAAACCAGAGAAGGAGACAACAAAAGCTTTTCTCCTCTGCTTGTAGCTCTGTGGCTCAGCCAACACAGCTTCTGGGGTTTTACACATCCTTGCAGTGGGCAAAGGGAGAGCTGCTGGGCTCATTTCATCTTTTCCTTCTTGGTGTCTTAAAAAACAGCAGTAAAGGAGCACATTCCCTCTTCTTCCCCTCTGCTCCACCTTCCCCTCCTGCCAGAGAGGCACCGCAGGGGGAAAAAAGCCAAAGAACACATTTTTCTGCAGTTGCACGGGGCTTGTTTCACACTCAGAGGCAAGACAGGAATGTTCAGCAAAGTGGAGCCATCTGGCTCGGGTGCTTCCAGGGCTGTTCAGCTCCGCGTCTGAAGGGGAGAAGACTGAGCAGGGCCAGGCTTTAGAACAAGGCTTTAGATGGTGACATTCTCAGGTGTAGTAAATTTACAGTAGTCACCTAAGGGGGGAAAGAGCTGGAAAAAGCTTAGACAAGAAATAGGCATTACTACACCTCTGCAGTGCTTTGAATGGTGCGAATGCTTCTAAATGTGCTCACAGAGGGGTTTCCTGTCACAGGAGGGACAAGAGTGCCCAAATAAATGGGTAAGTGCCCACATGGCCTTCAAATTGTAAAAACACAGATGGAGAGAGAGGTTGGCAGGACATGGATAAAGATCTATGTGCAGCAAACAAAGGTGAGAAAACTGCTTGGACAAGAGACTGCAGATGAAATTGCTGGGGCGTACTAGGAGTCACCATCCCTGGAGCTGTTCAAAATGAGTGGATGTGGCACTTGAGAACATGGTTTAGTGGTGGCCTTGGCAGTGCCAGGGGAATGGCTGGACACGGTGACATTAACATTTTTTTTCCAATTCTAATGATTCTGTGATTCTAAGCATGCTTATGGCAGAAAATAAGAATTGGTGTGGAACTGAGGTTAGGTAAAGTAGTGGGGTTTGAAGGAAGGGGGGGGGAAGAATGTCTATGGGTCTAGCTAAATAAAGTAAACTTGGAGCAAAGGCATAGCAAGAGGTACACAGGAAGAGCTTCTGTTTTTTACGTCTCTGTGTATCTGCACAGCCCTGAGATTACTGTGACAGTGAAAATACAAGGGTGGGTCACACCTCAGCTCTGCTTTGCCATGATAATCCTCACCCTGGGCAGTGGAGGCACAGGTAAAAACTACCTGAAACAGAGCAAAGCATCATCAGGAAAGGGATCTTTCCCACATGTGAAAACTTGTGAGCGTGTTCCGACAGAAAATTCCCAGCTTGCAGCCAGACCTCAGCACTGGGGCTGGTGTAATTGCGGCAGGCAGTAATTATGCAGCTAATGAGGGATGGGGGTGAAGAGGCTGAGACAAAAGGAAGGCGGCACTGGGGATACCGCAGAGGGTGAGAGAAGAACGAAGAAGAGGCTGGAGGTGAGGTACAGGCTGGAGTGCTCCGGAACAGGAATTCACGGGTACACACAGAATCACAGAATAGCTGGAGTTGGAAGGGACCTCT
>WEIT01025020.1:8161-25224 GCA_013389985.1 Dryoscopus gambensis
CATTTGCACAACCACTAGGGGACAACAGGATCTCTTTCACAACCCTGTGTGGTGTCTTACCTGTGTGCAGGAGACATTTCAATAACATCTTGAAATGCACCATTCTCTGGAGTGGATTGCAGCCTATAGTCAGTGCACTAGCTGAAAAACACCACAAGACTCGCACTGAAATGTACAGGGAAACAGCCTGCCATCCTCTCAGTTATACACTAACTACAATGTTGCTTTTAATACTCAAAAATGCNCCACCACCATGCCATTGAAGTCCCTGTAGTGGACTGTTTGTCCTTTTGGCATGTTCAGGAACTCTCTGCAGCCATTTAGCTTTCCTCCCTGCGTAGCATGACCACTTGGGTAGGCTTCATGTTTTGTGCCTTAATTCTCCACCCATAACATGGAGATGGTGATAATTCTTTAAGGAAGGAGGTATCAAAGGGTGTCCTGATTATAAATACATTAGTAATTATGAGATGCGTGGACACTGGCTTAAATAACCATTTAAAACAGCACAAAGAGATTCGCCATCTTTTAGGTTACAAATGCATGTTCAAAAGGCTGGAGAGGCAAGAGGGATCCTTTCATCTCAGGGAAAAAACCCTCTACATGAGAGCAGCTTCCATGGGAACTGATCTTTCAATTACAGCTGCTCTGCAGAAAAGTCTTTCAACTGCTCATGACAGAGTTGATAGAACTGAACCCTTTTCTCATACAATTACCCTGAGCATCCCAAACATAGCATTTCGTGTTCATATTGGGGGAGTTTGTCCTTGAGCAACACAGTAGGATTATACTGCAGGCTACACCCAGGGCTATGCACATGTCTTTGTCTGTCCAAGATGTGAGCAGCAAAGCCAGCAACACAGGGTCTGTGTGAAGCAGAGACACTAACAGGGATAGTTCCTTGGGATCTAACCATGCATGCTAGGAATGATTCTGTCTGCCAGTGATCCCTCACCTAGCCAGCATGCACAGTGCCACTATTGCTGCTTTCCCAAAAGCCTGTGTTACAGAATCACAGAATCATGAAACCAGTTAGGTTGGAAAAGACTTCTGACATCATCAAGTCCAATATATGGCCGAACACCACTGTGTCAACCAGACTGTGGCACAAAGTGCTATGTCCAGTCTTTCCTTAAACACCTCCAAGGACAGTAACTCCACCCATCCCCTGGGCAGCCCATTCCAGTGTTTAATTACCCTCTCTGTGAAGAAATTAGAAATTTAGACATGAGGCAGCAATTCTGTCTTCTAATTTTGCTTTTTCAGATTTAAAAAAGGCATTTTTTCCAAGCAGTCTAGGGATTGCTATTTCTGACTGTATTATTTGTGGTTTGCACCTTTTCAGTTTGAGTTAGCACTTCTCAGGTGTAGGTGGCACGTATTGTGCACGGCTGGTCACATCAGGATCAGACCAGTATTGCCTGGTGGTGGTGCCACAGGTCAGCTACAGAGATCTGTGGAGTCCTGTGAGATGGTCACCTGCTGATTCTATAGGAATAGGTGGCACCCATTCTGCTCTTCCATACTCCTCTTTAACTGGATTCCTGTTTTAATTGAGCCATGGCTTGCCTCTTACAAAGGGAATCAATAACTATTTTATTTTAAGTAAATCAGGTATTTTCCCTTTCCAAGAGGAGCCACTTACAACTTGGAAAGGTGTGAAATACCCTTAGCCCACCTAGGCTTGTTTCCTGCCTTACAGATGTGTCTTCAGTTTTTGTTCTGCTCACATTAGCAGATATTTGAGGAGTGCAGAAGGTTATTCTTCAATAGAGAAGCCTAGGGGAGTACCTTTTCTCTTGCTTTTGTAGTTTTTATTCTTTGAAGATGAACATTTGTCAGACATAAAAGAGGCGCTATTTGTCAAAGTTAAAATTGTTGACAAACACAGCAGAAGCAGGCTCTGAGAAAGAAGCACCGTGAGACCACAAAGGGCTCTTCTGCCTGCTTGACTGGCATCACCATCCCAACACCACAGTCAAAAGCTACAGAGTCAGTCAACCTCTAGGAAAGAGTATCACAGACATAGGAGTTACCCCTCAGGAATACTGGATATCTTTCACTTTGCTGTGGTGCAGCTGACAGAATTTCTCCTCTCTGGCGTGATTTGTTATTGCAGTGTACCTGCTTTCCGAGAGCAGCAGGGACATTAAAACAAAAAATGCCTTGGTAAGACCCATGAAAAATCTGGGAGAGTATTTAACTGTATTTATGTATAACACGTTTTATAGTGCTCTTGTAAAATTACTTTCTAGAGGAATAAAGTACATAGCAGGAAAGGCCAGCCTCACACAGTTCAGGAGAGCCACCAGCCCTCTAGAAGAGGCCAAGTGACCAACACTTCATATGCAAACAGGCTGTTTAACCTTCCAGCTAGACTTTTCCATAGTGCTGGAGTTCAAGCAGTGTGCCTGTGTACCATGCCTTCCTGCTACCTGAAGCATAAGGGGAAAGCAGACAGGTAGGCAGGCAAGCTGACCCTCCCTCCTCCAAGCTTCTGGAGCTGCAATAGCGGAATAAAAGCCCTGCTGTGACACTTTTCACCACCAGCGTCCTCAAAGGGGTGTGCAGAAAGCAAGCATTTTGCAGCTCTGTTCTTCCCAGTTCACCAGGAGTCTCTCTAGTTCATGTTTTCACTCGCCTTTTTGTCCCTGTTTCCAAAGGATTTAGAAAAATCCTTTTTGAAAGAATTTTAAATGCGAAGATAAGAGAAGCTTATCCATTTCATTAAATGCCCCTGCAATATCTAGCACTGTGCTGCTGATTGCTGAAGTGTAAGACAAGCAATAACAAGTAATTAAAAAATATCTCACTGTCCATATTTTAATTTCTTTTCCCATTACTCCCTCAAAGCCCCCTTTTTAAACAACAACAACAAAAATTAAGGACTCTTCAGATTTTATGTACCTGTGTCCACAACAAAGCCTGCCTGGCAGCTGTGGGGCATGGTTCCCTTAATAACAGAGCAAACTGCAGGTGAAGATAAGTCACAGGAGATGCAGCATTACAGCCTGAAAGTTGTTTTATGTACCATAACTCTTTATTACCATGTTGCTGAACTTCACCTTGTATCCCTGATGGCAGGTCTGAGGGGGTGAGTCTTATAGGAATAACTGAAATAGAGAATACTCTTGAAATCTTCCCTTCAGGAACACCCTGAACAGGATGGATATCATTTGGGGACTATTTTGCATCTTTGAATGAAATAAGTTGATAAAATGCAAATCAAAAACAAAATTCGAAACTGTAGCTAACAATCACAAATTTCTTGTGTTTCTTGGGCTGTATATTATCATTTTATGTTGCAGTAAGAACAGACATCATCCACGAGTTCTTTGAGCCTCTTCTGAGAGCTGAGGATGAAAAGAAATAAAATGTAATTTTAAAAAAAAAGGAAAATACTGCTCTTCCAACTTTCTTTTCTATCATAAAACAGCAAACGAGGTCAATAAGCCTTTGCTGTACACTCATGGAAATCCAGCCCAGCTGGTTACATAAAGTTGCTTAGGAAAATCAGCAAAGGTTGGAGGGAAACAGCCTGGGACAGATACGGTGTTTAAACATTGGCGCTGTGATAAGGGGTCTGCAAGGATCCTGCCTCAGTCGCGGTTTGCTTTGGCAGGAAGCTGTGAAAGCTGAAGGGTGAGTAGTCCCTGGTCACGGGATTATAGCTGTGGGGTGATGCGGCAGCCTGGAGCCTCACTGCAATGCCCGGTGCCCTCTGCAGTACACCACGACTCCACAACCATCCCTTGGCAAACCTGGGAGACTTGTCCGAATCTGAACCCACTCAAAGGGAAGGAGCAGGGGCCACCAACACCCTCAGGCCCCATCTCCATTCTGAAAAGCACCTCCTCCTTGGTTTCAGGACTGTAGTTTCCCTCCCTGCTTCTCTTCTTCCTCATATCTTCCCATCTGCCTTAGAAGGACTCAGCTGAAGCTTGTCTCAGCCTACAGTCAGAGCATGGATGCAGGAAATGCCTTTAACTGGCCTGAGTTTGTCAGGTCTTGCCTTGTGCAAGAAACTGGTGATTCTCACTGAGGAAAGGGACACATACAAAAGCAAAACAGTCCTGGAGGAAAAGGCAGCAACAGAGCAATGCCACTGAGATAAGGTCAGGTGCAGCTGTGGAAAGCAGAGGAATTGGAAAGCTGTTCAGGTCTAGCCTCGCATCACCTATGGCAAACAAACCTTCCCAGTCTGCTGAGATGCCATTCCCTCTCCCCATCTGTAAAGTTTCTCAAATCCGGGCACTGAAGCCACGCAGTCTGTAGTAACATCCATCAGTACAATCTGATAGGATCATGACAGGGAAGCCCAGCAGAAGGTTAAGCCAGGGCCCACCATCTGAACCAAAAGCTGCCCCTGGCAATTAATTGTTGAGGTGTCGAAGAGCTGGTGCAAGGCAGAGGTGGCTGTCTAATTTCTAGAAATATGAGGCCGTGAAGAAGTAACCTACCTGCAATATAATTTGTTAGCCCAGAGTGGTTTTTTGGCAGTACCAGACATGCTTTCTACCCCTCTACAATTCCTGCTAAGTGTACAGAGCCAAGATCCCAAGTGTGTTCACTCACCAGAGACCCTAAAATCCTTTCCTTAGGGTACTACTCTTAGTCTCACTATCCTGGCCAAATTCCAGTTGTGTAATTAGACTGTGATTAGGTAACCACTTGCATATGCCATTACTCTTCCCTAGGGAGCCTGTCTCTAAATTATTTGATGGTTTTAGGATTTCTAGTCATTATCAAGGCTGTTTCCATTGCCAGTGGGAGACTAAATGTTGGCAGAGCTTGAGGAATCAGCACAGGCTGTGGAATGAACAGAGAGCAGCCCTGCACAGAAGGACTTGGGGGTGCTGTGGGTGAGAGGCTGGACATGCCCCGGCCATGGCACTCACAGCCCAGAGAGCCAAACGTGTCCTGGGCTGCATCCAGAGCCCCATGGGCAGCAGGGGAGGGAGGGGATTCTGCCCCTCTGCTCTGCCCTGGTGAGACCCACCTGGAGCCCTGCATCCAGCTCTGGGGTCCCAGCACAGGAAGGACAGGGACCTGCTGGAGCAAGCCCAGAGGAGGCCACCAAGATGATCAGAGGTCTGGAGCACCTCTGCTGTAAGGAAAGGCTGAGACACCTGGGATTGCTCCACCTGGAGAAGTAAAGGCTTAGAGATGACCTATTTAAGGCCTTCCAGTACCTGAAGGGAGCCTACAAGAACAATGAAGAGATCTTTTTTACAAGGGCAAGTAGTGACAGGACAAAGGGGAATGGCTTCAAACTGAAAGAGGGTGGCTTTAGATTATATATTAGAAAGGAAACCTTTACTGTGAGGGTGATGAGGCCCTGGCACAGGTTTCCCAGAGAAATTATGGATGTCCCATCCCTGGAAGTGTTCAAGGCCAGGTTGGATGTGGCTCTGAGCAACCTGGTTTGGTAGAAGGTGTTCCTGCCCATGGCAGTGGGGTTGTCTGGATTCTGTGATTCTTTGAATGGCTTCCCTTTACATGGCTTTCCTGTAGGATGGGTATTGCCTGTGTGGCCTGGGTACTGCCTGTGGTAGTGGGAGTCCTCCTGCCATCTCTGTTGGGGAGATGATGATTCAAGCCTGTTCATAAAGCCGAGGTAAGCAGCAAGACCCCCAGCCAGGAAAAGAAACACAATGTCATTGTTATGCTTAGTGGGTAGGAAAGAAACAGATTGGCAGAGTCATTTGCATGTGCTAGGGATCATTTTGTGGTTTGCAGATTGAAATTCTTAATGGCACTCGTTATAAGTAGTTTGCTTCCAGATGCTGTTTGCTTTCATGTTCAGAGCTACATACATTAACATAGAAAATTCTGCGTGGAAAAAACGGTGACTTGCAACTACACAAATCTAAGAAAAGTCAGCATCCAAAATGCAGGAAATTTTAGTCAGACACCATAATTTTTCCCGGCCTTTTTATCCTTAATGGCCAGCCATTTATCTACCATGGAATATTTGTGTGCATACAGAAATGCTGATGTCTCACAAAGATGTCAGGTAAAGTAATTTTTACTTCTATCATAGGATTTTTATCCATCATCTGCCTCTTCCCATACCCAGCAATTCCCCTCTAGTCTGCAACTCTCATCCAGCCAGCTATCACCTCCTGTTCCCATATGGTGACACTGGTGCTTCTGCATCCAGAAGCTCCTTAAAGCCAAGCCTCGGCTGACATATCCACAGGGAAAACCCAGTTCCTCAGGCTGATGGCAGCAGGCAGCATCCGTCACAAGGCTGACTGCAGAAAAACCCCAGATATTCTGGCACTAGGATACCCTACAGAGACAACACAGATGTAGAAGAAAAGCATTCCTTTCTAAATACACCTTCCCATAAGGCAGACAAGTGTCTCTAGAGGTCTCCCATCAAACTACCGAGCAGCCCAATTTCTGCTTTTCTGTGCAAAGATCTGCTAAGACAGCACCAAGCAGCAATAAAAGGCATGCTTCCCTGCAGGATCTGGAGCTTTGAGTTGCTGGAGGTATCCAGGAGCCTCATAGGTCAAACCTAATGTGTTTCTTGGGGGTTCCTTGTAATTTAAGGATTTACCAGAAAACTCCACAATTTTAATGTCATTTAGTGGAAGTTTCTCCCTGTGGCCTCAACAATTCTATGCTGGCAGAGTGAGTTTTTACAGACCAAAACATATAACTGCAGGATGCTCTGAAGGCAGCCCTGGAGGTACTAAATTTTATTACTAATTACATCTGAATGTGGGGATTGGGGAGCTGCCATCTGTACCATGTCTCATCTTTCTGTAAGGAAGAGCAGAGCTTTTCTAGTGCTTTAGGTGTGTGTTAGGCCATCAGCCAAACCAGGAGCCCCTCCCAACAGCAGGGAAAGGGGGGCTGTGATGCACTCCGGAGTCTTGGCCAAAAGCCAAGCAAGCAGCACAGCTGGGAGCTGGCAGCTCTTTCACAGAATCAAATGAAGACAAAGGACTTTCCCTTTGCATGCAGGGGTTTCTCAAAACTCATCCTTGCACCTTATTCGAAGGCCATCGGCTTTGGATGCTCTCAGCCTCCTAATTTCTACGTTTTTGAGTGCTTATACTGCCACTTAGGCAGCTTTTGCTGTTTGGCAGGTGTGGGATGTGCCAGTGCCTTGACCATGGAGCAAAAGCAAGAGGGCTGGCTTTATCCTGACACTGAGTTCGTGCAAACCTGTACAACAATTCTGGACAATGCTCTCAGGCCCAGGGTGTGACTCTTGGGATGTCCTGTGTTAGGCTAAGTGTTGGACTCAATGATCCTTGTCCTTTACAACTCAGCATATTCTGCAATTCTTTGATTTTGTAAACTCTTCTGCTCCTTGGCAAAGGTCCTGAGAGCATTTTCTAGCCCTGTCTTTGTCCAGCTGCAGTCCTGCTGCAGTGTTAGAGGGTGAGCAGATGCTTTGTCCTCTCTGATTTGTCACCACTAGATCACTGGCCACACTTTTCTCCTGGAGACCCTGTTTTCCTTCAGATTCAGTGTTCTGTGTCCTCATTGCTCATTCCCTCTGAGTCAGGATTTAGCTTTGCAAATGCAGGTGTCTGCAGTCTGGGTGTCTGTCTCTGAGCTCTTCCCATTGTGTCCCTCTTTATAGTCCATGCAAACACTTCTTGTTAACAGTTATCTTCACCCCGAAATATTTACTCAAACTAGGTTAGATGCCCTGAAAATACCTATTTTTCTCCACTGACTGTTAAGGAAGCCTGAGGACCTTAGCTCAGAGGAAGGCAAATGTCAGATGTGATGAATCTAATGCTTTACCTCTGAATATGGGCACCACCTCATACAGCATCATGCTCACAGATTTGTCTTTTTGTCCCAGACCAAGATTTCTTTGTCCAAAAAGAGCCTTGATGTCCCACAATTTTCTCCTCACAGATGCATCCCATGGCCTCAAGTTCAACCCGGCTAGAGCAGAGCTCTTCATATTCATGAAGTCCTTCCATGCAGAGTACAAAATTATTATCCTGTCAGTTTTTCAGGCCATAACCAATATGTCAACTTCAAATAATATCCTCCTGACCAAGGTCTTGCAGAGCCTCCGTGCAGAACACCATTCATCTTTTCCCCTTCCCTCACACAAAGAAGTCTGTTCAAAATTCCCATCTGAGCTATTCTGAACTCTGTGGCAAAGGATCTTTTCCCTGCCAAATGTTGGACCCATCTGGCTGACACAGTCCAAAAGAGAAGCCACATGAACCTCCTGTGTTTTTCATCCAGCTCTCCCAGTTCTCCACTGCCTGCCTGTCTTTTTCTTTGAGGTTTTCAGCATCCCTCCACACTCCTCTTGCAACACTTCCAAAATGTAACCTGACTGGTTAGCTCAGCTGTCAGGCACAGATCTGTGTGGTGTTGGCTGACATTTTTCCCAATGCCCCTTGGCGTTGTCTCTACCTGCTGCTGTGTTTCAGATCACAACCTCTCAAAGCCACGTTTGTCCTTTCATTGTGAGCTGGCACAGCAGCTGCTGAGACACAGCCCTGCTGGAGCAGGCTGTTGCTGCAATAGCTCTGACCACGAGGACTCTGTGTCTGATTAAATCTGAATGGGGATTAGTAGCAGAGGAGGCAAGGGCTGTAACTTTAATTCATGAACATTATCCTCTTTCCTTCCCTCACCCATTCAGCATCAAAGTGGATGCGAGGCCGCCGAGCAACATTTTTATGAGACTTGCATGTACCCTCGTCTCCCCTGTGTGTTTATTCCAGCTGCAGTGAGCAGAGATGAAGAAGAGCCAGCCCTATTGGGGCAAGAAGCCAGCTCCTGGAAACAGTTTGTCCCTGTGGAGCATGTTTAGAGAGCACAGCCTGGGGACTGGTACCCCAAAAATAGCCAAGTGCCTCTCACTGCAGTGCAGCCACCTGTACCTGGAACAAGACAGCTGTGATCTCTTCCTCCCCTGGCCCTTGAGCATTCACCCTGGAGAGCCTTGCTGTTGAAAACTATGTTGTATGTGCCTTCTGGCCTCCACAGGCTGAAGATGGTGAACAGAGGATTCACTTAGTAGCATAAGGTGATACTGTCACCTGAGTGATCCTGTGGTGACCAGTGACAGAACCCAAAGAAATGGCCTTCAGTTGCATTAGGAGAGGTTTAGGTTGGATATTAGGAAAAGGTTCTTCACACAGAGGGTCGTTGGGCACTGGAGCAGGCTCCTCAGGGAAGTGGTTCAGAGCCCCAAGCCTGTCTGCGTTCAAGAAGCATTTGGACAGTGCTCTCAGGCACAGGGATGTCCCGTGCAGGGCCAGTAGCTGGACTTGATGATCCTTGTGGGTCCTTCCCAACTCATTGTGTGATTCCATGTTTTATCTGCACTACATCACATATGGGGTGTAATATTTTTTCCCCTCTCAACTGAAACCAAACCAGCTCTGCTAGGGGAGCTTTGCTTCTTTCTTTCTTTCTTTCNAAAGATAAGGAGGTAGTTCCTCCAGCCTGGAAATTTCTTCAGAGAGCCCAAAACCACTCTCCAAACCTTGCTCTCACTGCCATCATGGCTGCAGCATCCTCCAACAGCAAAGTCCATGGGTGTGAGGGTTTTACTTAGCCCCCGGGCCCCCTTGTTCCTCTGCAGCGCGGTGCTGGGGATCTGTACCTTGGCAGGTGCTCCTGGGACGGGGGCAGCTGTGGTGCTTGGAGCCAGGGGCCATGGCTCCTGCCTCCCCCGTGGCCATGGCTCCTGCCTCCCCCGTGGCCGTGACCTCGTTTCTTGTGCACCCGCCCGCGCTGAGCCGGTGAGACTCATCCAGGGAGCCCCACGCGGGCAGCTGGCAGGGATTTTTGCATCGCTTAATTCTCAATCCTGCCAAGAGCCTGGTGAGGGATTGAGTGCATTCACTGAAATGAAGGACAGGCATGAGGGGCAGAGCCAGGCACTGGGAGCTGAAAAGACCCAGTTTGAGAGCAGTTTGTTCCCAAATGTCCCTTTGGGTGAGAAAAGCTAAGGCAGCAATAACAGCTGGTGTGGGCATTTCTCTGTCCAGCAAACCAGCTGGAGCCAGCAGCTCCCATCCTGCCTACATGCAGCACACTGAAACCTTAGGAAGGGTCCCAGCCCGGTGCAGCAGATACTACAGGCCATGAGCAGCTGTGATTTGGGGCAGGAATGTTTGTCCTCTCTTGCTATGTTCTGCCGCCCAAGTGGTGCAGCAATGCCCATGCTGTGGTGCTGGGTGTGTTTGCACATCTGAGCACACTGAGCAGTTGTCTGCTGGTAGAGACTCAGACAGGACTTTTCTGGATGCTCACAGGCACTCTGGCAGCCCAGCAGCCTGCTGGTGCTGCCCAGCCCACCCTGATAATGCTGGCAGCCCTTCCTTCAGACCATAGAATCAAAGAATGGTTTGGGTCAGAAGGGACCTTAAAGATCATCTCATTCCAACCCCCCTACCATGGGCAGGAACACCTTCCACTAGACCAGGTTACTCAGATCTGACCCTCAGCTCTACGGGCTCCTTCTGATCTGGTTCCTCTATAAATGTAGAAGCAGATGAGCTAAAGATGCACAGAAGGGAAGATCAACTGCTCAGAGAGGCATATTTCTGCCATAGTTTTCTACAGAAGCTGAGGGTAACTCCTGTAAAAAAAAAAAAGTTTTTTAAGATAAAAGTGCAGCACCTGGAAAGTGGGGCCCTACAAAGACAGGAAGGGTTGGGGATGTTCAGCTCTTGGCCTTAGGTAGTCAAGGCTCAGATGATGACTAAAACAAGGGGTAACACATCTGGCATGAGATTTGACTGTAAACCCAAAGGAGATATAAGTGGGTCTCTAACAAGGTCTGTCACATCAATAGCATTCGCATGTGTCCCCATTACAGATGAGCAAACAGAAATGCGAAAGGATGCATATCAAAACAGAGCCAGTCCAGCAATGCAGGCTCAAACAGCAGCTTTGACTGCTCCAGGGACCTGCATAAACCCCAAAACTGAGCCAGGCACCATCAGGGAGAGCCCCTGAATAATCTCATATCAGGAACTTCACAGCTCTTCTCCTTCTTAAAAATATGCACCTGCAGAGCAAGCATGGATGGAAAGGGAGAAATGGGAACCTTCCATGCCTCCTCAGAGCTGTATGATTGAATGTATTCACAGGGAATTTCAGGCACAAGCCAGCCTCCAACCTGCCATATTCAGAGGGAAGCAATAGGATATGGAAATATGGTGGACCCCAAGAGGTAAGAACCACTGGCAAAACAATGGAGTCCTCACAGCATCCAGACTTTGTAAGAAGTCTCTCCATCCCTTTACTGGAGGTGCATGGGCACATCAGGGTGAGAAGCCCGTGAACACTTTCAAAGCATGGTAACACCCTCACCTTGGACTGGTTATCACAAAGTCTTGGGTGTCCCTGCTCTCCTATGAGGGCAGAGAAAAGCCCATGATTCCCTTGTGCCGTGCTGGCTGGTTTCCCCCATGTTTACATTGCTCCTTCTTGCCCAGAAAACCCCTGAAAGAAGATTCTGGTAGCAGCTGTCTACCTGGTGTGGCCTCACCCTGAGCCCTCTCTAGTCCAGGAGCTGAAGGACTGTTGCCCACCAGCATGTCCCTTGTCCCCACATCCCCTCACAGAGGGAAGGTACAGCAGAGCCAGCACAGCAACCCCTGTGTGCCCACGGGCAGGGCTGCCGAACGCAGCAGGACTTGTCCCTCCTGTAACGCTGACCCATGGCAGGGGAAGGGCACCCTGTGGGGAACACGCACCCCAGATCGGGGCAGGTCATGGCAGGGCCCAGGTTCCCCCACCAAGGTGCTGCTGAAAATAAGCTGGGCTGGGCTGCCACCTTGTGCCAACAGGCAGCATCCACTGACCAAGCCTGGCATGGGAAGTTTCCATAGGGAGATCCACAGGTTTTCCATCACCCCCACATTTTCAGCAACCTAAGTGGGCATCTAGCCTCAGTATACATCCTGGAATATTGCATTTTTCCAGATGAAGCCCGTAGAGCTCAGCTGTTCCCTGCAGAGCAGACAAGGGGCTTTATTGTCCTTGCGTGAAGCCATCTTCAAATGCACCTCGGGGTTCAAAATTCCCGCATCATTCAGATCTTGGCCCTGTCGTCCAGTAGCCGAGTCCTCGGGGCAATTCCTGAGAGCTGGAACAGAAGGTGCAGCACCCCAGGGTGCTGGCACTCGGTGGGGCACAGGATCCCTGCGAGGGCTCAGAGTCACAGAGCTCAGCAGGAAGGCTCTGCCCCAAATGCCCAGCGTGGCCGGGGAGAAATGCCAAAATTCCAAAACGTAGGGGCAGGCAATGAGCAAGCAGCCTCGGGCGCTGGCGCAGCCCGCAGCGCTGAGAGGCATTGCGGGGTGGCCCCAGGCTCTGCCACCTCGCCAAGGTGACGCCAAGGGGACCTTTGCCTTCTGCTGTCAGCCCTGGTTTGCACACTAGGCACCGGCGAAGGCTGACGGGGCAGTCGGGGGCAGCGGAAAGGCTGAGACGTCACTGCCCGGCTCGGGCAGCCCTGGCATGCAGCAGACCTGGCACAGCCCGCGCCGGTCGGCTCTCTGGAGCCGATGCTATCTGGGTGGGTAAACGGAGTTTATCAGTTCCTTCATGTTCTCTTTTTTAATTATTTTATTTTCAAGGCAGGCATGAAAGAAAGGAAACATTTCTGCAGGGAAACTGTAGGGGGAGAGGCTTAGGCATGAACAAGGCAACGAGGGAGGGACGTGTTCACACATCCAGTGGGGGGCCAGGCACTTCTCTTCTCGGGACCCGCCCAGATCACCATCATCCTCTTCAGAGCACGTCCCTGATGCCACCTTAAATCCACAGCCTGTCCCCCAACTCCCCAGCTGCAGGTCAGGGCAGAGGGCCATTAAGTGAAGCCCAACTGTCCCGGACAGTGGGTGAACCCGAGAAGTGAAGTGGCAGCAGTTGGAGGTCTACATTTCCAACGATGAAAGGAGAGTCGGGATTATTTCCCTGGTGCTGAACAGGCACATGCGGCCCCTAGGTGTTGTTCCAGCTCTGGATATGGAGTGGCAGGGACAGGCAGGGGCATCCCCAGCCTCACCTCCTGCTCAGAGCAGGATCTAACCAACACAGCATCGTATTTACTATGGCTTTGTACTTCAAATCCCCAGGCCTGGAGATGCCTGCCCTGGGCTGCACAGAAATTCTTCTTGCTGAGCATCCTCAGCCTGCCGAGCTGTAGCCAGCAGTCCTTATCCCTCAGAACACCGTCTGCCAGCAGCTCCAGGATGGACCTCTTGAGTTTTGCACATAGCCAAGACCCCTGTTTGGTTCCGGGCAGTCACATGTGTGTCTCAGACACAAAGCAACAGTGGAGTCTGGTGGCTGTAGCACTGGGTTAATGACCTGCATCAGGCTGCAGATCATCCAGCCTTTGTTCCTCGGTCCCTAAGGCCCACCATGGTCCCCTGGGGGTCCCGATGCTGCCCTCCTCTTCAAAGGTGCTTGGGGACAGCTGATGGGAGAGGCAATACTGGAGCTATGAGTGTGGTGTGGATATGGAAGGAAAAGAGCAGCCCTGCCTGGCCCTACCACCAGTGCTTCTTAATGTGGTATCACACACACCTTTCCTAGGTAGTGCTGTCAGTTCTCCCTTTCCCATCAGGATTCTGAATTCCATCAGACATGCCCAGTTTGGGGTGAGGCTTCAGTGGGCACCAGGCCTCAGTCAGGGTACTGCAGTGACTTCAGCTCTGTTGTGATCCCAAGCCCTGCCTGGAGCCATACTAGAAGGGATTCCCACAGTGCCAAAAGCGAATGGCACCCCTACCCCTGAGAGGAGGAGGGCTCCTCCAGCAGGAAACTCCAAGTTTGATTCCTATCTCCAGTTTTACTGCTGTTTTGTCAAACAGGTAAACCGAGCACATCATGGAAACAGGTTTCGGCGGGGGAAAAGTCCTGCAGCACTGGTTCACACTCCCCCAGGGACATTCCCTGGCTCCAGCTTAGGACCATAGGACACTGCAGTGCATCTTCTTGTGACAGTCTCAGGGAAAGAGGGACAGGCTTTGGCCTCTGTCTCCTCTAGTTTCAAAACATGGGGAGGACAAGAAGCATGAAAACCGCCAGAGGCAGTGCTGCAGGAGATACAGTCTGTGCTGCACGCCAAGGGCTGGGGCTGTGAGACATACAAAAGCCGAAGCTTTTTTATGGCAACACACCAGAAAGAATGGAAGTGAACCCAATGCTCCTCTAGCACACCTGCCCCTTGGGCTTTCTCCAGCTCCTCTGCTAGCTGGGATGAGGCCATGAGTCACTACATGGTGCCTGCTCCAGCCCTACCACTGCTCCACACCCCACCCAGCCTGGCACCACTTGCCAGGGGCCCCCTAAGCAATGTGACAGCTGATTTCCACCAGCTTCCTCCAAAGTCCTTTTAAAATTCCCTACAATCTCTCCCTGGCGGGACTCCAGGTCTTTCCAGGCTCACTTCTGCACATGGATCCTTTATTGCTTTACCTACCTATGGACTTGGATCAGGCATGCATAGCATGGCACAGCCTGCTGTCACGGGGCACAAACAGGTGATGCAGGAGTAGCATCACCCCTATGGAGGCACATCCTGCCCCATCAGCTCTGGGAGATGATCCATGTACTTCTCAAAGGTGCTTTTGCAATTGCAAAACCTGCCCACACCAACGAAACGAGCGTGTGCGTGGGGATGTCACTCTTCCATGATGAAAACCATTACATTAAATTAAAACTGGGGCAGGAGCCTTGCTTGTGTCAGCTCCTCAGCATCCTGGGGCTTGACACCTGACAGCCTTTCTGGTGGGAGCAGCCAGCCTGGCAAACAGGCTGAACAGCCTCAGCCCGCCGCCGGCAGGTTGGGGCAGTGCTGGCAGCTCCAGGAGGGAACTAACCCAGGGATGAACTCACCACCACTCAGTCACCTCACCAGGGCACCCTTCAAAGGGAAGCCCTGCAGGCAGAAGGGCTCACGACGGAAGGACGTCATTCCACTATGCGCTGCTTGAGACACCTCATCTTCCTGGGGAAACACCCTTCTCCCGGCCCTCCCGGCAGGCGAGCCTCTGGAAGGTGGCCAGCCAAGCTGCACAGCCATGCCTAATGTGCTTAAACTCCCCAGTTTGCCTTCACCAACCCTTGTAAAGCCCTTTTCAAGCCCCTAGGTTGTGTGAGGAATAGATGAAGCCTGCTCCTGGCGAGGGCTAGGGTGGGCTGCCCTCTGCAAAGAAGTAGTACAGTTTGTGTAGTAAGTCTGCCCCATCCCCAACCCTCCAAAGCATCTGGAAGTTTTTCCAGATGCTCTGCAATGCACCACAGCCTGTGTTACTGTTCCCATCAAATAGCCATGATTGAGGTTCTGCCCCATGGGAAGAGGAGTGGGAGCACCCTCACCCCACCAGACTGCTAAAAGGGACTTTTACGTCCTGCTCCTTAATCCTGCTTCTGGAGTGAGGACATGTTTCAAAAATCAGGAGAGGTTGCTAAGGGACATTGGACTCAGCAGGGACATCGCTCACAAACCCTCAGCACTCAAAAGCAGGGGGTAAATAACTTGGGATATTATTAATCCGTCACTGTCCAAACAATAAACAGGAATGTATTACTCTTGTCAAGGACAAAGGAGCCCATATTTCCCCACAACCAAGGAGCTGAACCAGCAAATATTTTTGATTCAGCTCCACAGTGGGTTCAGCTTCAACTGAAGTTGTTCCAGTTGAGTTCCTGTTCAGGCCAATAAAGGTTCATTAACCATCTTTTAACTGTGAGCTCATTTCAGCCAGTTCACACTGGAAAACACAGCTTGTGGAAGCAGCTGTGTGGTGGGGACTGAGCCTTTTTCAGCCCATCCCTGGTTTCCATGGCCTCCACTGCCTTCCTGGTTGGACTCCAGAGCTTCTTGCCAGCCTGGCAGAGATGACACACAGGGTCAAAAGACAGAAAAACTAAATTTTGCCCTGGAAGTCTGTAGAAAATCTGCACTGTGAAGGACAAGCAGGCGTGTGGGGCATCTGAGCTTCCTGGGCTCTTCCTGACACCAGAACCTCCACATGTGAAGTTTGAGGCAGCAGCTCCTAAGTCACCAGGAACACCAGAGGACTGCATGTTTCTGTCATTGCACTCAGAAATTAAAATACTCCTTCTATTGAATACACTTTAGTGACCCACAAGCTGGATTTGGGGACAGCCAGGGGTTATTTAGCAAGAAATCTCCTACAGCAGCAACCTGAGGCCCAGGTGGACATGAGGCCCTGTATTGGCAGCTGCTCCATGGCCACGTAGCAGGACACTGAGCTGCCATTTCTCCCTGCAGGGAAGCACGTGCAGGGCATGGCTGTCAGAGAACCGTCTGTCCTGCTGCTCCTGCTCACTGCTATTCCCAGACAGTATCAGCACGGCTTTATCCATGACGGCACCTCCGAAAATAATGCCCCAGGGTCAGCAGCAAGGCGAGGAGGGCATTGAGACTCGGCAGCCAGTGTGCTGCAGGTTCATATCCAGCTCACTGCATGCTAGAACAGTCAGAAGACGAGCTCTCAGTTATATTTATCATTTGACGATACTGGTCCCCACTATTTTTAGAGTGGTGTTGCAGCTGCATCTCTCTGAGGAGTGAGGTGAATGAGTTGGGGTACTGATTTTTACCAAGCTTCACCTAAAATCGATGCAGTCAAGGCATCTCTTCCCTGACCTGAATGGCCTGTGGTCAGGCTGGTGAGCTGTGGGCTGCTTCCCCTCGGGGCAGTGGGTCCTGCTGGGGTTCCCACGGGTGTGTGGCAGAGCCCCAGTGCCCCACGGCTGCTGGGTGTTTTGGTATCTCTGAGCAGCCATATCTCGGCGGGCAGCTGCCCCCTCGGGTCCGGCACCCACGGTGGGTTCTGGCACAGGCTAGTCCCCAGTCCGGCAGTGCGGGTGGATGGCAGACCCGGCCTGTGGGGCAGCGGCACTACCCGGGTAGTGCGGAATACCAGGGTGTTCCCACTCGGGAAGTGGGGCAAGAGACACCTCGGGGGTCTCACCTGGGGGAGGCCATACCCGTGGGGCCAGGGGAGGGCTGTCTCGGGCTGGCACACGACGCACGCCTGGGGCTGGGGGAAGGGTGACTGTGG
>WEIT01025020.1:26730-64776 GCA_013389985.1 Dryoscopus gambensis
TCCCAGGCCCCGGCGTGGGGCTGCGGGGTGGGCGCCGGGGCGGATGTGAACCCCGGCATCCGCCGCCCTCTGGTGACAGCCAGCCGCGGGCGGAAGGGCCCGTCGGGTACAGTCACCCACCCGAAATCAGCAGCTGCCGACCTAGCGAGGTTTTCCAGCGTTTTGCGGGTTTTATACAGAAATCACGCAGGCGGCGTGCGCTCGGCAGCCCGGGAGTCATGTTTGGAAAGGTGGCCTGTGTTAGGGAAGGCAGAGGGAATGGCTGCGTGGTGGGTGCTGGGAGGGTGGGCTTGCTCACAGCCCACCCGTGAACGAGATCCATCAGTACGAGGGGCAGACACTTACCTCTGGGGTTTCCACACTCCTTTTAATATTTTTCTTTTAAGGAAGGCGTGTGGAATTTGCAGCTGCTGTGAAAAGTGTATGGTAGAGGAATGTTGTGCTGTGTCTTAGAGTATTCTGAAAATCATTTCCACTCATTGCCTTTTAAAAAACATCAGACAAGTAGAGATGTGCTTACGGACCTATTCTCTCCCTGAATTGTGTCTGTTGACATCAGCAAAGAGGGGAGGTTGGGAAATTGTGGAGAGTGCAGCAGGCTTGAAGCCCGACACAAAGCAGTGTCTTGGCAAGCTTGGTAACACGAGGAGGTGAACAAGGTCCGGCAGGTGACAGAGGAGAAAACTCCCAATGTGATAGTGCTAGAGTTACTTTCGGCAGGGCTGGGCTTTAGGTTGAGGACTGGGAGAATGAAGTCATCCTGTAAAGCCTCGCCACCGCCTTGTTTCACTGCAGCAATTCCCGTGGTGCGGGTCTCTGCGTGAGTGAGTGGCGGGGCCCTGGTAGGGACTTTACATGTCCCAGCATGCACTCCCTGTGCTAGGGCAGGGCACTGGTGGGAGTTGGCAGGGCTGAGGGGTTTGGGCAGGGGTGGTTCCGAGGGACGCTGCTGCCACAGTGTTTGTTGCCAGGGAGTCAACATTTGCCCTCGCCTGACCTCCAGCCCCTGCTCCCATAACGCTTAACCATAACACTGGATTCCTGATTGCTGACTCCAGAGGGGCCTGGACATGTCCCTTCCCATGGAGCCTGGGGTGGTCAGGATGTGTGGGGGCAGCAGAGCCCTGCTGTCACCACAGCTGTACAGCTGTGACTCCTGGTGAGCTGGGCTTGTGGACCAAGGTCTAGCTGCAGTTGGAGCAGTGCTGGGGCTGTTTCAGCTCTCCCACTCGCCTGCCTTGTTTCTGTTCCTCATGTGAGAGGTTTCTTATTCACTGAAAGAAGGAAAGCTGGGGTCACTTTGCACTGACTGTGGGAACTCTGCTGTTTAGAGGCACAGCTTGCTGAGGAGCTCGCTTGATTCCCTGCCTTTGCAGCAAATTGTGCAGAGCAGCTCTCCATGCTCTATTTTTCACGTCTGTCCTCTCCAGAAGTGGCCTTTAGGGAATTATAGATAATTTAAATTTTACTGGTAGCATTGCTCTTTCACTCCTGGTGGCTTACTCCAAATCTGATGAAGGCCGCAGCCTCTACACCCTCTCTTGGCTGGTGGTACTGAGCTTTCTCAACCCCTCTGCCCTCAGCTGTCTTCTGAGCATGCAGAGCAGGAGGAGGAAGTTCCCTCCCTGTGTTCAAGGGACCTCTGAGGGCAAAGAAGCACATCTTTGCCCCTGGTCTTCCTCCTTGCTGTCTGCTACCAGCTGCTTGCCCTGGCACATTTCTGCATGACTGTGCTGAGTACCAGAGGCCAGAGATACCCAAACTTTGCTTTCTGAGTCTGAGGGTGATTGAAGGGGATGATTATTGATCTGAGTCTTCAAAGTCAAAGACTCATGGCTCTTCCCAAGTCCTTTACACGCTCTTACTGCTCTGGGCCTGCCCGTGTTTGTCCTGTGCTGGATCTGGTTGGCACCATCGTGTGCTGTGTGGAAATGCATCATTACCTGGGGGCCAGGACACTTCCTGATGCAGGACAAGAAAACCTGTTGTTGGTAGGTATGTGACTACAGATGTGAAAGAAGAAAGTGAAGCCATATGGTTAGAAAAGTGGTGTCCTCAGCACGCTATCAATGGAGCTGTAATCAAATTATCAGAGGCTTTGGTAGCTGGAGCAATTAATAAGTCGGGTTTGAAACAGGTCAGGTGTGAAGGGCAGCATGGGAGAAATCCTGAAAGGAGACATTTGTGTGCTGGCAGATGGTTTGTTGCAGGTTACTTTGTGAGTGTCTTCTGTGAGAGGCTTTTGCCTGATGTCTCTCCACGTTGCATCATTCCCAGGGACCCCTTTCCTCCAGGGAGCTGTGTGGCTCTCTGTGCCCTGATAATGCCGTGTTACCATGTTTCTGATCCTTCCTTCTGTCTGCAATGTGTGGCACCTCTGCTCCCTGGAGCCTGTTTTGTGACCAGCTCAGTTCCTTTGTTTTTTGATTTTACTTTTGCTCGTGAGCAAGTGAGCCAGGTGAATATAACCTCCAGAGAACTTGGTCTTGCAAAGTTTGAGGCCTGCTTTAAAAATTATTTTCTTTGACAGGGAAGTGTCTCTGTTTATCCTTCCTTTGGCTTTGCCCCTCTCTTTCACAGTCTCCCTTGCTTGGGCTGTGAATGCCCAGCTGCCAATAAACATGTTTTCCCCCTGTTTCTGTCTGCATCTTCAGCTGGTTGTGAATCTTGAATGAAGAGCAGCTGGGCTTGCATGCTCTGCATTTCAGAGAGCTTTTTCAGGACCGGCCAGTGGTTTGCAGTCATACTTGCCTGTGGCCTGGACAACCCCCCAGCTAGGCAGCATGAGGGCAGAACAATACTTGGATGGGAAACCTTCAAAGGAGCCCTGTGTGCTGCAAAATGGGAAGTTAGTGATTCAGCTGGAAGTGCTTTTTAGTAACAAATCCATGTCCTGGGCCAGGGCTGATGTCAACCCTGTGATTCTTCTTGTTGGAAATGAACAAAGATGCAAAGCCCTTTATGCAAGAGCTGAGGTGGTAATCCAGATCTGCTGGCCTTGGTCCATTTGGGGTAATTGCATTCTTCCTGGGTAGTGTTTTCAACCCATCCCTGTCAGATACATTGCCGTCGCTTCCTGTGCTGCAGCAGTATGTGGGTGGCAGTACTTCAGCCATGTCCAAACCAATTCTTGTCACTGCTCAGGCTTAGCGCCTTTTGAGCCTTCTCTGAAAGACAGCATGCTGGAGCAGGGACTTGGTGGAGGGTTTTAAATATATGTATATTTACATATACACATGCTGCATTTACTGGGGCTTGTTCTGCTTATAAGCGCTCCAAAAAAATAGCCCTTGTGCCTAGCTGGTGCAGCTTGCAGGCTGGACTTCTCCTGGGATGCCAGTGCAGGTGTCATTAAGCACAAACTTTCTGGGTGCCCTCAGGACTGTTTCAAGGGCTGGAGCCCCAGTAGGGTAATGTGGACGTGCCTCCCTGCAGCACAGTGTGGAGGCTGTGCTTCTGGGGCACTGGCAGCCTGTCTGCCCACACTGCTTTGCTCCCTGGCACGGTGGCTCTGGTCACAGCTGGGCTGTGCTGTGGTGGTGCTGCAGGGTGGTTGCATGTGTGGATGGTCAGGCTGGGAAGCAGGGAGCGCCTCACAGCAGCTTTTGCTCATCATGCATGAGGCCAGGGGAAAGTCAGACCTGATCCTGGGGAGGCCGATACCATCCTGGTTTTCAGGATCTGCTATGCATGAGGACTAGCCCCCAGAAAGTGTGATCTCCAGTGGTCTGTAATTAAAGCACTGTGAGCCTGGGGAGGAGACTTAAACAACATCTTTGTGATGGTGTTGGCAGGCCTCTCGGAGATTTCTATTAAGCAATTGTCGTTTTCTCCCTTCCCTGTAGCCTGGGAAACGCTGCGGCGTTGGATTTGTCTTGGTCTGTTTGGGTTGTTGGGAGGGGTGTCTCTCCAGCAGTGGACTTTGTCCCTCCCTGCCCTGGCTCTGTGTCTCCATGGGGTGGCTTAGCAGGTGGCCTGTGGGGACCACAGCCAGCGCCTGTTCTTGCAGATAAACCATATGCCAGCGCACCCACTCGAGTACCAGCAAAGCCTGTGTGGTGGAGAAACCTACAGCTGCGTGGGTGGACAAGAACAAAGCCAAAGGCACAGAAAGGCCTTTATTTCCCACTGAAATCTGGGAAGGGAGATCATGGCTGTGACCTTAGCAGCTCTCTCTGGAGAACAAACTGTGTGCCCATCCGGAGTCATGCAGGGAACTGGGGGTAGCTGGAACCCAGGAGGGAGTCTGGGCTGCAACTGGAGGGGCAGCCTCAGCTCTGGTAAAAGATGTGGTGGGATCTTTGAGCTAGTGGGGTGCTTGGGGTCTCTCACTTCTGTGCGTGGGCCATTAACTCACTTGCCCACCCAGTGTTCCAGCTGAACCTGTGGACTTGTCTTTCCAGGTGACCCAAGACAGCCAGAACAAGCAACCCTAAGGCCACACTGCGAGTGCTGACAGCTGAGAGCTGCCTTCTCTGTCTGCTTTAGCTCTCCACCGAGGTTAGCAACATTCAACCATCACTGTTTTCCCTTCCCTCATCAGGGCTGTGTGAAGAAACAGGGAACTCTGTGCTCTTCTCCCCTTGGCTCACAGGCATAACTCTGTAAAGCAGGTGTCACCCAGGTGAGGTTGTCCCACAGCCAAGGCTTTTTGGGTGCTCCTGCATTCCACCTGGCTGTCAGTGTGGCACAGGGAACTTGGATGTGTGCAACCAGTGCTGCTAAGACTGTTGAGCCCTGCACACAGTTGTGAGGAGCTCAAGGGTGGTGTGTTCTAAACCCTTGGCAACTTGCAGTCTGTGCTGTTTGCCACACTCCTCCTTTCTGCATGCCAGCAGAATAGAATGGGAGCATTTTCCAGCTGCAGGTCCCTGCTGTTCTTCACCTGAACTCAGCTGAGATTTTACCCAGAGCTTGTGACAGACGTAATCATGTTCTCTATTAGAAGCATTTGGGTTTCCCCTGCATTTTCCCAGGATTTTGTAGCTTGGCCTTGGTGTATGAGGCTCAGACTGACAGTGAAGTGTTTTAGGAGGACCAGCAGTTTGTGTATTGCCACTGGCAAGGAATATTACCTGCTCTGAGGTAACCACTGTGGAGCAGCCTGAGATGGCTGCGGGCTTCCTGCCCTGTCCCTGGATGCTTGTGTGCCTGCCTAGGATCCAGCAGTGCTTGCCTCACCTGCACAGTGTGAGGGAAGGGAGCCCTTGTCAGGAGCATGCCTCCGGCAGGGCAGGCTGAACCCTTCTCTCACCCCAGAGGTCAGGTGTGATTTGGCCACGAGAGATTATATGGGGAAGACATAGTTTAGGATGCATGGCTGCCCAGGCTCTGCAGCTCTTTCTCTGAAGTGTCTGCCAGGGAAGTTGGGACCAGTCCAGAGGCAGCTGGAAACTGGGCCTCAGGCCATCTCATCCTTCAGCCTGATGCTGAAGTGGTACCTACAGCGGGTGAGGCACGGATAGATTTACCTGTGAAGGTGAAAGGAAGGAAGGAAGAAGTCCTTTGCTTGTGCAAGTGCTCTGTGCTGCAGATTCCCAATCACACAGTGCAGTAACAGAAGAGCTGCGCCTTTATCCAGCTGGGTTGTGGCATTCACTGATATCTGTTCCATGATGGGATTTTATATCTCAGTGATGAGAGACATGACAAAGACCAGAGAAAAAGTTTTCCCTCAGTTCTGCTGGAGCTGCTTGTAGATCCCAGTCCACCAAGTTCACAGCATCCTCTCAGGGCTCCCCTGCCTTTTAACGAGGGGGATTTTATCACAGGGCTCACCACAGAACCATAGAAAGGCTTGGCTTGGAAGGGACTGTAAAGATCATATTCCAATCCTCCTGCCACGGGCAGGGGAGCCACACACTAGACCAGGTTGCTCAGGGCCCCATTCAACCTGGCTTTGAACACTGCCAGGGATGGGGCATCCACAGCTTCTCTGAGCAACCTGTGCCAGTGCCTCACACCCCTCTGGCATAGTATTGGATCCACTTTTCTCCCATCCCTCCTTGCTAACCAGTTATCTTTATATCTTCATGGACAGCAAATCTCCTATTTATGTGTAAAGCAGCAGCTTCTCCTGTTGCTTGGCCACAGCAGGAACTTATTCTCTGGTTTGTATATTACCTCACCCAGGTGATACCAGTGAGTTTATATTTGGGCTAAATTAACAGTGTTGGTTCAGTTTAGTGCAGCTGGCACTAGTCTGGAAACCGATACAGCTTGCAGACCCATGGGCGGACTTGCAGTGCCTCTCGTGGGAATGGGATGGAACCCTTTGCTGGGAAACCTGACAGCTGGGCAAAGTGGAGTTTATATCTTCAACAGAAAGCAGTCAGCCTAACGTCCTTCAGCCTTCTCTTGGTGTGTGTAGGCTGCCCTTGTCCCTGAGTCTGACCAGCTGATGTAGCACTAGGTCATCTTTCCGCTGAAAACCACAAGAAAATTCTGCCTTCTCCCTCAGAACTGGGGCTCTGGGTTCCTTGTGGGTATTGGCACTGGAGTTATGCAAGGAATCCCCTATTTGCCCTACCATCTCTGTTGCAAATAGGTCGGGCATTCAAAGATCCTGTTCATGGGAGTGTTGGGACAGCTGGATCCTTGTTCAGTTTTTGCTGCTCCCAAGAATGGAGCAGAGGATCATCTGCTGAGGCTATTTTAGGTTTCTGAACATCGCTGGTGTGTCCTATTTGTGTGCAATCCTACAGCTTCCTGCTAAGATCTGTGTGAGAATCCTGTATCCTCATGTGTGAAGGCTTTGCTTGGGCACAGTGTCCCAGGGATTAGGAAGAACTTTGAATTCCTCACTTACCTCAACATCTAAGCCATATCAGCTGTATCTGTGACCTTTTTTTCCACCTTTAGCTCCAATCATCTCTTGGACCTTGCTTTGTGGAGGCCCATGTGTTGCCTGGTGGGAAGCAGGCTGCAGCTTTCCAATCTTTTCCTGCCAAAAATGCAGCATCCTTCCTGTTTGCAGCAGTCGATTCCTGTTGTCTCAGATGGGAGCATGCATTGCAGAAAAGTCTTCCACGAAACCTCAAGGTGTGGAAATAATCCAAAGCCCAGAGCTGAGTGAGATGAGAGCCTGGCTCTGGCCATCTCTGTATGGCTGGATGGCTACGTGCCATCTGCCACCACCATCCTCCAGCCCAGCATGGCACAGGGTGAGGCCTCCTGGTCTCTCCCTTCTCGGTACACCCATGGCTTTTGGCTTCCCTGCACTTTTTGGTTTCCACCTGCTCAGGTAATTTTTCAGCAGTGCTGAGCATTACTAAGTTTCGTGTTGAGGCAAGATGTGGCTCTGCAGTTTTGGCCCATCTTTATTTTTAGCTGTGTAAGACATGGTTGATGGTATCAGAAGGAAGTTGCACGGCCTCCGGAGCTCCATGACTCATCCTGGATCAGGACCGAGGCTTTGCTAGCTTCTGCTATAACCCTCAAGTGATATAACTGGTTGTGGGAAAAGGCAGAACGGAGAGACAAGCAGAGCTTTTAGAAGTTCTTTTTTTTCTTGTCTGCAAATTTGTTAAAGTCACATGTTGATAGATACTGAGAGGTATCACTCCTGAGTGAGGTTCAGCTGGGTCCTTGGTCTCTTCCCCTTACGTCCGGTGCCTGTGTGAGAGAGGTGAAAGGGAGAAGAGCTCTGCTTACCACCCAGGCTGGGTAACTGTTTAGTGGCACGTAGCAATGGTAGGGAAGAATTTTTAGGGCAGGAAACAAAGCTGGATCCTGTCTCTGATTCAAGCCACAGTGGGGTTTGGTGCAGCAGAACAGACCTGTCTGAAGTGGAAACAGTCTGGAACTGGAGAGCAGAGGCTTAGGAGGTGCCTGCCAGGATGCAGCAGGAAGAGTCTGAGACCCCCCCCATTCCCATCAGATCTGCTGCTATTGCAATGTAGAAAGAGCTCCTGGGGCTTTCTGACCTGCAGGCAACTGTGTTGGGCTGGACTGGGCAAGGGCTGCATGTCACCTCCGTGGAGCAGGCTCTGTGGGACAGGCAAGGATGTTGAAGCATCCCTGCCTGCCACAGCCCAAAGGAGATGCAGGTAAAAAGGCCTCTACTCCCCCAGTCTGGCAGCATGGCTCTCCTGTGCCTTGCCTTGAGAATAGACAAGGTAGGGTATGATGCACCTGGGTCCAGAGTAGGGTTCTTGCCCCTGAGGTGGGCAGGGATGATGGCTCGTGGGAGTGGGCTTCCACCTCTGCCCTCTTTCCTTCCTTGGTGAAGGTGCTGCCTCTTAGGAGCATGTTGAGGCTTTGGGTGTTTTATGTGTAGGGCAGCAGAGAGAGAACAGCAAGGGGGAACAGAGGCAGGGGAGATAGGGGAGCATGCTGGAGGGTATTACTATGGCAACTTGCCACTGGCAGTGTTGCTGACAAGAAGAGCAGTCGGGCAGATGTGCAAGGTGCCACAGCCCTGAAATGCAGCCCAGTCCCATCTGTGCCATGGGCTTGGCACTCCTGGACTCCAGCCTGACAATCTGGCATCTGGAGCTGTTCTCCTCTGGCGGCAGCCTCGGGATGAGTGGCCAGGGGCGTTTTGTCCATCTTCTCCCCTCTTTCGCCCCTCACTGGGGCGTGGGCAGGCAGCTCCTGTTTACACACCAGTTTGGTTTGAAGCCCTAGAGCTGCAGAGCAGGCCCAGCCGGGGACAAACCAGTCTCTTGATCCCTCTCACTGTACCATGGAAGAAAGCGAGTCATTCTGCTGCCCTTGCTTATCCTCAGCTAATCAACATAAGTGGCTCCAGCCATGACTGCATCTTCCAAGGATGCCTGGCCCCATGCTGTGCTGTCCACCTTGCACAGCCAGTTTGCCTTGCTCCAGGGTATCTGTACTCTGAGGCAGAGCAGACACTCTTGTGGCCCCTCTGATAAGGTCTGAGACCATCCTCTGGGGCAGGTAAAGGAGAAGTTAAACACTTTTGAAGCTGCCCTTGGGCAGACCCCTTACCAGATACTGGTAAGAGAGCTGGCTGCTGTTGGTGAAGGGGGCAGGTAAAATCATGCGCTCACTAGCAGAGGGGATGGGTCAGGAAGCCATCTCCAGCCTGGCCATAATGTAAGTGTGACTGAGACCTGACCTGTCATCCATGATATGCCTAAAGGCCTAAATGTAAGCCGGGGAAAAGGACCTGCTGGCAGCAAGGGCAGCTTGCCTGTGTCAACATGGATGGCTGTGTGAGCTGTAAACCTCTCTCATTACACCTCTCAAAGGTCACTGCTGGCAGCGAGCTACAACACCCTGCCCACAGCTCTGCACCCAGCCCAGAGAGAGAGGGGAACGATGCTCTTGGAGATGTACGGAGGTCAGATACGTGGGCTTGTCATGGGGTGGCACATGCTGCTCTAGAGCCTGTGGCCAGAGTTTGTCTGGGACTAGGAAGTTCAGTCAAAAATGGATGGGAAGGATGCCTCTCTGTGAGCTACCCAAATAGCTCTGCACTCACAAATGTCATAATCCTTGCCTGAGCTGTAACCCCTCCTTTCCAGGGTACACAGCCTCATTATATTGCCCTGAAAACCATTTCACCCTTTCCAATACACCATAGTGTCCTTCTGCGATGTAGGGTCACTCTGAGATCTGTATGGACTGCCAGCTTCTGTCCAGTGCTGCAGTTCCAGTCATCTTAAAACTCCCAAAGAGGCTGGACTTGTTTGCACAATGTTCCCTGGACTCCAGACCCTGGTGTTCCCCAGGGAGAGCAAACGAGGAGGTGGAAGCTGGAACAGGGAGGCTCTGGGAAAGCCGCCCATGGCAGGCAGCAGTCTGCTTCCTTCCTCTCAATTCCAACAGGTTCCTTCCCCTTTCAGAGGGGAACAGCTTGCTCTGCACGGGCGGCTGGAGCTTCCTTCCAGTGGAGGAATCTGGGATGCTGGTACCTAACACTGAAGGCAGTTTTGGGTCAGCAGCTCAAGCACTGCCTTCCGTATATGTGACCTTCAGCACTTGGTGCGAGAGTTGGTGTTACAATATATTATGGGTGCAGGTGGTGGCAGAGCATGGTTAGAATCCATTGAGCCACACCGTAGTTCCCTCTGACCCCACTTTCACAGCCTGTGGTTTGTCATCTTTCCTCTGGACCAAGGCCCCAAGGTGTGCTATGAAGTATCATGGAGTGATGCAGAGCCCAGCAGATGAGGCTGGGGGTCATATGTGTGTGTTGGGGTGGGAATTGCCATTTTCTAGGGCAGAGGATGTTCTCTCTTTTATCATTTGTAAAACACCTCACTTGCCAAGATCGCTGCCCAAGGCTCAATCTCTTGGGCGCTGTGACCCCCTGAGTTACAACCCTGTCATCTTTGGGTGCTGCCACCTCTTTTTTTTTTGTTTTACCTGTTCATACTACACAGTTTGAAGCACAAAGGACCAGAAAAGCCCAAAGATAGTGGGGTCACATACTCTGCTGCCAGTTTGGGGAGGAGTTAAGACAGGCAGTGCTGGAATAAGCATTTAGGGAGAGGCAGCCAAGAGAGGTTTCCTCCTGGCTGAGCCATGATGTTGAAGCTGGGAGAATTCTGTGTGGGTTATGTGCTGCTGTGCTTTGCTGCTGCCATTACCTGAGGCAAGTCCAGGACATATATGCCTACTTGTAATCAGGTGGGGACACCATCCTGAGCAGTGTCACTCTGAAAAATTGAACAGTGCCCTGTGGGACACCAGGAACAACCTGAATGCTGCTGCTGTGGGAAGACTGGTGGGAATTTCAGCAGAGAGGTGATAAATCAGCAGGACCAAGTGGAAACTTTGACTGGGTGGGTGTTTCTATCTGCATTCCCTAAATTGTGAGAAGGTAGCTGAGTCCAGCTGTGCTGTACAGATTGCCCTGCTTGGAAGATGCATGAAGAATAGCTTGCAAGAGCCAACTCTTAGCTCAGGCCTGGAGAAAATGCCTGGATGCTGTGTAGCAGGGTTTGCTTATTGCCAGTCAGCACTGCTGGAGCTGTCAGGCCAGCACTGCCACTCAGCCCTTTCTATACCAGCGTTTGCATTGCTGATGAGATTAGCATGGCTGGGCCAGCAGTGGACAAAGGGCATAATTCTCAAGATCCTCTCTGCTGTGGCTGCCAGCAAAATAAAGCAGTTATGGCATCAAGTGGGGAGTCGGAGCTTTGCTTTCAATTCATCTTTTAACAGCAGCAACAGCTAAAAATATAGGCTGGTTTTGAGGAATTAGAATATTCTCTGGCTTTTTGTCTAGGTCTGGTCTGCCAATGTCTTTCCTAGGCTGACAGTCTGGGATCTTCAGGTATTTGCAATGATTTGTTCTGGCCCTGTGATAAATCCGGAGAGAGAGAGAGAGCAGAAAAATTGGTGGCATCAATCTGCCACCCTGAAAGTGCTCCTCTTGCTGCTGTGCCTGTTCCCTGTAACCAAAGGCTGTTTTGTGGCTTAGATTTGTTGAGGAAACAGACTTACAGCTCTCCTCTTTCTTCTGTGCAGCAATTTCCCTGGCAGCTCAGTAGGAATGATTTATTACAGATTTCAGCTGTTTAATTCTGTTTCGTTACAATATGACAGTGTTGGAGTAACTGAGCAAAACGCGGTGGTGTTTCCGGAGGAAGGCTGCTATCAGAGGCCACCCCTGTAGCAGAGGCTGGAAGCAAGGAGGAACTGTTTACCAGGAAATGCCTGTGTTCATGTACTGGGCACTTTTGGGAAGGAAAAGGCATCTCACCCTTAAAGCTTCCTTGCTACAGGACTCCAAACATTGCCGGTGAAGCTCTTTGAGCAGCAGTGAGAATGCTGCCCTCCAGAGCCTGGGAAAGGTCTGACCAAAGTGGTGGTCTGGAGAGAAAAGGCAAATTCTGTCCTTAAGTGAACCTTTAAGTGCTGTTTTTGGAGTGTGGTTTTTTCTTTNGGTGGTGGTTCGGGCTTTTTTTGGTACTGAAAAGAAAAGGTATCACTTGTGCAAATCGCTGTAAGGAAAGAGAGAATTTCCTTTGGAGTGAGCTGGCCTGAAATTCAATGCGTCTCTGATGTGTGTTAACAGAGAAATGAAAAGATAGTACCATAAAGTGATAGGGGATAATGAATTTCAGCTAGTATTATGTTGTCCTGGGAGATAGAGCTGGGGCAAGAGTATTGCAATAATGTTATGCTTTGCATGACAATAACAGCAAATACCACCTTAACACACTTCCCCGGGAGGGGTGAAAGGGTCAGTTTTCAGAGAGCCCCCAGGAAGGTGGAGTGAGGCAATCAAGAAGGCAGAAGCTTGGGAAAAGATGCCAGGAGACTTACAGATGAGCAGTGTGTAATAACTGTGCATTTTTTGCTGCTTGAGTTCTGCTTTCCCATTCCATGTCCCAGCTGAACAGGGCAATGCTGGGCTCTCAACCTCACTGCAATCTTGAGAAACGTGCTAAAGAAACCCTAACTTTAATAACATTCATGAGATGTCTGACCCAGAGCCTGAATGAACAAATCTTTAACTTCTCTGTCTACAAGGCAGATGGATGGGTGGTGGTCTGTAACTGCACCAGTCAGGGATTTTAAAGGGTTCTGCTGTGGGTGAACACTGCTGTAGACCTGGTCCTAGGAAGCTTAACTGGTTAGCAGGTCCTCAGAAGGGTTTCTGTAGGTGTGTGATAAAAACAGAGAGCCTGAGGTCAGTACCTGGAAACTTACCAGCTCATAGAGCTGGACCAGAGGATCAAGTCTTTACTCAAACACATGAATCTTTTAAGGTAAAGAATGCAATGACTTGTTCTCAGTGAAGCATCCAGTCCCCTACCAGCCTTTTGAGACCTAGGGCACTCTTCTGATTTATAATGCTCTATCTGTGTCTTTAATTTTTTAATTTTTTTTTCTGGGCTATGCTAAGTTACTGCACATCCTACTCCCCTCTGGCAGAGAGCACGTGGGTCAGTTTGTGGGGCCAGATGTAGCCCAGCAGAGCTGGGTGCAGTCCATATGGCCAAGCAGCAGATTGGGGCCAACTTTTGCTTTAAGAGAGGTGGGAACAGAGGAGGCTCACAATTGAGAAAGCTGCTTGGTGTAGAACATGTGGGTACCTTTTTATGCCTGCACGTCGCTGGGGTTCTCAGAGGTCTCAGTACCACCCTTGCCCTACTCCCCACACTGTGCCAGGGGCTGGGGGCTGGGACTCAGTTTCCCTGAAGCCTGAGAAGGAGAGGGGTGGAGCAGGACCGGAAAGGGGCAGAGGGGAAGTTACAGCAGCTGGTAGGAAATGGCATTTGGGGTGCTGCAAGGTGGCCCTACCCCATCTTGTTTGCTGGGGTGGTGTTTTGGGGTGCAGTGGTACAAGCTGGCTCTGTGCCATGGAGCTGGTGTTTCAGGAGGTTGCTGGGCAGCTCTGTTCCAGCTGCAGAGCTGGCATTTTTGGCAGCTCTTGCTCCATACTGCCTTTTCTTGTGCCAGGGATCATGCTAGGAAGGGAGAGCTGGCTGTACTTTCCATGTCCTCTGCATTCCCGAGTGCAGGATGTATAATAATGCACAGTCCCACGGCACTGCTTCCCCCAGCATGTGACTTTGGGCTACTGGTCAGGATGTGGGTCTGAGCTTATATCAGACAAGGCAAAAATCAGCGTGCAGGCTGTGTAACAGCCTGGCATCCCTCACTGGCTCTGATTGGCTCCTGGTCATGGAGCAATGGCTGTACCCGGGGACAGGAGCAGAGGAGTCCTTGCAAGACTGACATGGGGGTGCCCAGTCCCAGCTGCTTCCTTCCTCTTCCCTATTCCTCCGTGTGACCCCAAATCTGCATGCATGCAGCATGTTTTGTAATAAACCTGCTGAACTGAGAGGAGGCAGAGCAAAACCAGACTATAAAGAGGTGTAAGTCCAACCTGCCTGTGTTGCTGCAGCAGTGTGAGGCACAGTAGTTTGTAATGATGATGAGCATGGCCAGAGACATCCCTCCCACCCTGTTGTGAGTATCTGATGCATCCTGTGAGCCACCAGCAGACTGTCAGTACAGCTGTTTTCTAAGTGGAGGGCAGGTCCAGCTTCCCATGGATGCTGCAAACCACCTAGCTTCTCTGAAACTCTCTTCATTTGAGGCAGCACCCTAAGGGTTAAGCCATGGTTGTGGGATAGGGTTTGTAACAGGAACAAAGAGGGCTTTTAAGGTCTGTGTTGGCCTAGGAATAGAGGGAATTGATTGAGCCTTTCCCAGTGTGTTGAATTACAAAGGTCATGGAGACCCCTTTGCTGGGAGGCAGCAGCCTTTGAGGTCCCTGCTGGAAGTGGGGCAGAGAGAAAAGAAATTGTGAAAGTCAGTGAAAGCAGCTTAGTGGAGAGCTTTAAGACCAGGTGAAAACTGGAAAAGTATCCTGGGATACATAATTATTGAACACAAGGCTGGGTACCTTCTGCGTTGGGATTTTTGGGTGGTTTGGTTTTGTTCCACCTCCTTCCCCCAACTGCATTTACAGCTGCCCCCACACATGGCACCTGAATTTGCGGCATCACTGTTGTAGCCTGAACTTGGGCCTCTCTAACCTGCTCAGGGCTGGTGAAGCCAGCCAAGGGTAAAAGGCAGTGCCTGTAAGGGAGGATCTTTGCAAAGTGCAGAGGAGGCGACAGGCCCTGGTGCCTACAGGCACATTTTGCCTTGACAGAAGAGGAAGCTTCATACCCACCCGAGCTAAAACTGGATTTTGCATGTGTAGTTAAGCAGGAAAGCCCAATTCTAGCTGGTTTCCAAGCCCCTCTTCTTAATGTTGTCTGTTCAGGATGTCCCATGCGGCACAGCAGCAGAGGGTCCAGCAAAAGGAGCTAGGGAAGGGATGGATGGCAGAAACCTTTGTTTCCCTTCCTGCAGCAAGATGAAAAGTGGACACAGGTAGTTTTTATCTTAAGCATTGGATGGCGTGAGCCAGCCAGCTAACCTGCCCAAGATGTGTACACAAAAAGGTGGTTTAGTCCTTAAAACTTTCAGGTTTTAAGTGCCAGCTTAGCAGGCCTTTGGCCATTCAGCTCCATCCACTGGCACAGGCATGCTCCCCCATCTGATCTTTCATTTAAAGTAATTCCACCTCTGGTCTTTATGTTGGATCAGATGACCTCAAATCAGATGTGATTTTTGGAGCAAAGGACTGTTTGGGCTCTGCCTGGGAGATGAAAGCTGGTTCCAGGGAATACCCCACGAGGGTGTCTGCAGCCAACACCTAAGTTAGCAGCCTAGAGGCTTCTCTACTTTTTCAAACACTAGAAGGGCAGGACTGTGGGAGCACAGAGCTGCATGAGAAGTGGGCCTGTTTTGGAGCTCTCAGGAACCAAAACATTTGTTCACCTTCGTAGCCAGGCCTGCTCTCAGAGTCATTCTCTGTGTCCGTCCCAGTAACAAGGAACTGTTTCAGCAGAAGCATCAACTTCATGGACTCGTAGCTACTTAGCATTGACATTGAGAAAGCCTGAATTCCTTCATCTATTTTTAATCCAAATCCTCTCTCTCACCCTGCCCTTTGGTATCACCTGTGCTGCAGAAGCTTGCCACTAACAAAGGTGGGTGGACAACTGGGCTCCTCTTTGCTGGTAGTTCCCAGGTTGCTGACCTGGCAATTTGAAGACAGCAGGGTCTACTCACTGTATTTTGGGTGGACTCTCTGCCACTCTTTTCGGCCACCTGGGCTGCAGAAGGGGAACATGAGGCACTTGCAAGGGTTCCCCTTGGTGTGGGAGAGATGTCAGAATCAAGGGCTGCTTGCCTGCCTCTGCTCTGCTCCTTCTCCCAGCTGGAGAGGGATGTTGCAGATGGGATGTTACCCCTCTGTTAGTCACAAAGGAGGGTGTGGCAGGAAAGTCTTGGCTCAAAAGTTAGCTAGTCTGGATCAGGCCCTAGCTGCTTAACTGGGTGTAGGGCAGTCCCTCAGCTTCCTCTGTCCCCGAGGGCTATGTCAGGGAGCTGACCAAGGGCTCATATAGGTTGTTGCTGCTCTCTCAGGGGCTCCCAGAGTTTGTAGACAAGCCCATCTTTTCAGTGGCTGATTTAAGCATGTGCATTTAAATTGCTGGGTCTGTCCTGCTGGTGCCTGCTGAGTTTCATTCAGGAGCTTGCCCAGTTGCTGTGACCTTGGTGACACTGTGACCATGGCGTTGGCCCTGCTGACACGTGGTGAGTACTATGGATCTCCCCCCTGCTTCCCTAGAAGAGACTCAAAGTACTGGAGCATCCTGATGATAGATCCTAGCTGCTGGAGCCTATAAGGAAGCCATGGGACAAAACCTTATATTTCTTTCTTCTGAGAGAGAGAAGAAGCTCTGATATACATAGTGAGGATCAAAAATTTAAAAGTCCAGGGAGAAGCAGCAGTTCTGGTATACAATCCTAAGCTCTGGCAGAAAATTGTTCTTTGTGCCTATTAATGTGTGACATTCCAGCCCAAAGTGTTGTCCCTCTCTCCCTGGCCAAAGAATGGTTTACTTTGGCCTTAATTCCTGGGTGTCAGGGCCTTCTGCTCCAGATGGGGCTGTGTGACCCTGCTGAAGACATAATGCTTGACTGACTTGTTCTCTTGCAGTATCAGCAAGGCTTGTCCCGAGTATCCTGTGTGTGGCTGCAGGCAAAATGCTGCAGCTGGCCAAGTGCTCCCTGGTGGAAGGGACCAGAGCCCCTTGTCAGCATGACTCTGACCCAAGGGATGTGGAGAGGAAAGGGTGAGAGAACAGCCTGCATGATCCCAATGATTTTCTGTTGTAGTCAATAGGAAATGGATCCTCTAGCTCTGACAGGCAGAGGCGCAGGTCTGTGAGCAGGTGTGCTGCATGGAGCAGCATCTCCTGCTCACACCATGGCTCTCCTGTGCTCAGACACAGATGGATGTGCAGAGCCCCTCGCTCTGCTGGCTGGGAGGTGTGCCACAGCTCTCGCTGGGCTTGGTACAGCTGCACAGTGCCATGTTCCTCTTGTCACCTCTGTCGGCTCTGGTCTCTCCAAGGAGACCTAGGTTACCTGGACAGCCCTCAAAAGGGTTTAGCAGGTGGAGGCAATGTGTGTGGCTTGGGAACAGGCCAGGATATGGAAAAGAGGGGAGGTAAAGGATGTGGGGCAAAGCCTGTTTGAGCCTCAGACCCAAGCATTAGGGAATCACCAATCAGACAAGCAGCCTGAAGAGGATTTGTGTGTACACAGCCTGCAGAGGATCTGTGTGTACATAGACCATGGACTTGCACTGTCCACACTCAGGAACTGGCCAAGCCTGTGGGCCCTGCATGCACAGTGGCATTAGCTGATGCCAGTTGACCGTAACCATGCTTAGAAGAAGTCATTTTGTGTCTCCCAGGAATCTGTCCATCCTGGAGAATGAAACTGGGAAGAGGCACAGCTTGTGGAGGGCATGTTTGGCGTACCCAAAGGCAGCTTAGCTGGCAGACATCTTGCCTGTGGATCTGAGCTGTGGCAGTGCTGGGTAACTCTCCCACAGCCAGCAGTGGAGAGCTGATAAAGGGAATGGGTTTGCCTGGAAGGCAGCCTCGGAGTCTGGAGGAAGCCCTCCCCTAGCATTGCTCCTTATCTTGGCAGTGTTGGCACAGGACAGCACTCCCAGCCTGCCTCTCTGCCCCTACTTCCCATAATGAACTTGAGCCAGTGGTGTCACCTCTGCCCCTCTGGCTGCTGGGTGCTGCAGGGGGTGAGGGTTCTGGCATGGCCAGGCCAGGTTCCCTGCCCAGTTGGCTGCCTTGCAGAGTCCGTGCCCATGTTGCACACACACACTCTCACACACTCCATGCACGGGGCTGTGTCAGAGAAGAGTTAGTCAGGAGGGGGTGAATCACAGGGGAATGAGTCAGTGGGAAGCAGAAGGCAGGTGCTTGTCCAGAGCAGGGCCTTCAGGGAGCCCAAGGTTCTGGCAGCTCATGCCGAGTTCCTGGGAGATGGGCTGAGGGTGCCAGAGGAGAGCTGGGAAAGCCGCAGGGTTTAGCAGGTGGAGGCAATGCCTGTGCCTTGGGAACAGGCCAGGATCTTAGCTACACGCTGAACTCCAGCTGTGGGTACGTTGCTGTCCTGGAAAGGCTTGGAGCATTTTTGGTGCTGAGACTTTCCCAAAGAGGAGCACTGCAAGGGAGCAGGTATGTCTGCCTCCAGTGAATGGGGTGGATCTTCCTCCCCACGCCGGCAGTAGGGTGTCCAGCCAGCTCTAGGCAAGCTGAGCAGGTCTCTGCACTGATCAGATCCTGCCCAATTGTCTGAGAAACCAGACGCAGGGTGAGAAAATGAGTGATACTTTCTGGGACAGAGAATGATAAACAAATAGCTCTGGATTGAGTGAAGACAGCATTGAGGAAGAGCTGGGAGGCAGGTAATACACTGGAGATTTGGGGACAACATGGTTGGTTGTTGGCTCCAAAACCCTTTGTGTGACCTGGGCTCTGCTGCAGAGCCTTGGGGGTATTGCAGGGGTCACAGACGGCTGCTTCCTTTATCGAGGGACCTGCTCTGGGCTGTTGAGTTTCCATCTAGCACAGCTGGTCTCTGCTGAGTTGCATTCCTAATTGTCCTGCTCATCACTCTTGAAGACAGGTCCCTCGTGGGCATGGTGGAGGCAGGCTTGGTATCAGAGCTACAGCAGCACAACTGAAGCTCTCTGTGTCTAGGCCCAAGCTTCTTGGAGCAGTTACTTGGGAATTCTGTCTTGGAATAACATAGGTGTATTGCAGGAGGCACTGGTATTGCTACCAACCAGAGCAAGGATCAGATGCTTCCACAAAAGCAGCCCCCACTGATCTCGGTGTTGACGTGAATCTTTTTGTTCAACATCCCTAAGGTATGCGGGTGCAGGTACCTCCCGCCCCCCCTGGTGGCACCCTTGGCTGGGCAGGATGGAGCCCAGCAGGCTCCAACAGTCTGCAGAGATGAGCTGGAGCTCTGACTTCTCGTGCGCTGCAGTGGGCAGAGGCTGAGAGCAGTGGGCTTGTGCAGCCTGGGAGAGGGAAGGCAGCGATGGGGGCTCTCACTGCTGCTGCCAGCTGTGGGTTTGCGGTGCAGCTGCAGCCTGGCTCTCTTGGGAAGTGCCCAGGGGCAGGATGAGAAGCAATGGCACACGAGGGAAATTCCAATTATATGTTAGGAAAAATATTTCCCTGCAAGGCAGTTAGACTCTGGAGTAGGGCCCAGAGAAGGGAAGCAGTTTCCACACTTGGTGACTTTCAGCCCCTGGCATGGGCAAACCCCAAGCAGTTTGCTTGAACTTGGCCCTGCTGTTAGCACGATTGGACCCAAACCCTCTGAGGTCCCCTCCCACTGTTGTTCATCAGTTCTGCAGTTCTCAGGCTGCTTGGCAATGTCACATGTCATGGACTATTGGATTGGCCAGCTTGGAGGCACATGGAGGGCTCCGGGTCTTGTTCTGTCCGTCCCCTTCTCACTTGGACTCACCTGTATGGTATTAGCAGTGGTGGGAGAGGGAGGCACTGCCTTAGGAGCATTGCTCTGCTCATTCACTTGCCCCAGCCTCCTTAGCTGGAGCACCTACCTCTCTGGAAGTCTGCATTACTTCCTCCCCACATGAGCACAAGAAGCCAGTGGGCAGTGAAGCACGTGATGTAAAGCATCCTCCTTGCTGGAAGCACAGAGCTGTGATGTGTAAGGGGGGTGCTGGTGTTTTTGGAAGGCTCATGAGGATGCTGGCCTCCAGCCCTCCAGATGGAAGGTTTATCTTCCCCATTGTGCCTGTCCTAGAGATAGTGGCGATTGGAAGGGAAGTCACTGGTAGCTTTTTTAAAGGTTCCAGCTGCTTGACCATCCTCAGCAGATGGATGGTGAGATGAGCCCAAAGGACTGTCTGGAAAGAATTATTTGCTCCTAGTATGTTTTGTTTCTTTGCCAGCCTTTTATTCTCATGGCTGCTCTTTTCCTGATCCTGTCCTTCTGCAAGGCTGGCTGCTGGCAGTCTTACGAGCCTTGTCTTCAGGAACAACTTCACTCTGCAATTTATTGTGTCTCCGAGCTTTGACCTGGTGTCTGATGCTGCAGAAGCCCATGTCTGGTGTGTAAGTGTTCAGAGGGTGTTTACAGCGTTTGGCCCATCCTGTCTGCAAGAGTAATGAACCAGAGCAAAAGGGTCTGCTCGTAGCCGTGGCGCCCGGGTTAAGCTGACCTGCAGCAATAGCTACATATGCTTTCTTATCTGGCAGAGGCTGGGTGGATGTCCAGGCTCCCTTTATGTATGTTTTCAAGGTCCAGAACATTCTCATAAACCCGTGTTAGTCCCCAGATCCCTTCTGAAGTTGCTCCTTTCAGCCTTTGCCTCGGGCTTGTTGACACTGGGCTGCCATCGCTCTTTGCGCTGTGCTCTCCCTTCCTTGGCAGTCCACACGTAATTCAGTACTGCTCTGGGCATGCTGGGTTTACTTGGATGTCCCTGTTACAACGCCCTCAGTGCATTGGGAGCAGCAGGATCTGGTCGTTTGGGCCAAGAGGTACCTGAGGTCTGTCCGCAGCTGCAGGAGCAAGTGCTGTGTGGCAGGGGATGAGCTGGTTTCTGGTAATCCAGGGAGAGCTCTTAGGTCTCTCACAGGCTCTGTGTCTCTAGGAGGGTCAGGTCTAGAGGGACATCTGTGTCCTCAGCAGCATGGATCAACCATCAGGTTGAAGATGTTTTTGACCTAGTTGCCTCTGCTGTCTGTGGGACCCCAGGGGTGGTTCAGTATGTGGACCAGGAGGTTTGCAGTTTCACAGGGCCTAATAGGAGCTGGACTGTGTCTCCTGCTGCCCTTCATATGGATATGCCTGCAGTCAGAATGCCAGTCCCTGCTACCCCACGTTTCCCTTCTTAGGGCCTTCTGCTCTCATGTGTTTGCCTTCATTATGGGCAGCAGTGTCAATGTTTAATGACAACTGTGACACCCTTTTCCTAATTCCAGCAGGGTGTTTCTCTCCCACCTTCAGTCCCATGGGAAAGAGAGGTTTTCCGTTTCTATAACAAGATGCAGGACATTGAATTCATAGTGGAAATACTCCTTCCCTGCAGTAGCCCTGGTTGCATCCATCTTCTTAAAATCAAAGATGGACAAAGCCTCACCCTTATGGCCCAAATACCTGCCCAGCACACGTCATCACTCTGGCCTGTGCTAGACTTGAGCCTTTCTAAGTCGCAGCTGGAAAAGGGTGAGTTGGGTGGGTGTGCACAGCTCTGTGTGTGTGTGTGCGGTATCTCCTCCCCCTGTGCCACGTACATGTCTAGTACAGGGAGTGGAAAAGATGCTGAATGTCCCCACAGCTGCTGCAGCCTTATCTGCAGGCTGCAGCTTGGTAACCAAGCAGGAGGCCCGAGTGCCTGCGCTCAAGCACCTCCCTTGGAGGGCTCTTACAGTAAAAGGAAGTGAATTGCAAGAGGGCTTGCAGTGGGGAGGGGCAGTTCCCACGGGGCAAATGCTGCAGTGCACAGTCCTTTCTGCCCTCCCCACTGCAGGCCATTTGCCTACTCCCGCTTCAGATGTGTACCTTTGACACCCAGAACTGATCACAGCAATTCAGCATCCCTAGGATTTTCTCCACTGCCCTGAGGTGCCTGGTGACTGTTTGGGGAGGTAGGGAAAGGTGAAGGTGCCGTGTGTCCGTCGGGTGTCAGGGACTCACCAGGGGAGTGTGTGCAAGGAGGCTTGGGCTGGTGGGGCTGTGGGTGTGTGGCAGTCGGGAATGGGAGGAGCCTGGGTAAGTTAAAGTGTGATCTGCAGCAATCGGGAGGCAACGAAGCACAGGTGAGAGCTATGGGCTTGCCTTGGGGGTTCACAGAAATGGGACAGGATCTGATGGTGGTGGAGGATGGGGTGGGAATGAAGAGGGGCACACTTGTGGGGATACAGAGCCCAGGTGCCATGTGAAGGATGTGGGGAAGGGGCAGTATTGTGCATCTGGGTTTAGGCAGTGTGAATGGCTATAAGGCATCAGGGTACAGAAGGAGCTGGCTTGGTAAGGAGGCTGTGGATGCCTGTGACTGTATGCAGTGGTGACCAGAGGGAGAAGAGAGGAGATGGCAGAGCTGGGAGCAACAGGGATCCCATCACCAGCTGATTCCTGTGCTATCTTCTCCCAGCTTGCAAAACATCACCCTACCACCAGAGCTCCCTGTCAGAGGCTCCTGCTTCTGTACCCAGCTAATAGTGCTGGAAAAGGGGCTGGGCTGTTCATGCCGCGCACCAAGATCATGCTTCCCATGGTGCACAGCCCAGGACAGGGAGATGACAGGATGGGAGTTACTGTAAGTGGTTGTCTTACCACTGGAGTTGAGTTAAACAGGTTAGAATACGGTTTGCAGGGCTTCTGATGCAGACACCAACTGCAGGGTGTTATTCTTCCTCTTGGGAGATCAGATAAAAGGGACTCTTGGTGCTAACATATGTACATCACTTAGAATAGTGAAAGCCTCATCCAGATTGGGCCTGGGGTATGCCTCCCTTGGACAAACATCTTTACTGAACTTGAAATGTGGCAGTGCATTGGTGCCCTGGTCATGGCCAGAGACCTCAGGTGTCATGCAAGTGCAAACCAGACGAGGTCCCTGCCCTTGCCCAGATCCCACTTGCCTTCTCAAAGCCATTCTGTGTCTGGCTGCGCAGGCATGTGACTTGGTAATCACACGGTGGAAGATTTTCCACTGGTTTCAGTTGGCCCTAGGGTCTGGACTGGAGCAGCCAGTCTGTGTGGTCATCCAGTGGCTGAGGTCCCCCAGGCTCATCCCTTGGACCTCCACCCCTGGAGAGGCGCAGGAGGGTTGGAAGGGAGCTGGCTGACATGTTCCTGTGCCTGGGTGGCCAGGGGCTTGCTTTCACATTCTTTGTTGCCTCAGGGTGACTGCTGAGGCCACTGTGTTGCCCCTAGTCCAACGCCATGGGGCTCCCCGAGGCTTGCAGGTGCGGTTCTGGCTGCACCTTCCCCTGTGCAGCAGCTACCCCGAGGTGAAAAGACATAGCTTTTTGTGAAGCGGAGCCAGCACAGAGGAATTTGCTGCTTGTGGACAGCTGCTGTCCTGGGCCTGGCTCGTGTCCTCCAGCACTTCTCACCCGGCGCTGCCTCGGGAAGGGGAATGGGGGCTGCCCACCCTCGACTCTCTGTGCCGGGGAAGTGGGTGCCACCTCGGGCTAATGGGGGTGAATAGCTGTGGTGGAGCCTAGCAGCATCCTGCTGCCTCTGCAGGGATCCTCTTGGGCAGCGGAGAGTTTTCCCCACCCCCAGCTCTGCCGCTGCCTCTTTGTTTTCTGGCAGAAGCCTCTGTGCCTTTTCATTGCCGTTGAGGCGCCGAGCAGGAGCCTACATGTGCCGTGTGTGCGTCTCGCCGGGAATGTGATGAGGGCTGGAAATCCTGCCGGGCCAGGCATCTCCCCTGCAGGGCAGCGGGGGCCAAACAGCAGCTTCAGGGGTCTCCTTTCCATGGACTGTTCTTCCGGTCGAGCAAGGCTTCGAGGCAGCTGGTCTCCTCCGCAAAACCCTCTCTTGCATTGGCAGCGCTTCTGCACCTTGCCACAAGTAGAGTAAGTTGGATGGGAAGGGGCCGGTCCTCAGCTGGGCACTCGGGCTCTCCGCTGTGGTCCCCCCTTGCTCCCGCTGGGAAGGCACCTGAGATTAAAGCAGCGCCAAAGGCTATGGAGCTGGATACAGCGGTGGCTGAGGATTGCTTGTGCTGCGCCTGCCTCTCCATGTATTTGATCTCTCGACTTCCAGCGGGGACCGAATTCCTGTGCTGGATTCTGGGCTCGGCTCTTGTGAAAGGATCCAATTATTTTAGAGCTTTGAGCATCTCCATTTGCTGCCCATATTTGCGGCGCGCTGGCTGGAATTCCAAGTGATTAACGTGGCTGTGACATCCCTCCTAGGGGTGTTATCTTTGCTCGCTGTCCCCCACCGCCCCCCTCTTCCTCCTCCGGCAGCGAGCGAGCGAGACAGGCAGGCAGAGACAAAGGTCTGTCCTCAACCTGGGCTGTCCTCCCCGTAAGCGGCTGCTGCATGGGATTTCCCTGCCCTGCCTGCTGCAGGTTTCCTGGGCTCCCGGTCGAACACTGGAGCTGGGCAGCCTTGGGCTGTATCGCAGAGGTTTGAACCTGCTGGGCTGGGTGGGCAGGGGGTGCTGCCGGCTTTGGAGAGCTGCCCGATTGTCCTGCCGGATTTTAAGCTGCTTTTCATTCTTTGACTGCGCTTTCCTGGGAAGAGGGGCAGCCGTGCGTGGAGGGGAGGTTGGCGGGGAGGGGGCTGGACGTGGGGGAAAGCTTTACACAGGTGGCTGTCGCATAGTGGGATCTGCCTGCAGACCCTGTAAGCCCCCTTCCCAGCCGCAGGCTATTGTCAGCATCGCCGTCTGCAAGCCAGGCACCTGGGAAAGGTGTGCGGAGGCGATCCGTGCCAGGACGAGGGGCACCGGAGGGAGAAGGGGTAAGTCACTGGGCTGGGAGCTCTGCTCCGGCTCCCCCAGCTCCCAGGAGAGGTTTCATTGTGTTATCCTGACTTGGCCGAGCGGAAGGGCTCAGTCCCTGCGGCACCTGTGTGTGGTGCTGGGGCTGGGGAGGCACTGCATGTCGCTGGGCAGACCTCAGCCCTTGAGGAGGCTGCTGCAGCCTGGAGCCCCAGCAAGATGCACTGCAGAGGGCTACTCTGTCCCCGGGGGCTTCTGCACCCCGTCAGTGTCACCTCCCGTGGGATGGGAGGGAGCAGCAGCACCTCACGGACACGGTGCTTCAGGCACAGGGAGGTGTCGGGTCTCTCTCTCTCTGTAGAAGCTGTGTCCGATGATTTCTAGGAGCTTGCACTTGTGACATGGGCAATACCTCTTGCCCCATCCTTCCCCTCCGGGCTCAGGCTTCCTCTCCATTCCTAGCAGGGGCCTAGAACTGAGCGAGGCTCTGCAGCTGCATAAATCTGGCATGGCAGGAGGCCTCCTGAGGACCCTCGAGAGCAGCACTTGCCCTTGCAGTGGGGCAAGGAAGCTCCCTCCCTCTGTTTCCACTCCCCTTCCCTCTCATTCTTCCTCCCTCTTGTTTCCACCAAGTGTCAGCTCCTTCCTCCACAGCCTGAATTCCAGGATAGTGCCAGAGCCATGGCCAGTGGTCACCTTTCCCTTCAAGCTCAGTTTGCTCCTCTAGCATCTCACTAGTCGGCTTCTCCCTGGGATTGCCACCTCTGCTATGTTGCTGGAGGTAGTCCCCAGTCTCACGTGCCTCTCTCCTGATGATGAGATGCCTAATCTGTCAGACGGCGCAGGAACCCTTCTCTGGTGGCAGCACTGCTGTTAGTGCTGCCATCCTTCAGGGTTGTGACGGAAACTTTCTGCCTGCTGGCACTTTGCAAGCTCTGCTCTTAGCCTGTGCCAGGGAGCTCCTGGGTTTGTGCTTACACTGGTTAGATTTCCTTCCTCCTCCCTGGGTTCAGATAGGACCAATGGAGCTGCGATTTATCCTCCAGACAGTCTGTTTCCAGCAGTTTCTGTTGCCTCTTCTCTTGCCTTGTGCTCTGCTCGTTCTGAGGATGATTATTTGCCCTCCTGTAATGATGGCCCTTTTCTTTCCTGGCTGTGTGGTTCCTGCTTCACCCCTAGTGAGGCCACCAGTGCCTCTCCGTAGCACTTCCCAGGAGAGGGAGCAGGAGAGAACGTGGCAGCAAAAGCCACTTAGGGGTTGGTTTGGGGGTTTTTAGTGGTCTAAATTGTGCAAAGACCCCTCCTGGCCCTGCCAGCCCCCAGGCTGGTGCTCTGTCCCAGGAAGAAGTCAAAGCCTCATGTCCACTGGCCGTGTGTCCCTTTTGACAGGCTGGCAGTGCTGCTCTGGGAAGCCACTAGTTCCCCCCTGAATGGCTGTGGCAACTTTGGGCACAGCTCTTGCTCTCTTCCTTGCACCAGTGCTGTGCTGCCAGCCCTGCCAGGCTCTCAAGGGCTCTGCCCCATGACAGATACCTTCCTGCCCCACACTCATGCTCTTCTGCTCTGGCTGGCACAGTACAGCTCGAACAGCAACAGATCCTTCTGCAGGCTGCAGCCTGGCTTGTGGCACTGCTGCTGCATTGCCCAGCCAGGAGCCCATCCTCCCTCACCCTCCTGCTCTGTTGCATCGAGACTGAGACCATGGTCTGTTAATCCTGGTTTCCCCCTGGATGTGCTAATAGGAATGGAACCAGCAGGTAAGCCAAGTCCCTGACCCAACTCCACCAGGCCTGGCTGTGTTATTCCGTGTCAGGCTCTGGTGGCTTGGTGTCCCTGAGGAACACAGCATTTCCACCCCAGTGCCTGGGACACGCTCCCTCTCTGCAGGTCCTTTGGCACTGGGTATTTCTTGGGTGTTGAAGCGTGGTGCCCTTCCCCAGGCAAAGAAATAGAGGAAAGCTGTACCTGGCATAGCTCCAGATCCAGGTGCTGGGAGATCTCGGCAAAAGCACAGGGCCCTGCCTGTTTTCTGAGCAATGGGTGGCCTTGGCAGGAGTAGGGCAGAGAGTGAAAGAGCCCTGGCTAGGCTTCCTTCAAGAGGCAAATCTTTTTGAGTCTTGTCTTAGAGCACCAGCACGGGCTGAAACACTGTCAAAAAAAAAAAAAAATCAGAATCACATGGCCTTAGGAGGGGCCAAACCCTTGGAGTGGGCACATGGAGCCCCACGTGCTGCATCCAGGGGCTGGCATCTGTGCTGCACAGCTGAGCTGGTGAGGCCCTGGGCCTGGCTCTGTCCCATGCATGTGGTCAGAAGTAGGGCTCTGGCAATGCCTGTCTCAAGGGGAGGAGAAGGCAGAGGTGACCAGGTGCTTTCTCCCTGTCCCTGCTTGGAGTGCAGGAGGCCGTGGTCCCAGTGTTGCTGTCTTGCTCTGTGGTGAGGTAGTAGACTCCTGTGGTGCTGTCAGAGGCTGAGCTCTACTGTGAGCTGGGTGGGCTCTCATCAGGGAGGAACTGCCCTGGGAGGCACTTGGCACTGCCAAGAGAACCTCCCTGGGACACAGCTCCTTGCATCTTGAGCGGGGTGAGAAGCAGTGCTATGCCCCAGCTGTTCCCCATCCCAGGCTGATGGGCATTCCTCCAGGGAGATGTTCAAGGAGATCCTAGGGTGTACTTGGAGACACTTTGGGTGACACTTTCCTGCTGACACCGCAGGTCTGGCATTTTCCAGCATGATGCTTCAACCAACAGTGTCTGGGCAGACAAAAGATGGTGCAGCCCCTTGTTCTAGCCATGTGTTCTACTGGCTGGTGCTGGCAGCACCTGACGACTGGTGCTGAGAGCTCGGCTGGAAAGGATTTGTGATGTTAGCAGGTCAGCTTGTCCTGATACATCCATTCTCCTGAAAGGCAGCTGCTGCTGGGGAGAAAATGGCTGTGACTTCAGAGGGGCATGGGGAAGAGAATGAAAGGATGCAGGTGAAACTGTGTATTTGTTCTGGCATGGACGCATGCTTTCTTCCACGGCACTAGGCTGACTCTTGCTGTTGGTTGCTGATTTTGCTTCCCAGGGGTTGATTGTGCCACACAAATCATGGTACAAGTCTCCCTCAGGGATGGAGGAGGGAAACAGCAACCTTCCAGGCAGGCAGAGCTCAGCATGTTACCACTTCAGCATCCATCCACAACTGAGGGCATTCACTTGCTTTCCTACCTGCTTTGGTGCAGTCCTCATATGGGGTGCCAGGAGGAGCTGGTCTTTACAAAAAGCTTTTGTTGAGGTTTTGGACCCATGGTTTGTTGTGCTGCAGCTCTGATTTGTCCTGCTGCAAGTGCTCCTTGGGTGCTGCTGTATTGAATCTCAACAGGTCGTGTTCTGGCTCGTTGCTGGCAGTGCCCTTCCCCAGCAGTGGTGGTGGCTTTTGAGCTGCCCAGCTCTCAGGGACTGGTCATGACAGCCCATAATTACAAATCTCATAGGAAATGTAGTGAAAGAACACCCTGTTTTCTGGGGCGGGTGAGGTCAGGCAGCAAGCACAGCTTATGCTGGCTTCCCACATGAAAGTTGGGGGATGCAGAATTTGCCAGACCAGGGTGCCAGAAGGGAATTGCACTTGAGCGTTGCTGCCTCTGGGCATCCATTTGAAGTTTTTGTTCATCTGCCTGGCCCTGCTGTTTCCAGCTTTCAGAGCAGTACTCACTGCTGGCTTGGGGTGCCCAGACAGTGACTTCCCTCTGGATGGGTGCTGCAGTGAGCCCCCATTTGAGGGGTGCATGGGGAGGGAGGAGGGGAGGGCATGACCCTCCAGGGATAGGCACCATTTCCTCCTTCAGCTGGAGGTGCCTGGGCTAGTGAAGCCCATGAGCTGCCTCTGCCACAGAGGTGCTGCGGGTGGAGGTGCCCAAGGGCTCCTGCCCACTCTGAAGGTGTTGCACCATGAGCTGCTGCTTGAGCTGACTCTCCTCCACGCCCTCTTCCAGGCATCAAAGCTGCAGTGCCCGTGGATTATGACCACAGGGGAGCTGTATTGCATCTGCAAATCTCCGCTGTGCATCAAGGGCACATCTGAACAGGTGAGTGCTGTGCACATGAAAGGATTGCTGTCTTTGTGCTGGGGAAAACTGGTGGGGGGCCATCATGGCTCAGGGCTGCCAGGCTCCTCATTTCTGCCTTTCCTGACAGGCATCTCTTATTGGAAGAAAACAATTCCAAGCTCTTCTCCTTATCTGTAGGGCCAGAAAGTGTCCTGTGCTGTGGGTGGAAGGGGGAGGAGGTGAACATGGGACCAGGAACTAGCTGGAGGCCCAGAGGTTGCTGCAGTGTCTTGGAGAGCAAGGCATGAAATGGTTGCCAGAAAGAAAGAGGAATCTGTTCCTATGCGCAGGGTTTCATACAGGAAAGCATGCAAAAGGGATGTAAAATCAAGCCAGGTATGAGAGTTCACAGCTTAGCTTAAAATATTTGTGGTTCAAATGGAAATCAAGGTGTTAGCACTGCCTGAGGTGGCTGAGATGTATGTGGCCTTTGATTTGGGAGGTTGAGAAAGGCTAAGCCTAAATGCTGCCTTCCCTACCTGTGTGACCCTGCAGACAGGCAGCACCCTCCTGCCCTTCTCCCAGGAAGCATCTGAATCACAACAGCCCTGCATCTTCCCCTTTTCCTTCCCCTCAGAGCCGCTGAGGACACTGAAGAGCTGGGGAGGACGTTGCTGAGGTTCGGAGGCACACCGTGATGGTGGGAGCCATTCCACGGCAGCCACGCCGCTTCTGGGGGGTGCCTGACTGGCAGGTGTCTTCAGCTAATTGTGCCAACGACCGCCTCCTGCAGGGCAGGGAGGTTAATCCAGAGCAAAGCAGGGTCCTGCTGCAGAGGGGTAAGTGTGGGGGGCAGCCAGGACAGGCTGCAGTGCTGTGGGCTACACAGAGGGGTTGAGGTTGGTGGGGACATCTGGAGGTTATCTGGACCAGCCCCACCCAGAGCCATTGCCCAAGACTTTGTCCTGATGACTTCTGAATATCTCCAAGGAGGACTCCACAACCTCTCTAGGTAACTGGTTACAGTGCTCGGTCACAGTAAAACAAAATGGTGTTTTCTGATATTCAGAGGGAACCTCTTTTATATAGAAATCTGTATCTATATATAGATATATAGATATATATAGATATATATAGATAAGATCCCACTGAGCCTTCTCTTCTCCAGGCTGAACAGTCCCAGCTCTCACAGCCTTTCCACATAGGACATATGCTCCAGTCCCTCAATTTTTTTGTTAGTGTCCCTTTGTTGCACTCGCTCAGGTGTGGCCTCACCAGTGCTGAGCAGAGAGGAAGGATCAGTTCCCTCAACATGCTGTTAATGCTGTGCCTGGTGCATTATTGTTTTTCTTTGCTGCAAGGGCACATTCCTGGCTCATGGACAACTTGGTGCCCATCAGGACACCCAGGGCCTTTTCTGTTGTGCTGCTTTCCAGCCAGTCAGCCCCCAGCATATCCTGGTGCATGGTTATACCTTTTATCACTCCTTTTAAACAAAATTCCTGGTCTGGATCACCGTGGCCTGCCGTTTTCCCATCCCCATCCCAGCAGGGTCAAAATAGCATATGCAGCCTTGCTCTCCAGGTAGCCTTGATCCACTTGGAGAACCAATTTCCCTACTGCTCACTTGCCCCTAAGCCCTTGCTCCCCAAGATCAGGCACAGTTGCAAGGACAGGAAAAAGGCAGAGCTGCCAGGCCTGGGCAGTTTGTTCTCAGTCTACTGGTGACTTTTCCTGCATCTCCTCAGCTCTTGCAGCCATTTCAGTATTTTTCATGCCTGAAAAGAAACAACATATGGACAGGATTCTCACAGCTCTCAAGCTGGACTGAAAACCAAGAGTGAGGCCCCAAGCAGCACGAAGGAGGGCAGGCCCTTGGAGCTGGCAGGAGTGGGTGGATGGTGACACTGGTACCTCCCAGCTGCTGATTGAGGTGCTGGACATGCCTGGTCCAAGCTGGCAGAGGTTAACGGGGGTGTTAGGCCTGGTTCTTGTCCCTAGCGTGGGGCTGGCACCAGCCCTGCCTCATTCAGTGCACGTGGCTGGGACAGGTTGTCTGAGCCAGCGCTGGGAGGTGCTGCTGCTGTTGCCCAAAGGGGTGATTATGGGCCTGAGCCCCTAGGACTGGTCTGACCTGCCTGACTCCTGCGCTCCACAACAGCACAAGTGTGTCCCTGGCAGAGGGCAGGCCTCTTCCTCCCCACTTGTCCAGACTTGTCCCCGGGAGTCTCCTGCCTGTCTGGAGACTTCTCTTCTTGCCTGAGCTGGGAAGGAAGTGCTGAACCTGCAGGTGGGTGATGCCTCGGGGTTTCCCAGAAAGCCACACCAGCCGGGTTCCTCTTCCTGTCCCTGGAGAGGGAGGTTCAAGTGGGGCTATGTGAGGAGCTGCCCACATCCCAGTAGGTCCCTTGCAGCCAGAAGTCTGAATGAGGATGGGGATCCGAGGCTGACCTTCATCCTTCTGCTTTCTTGTTTTTCCAGATGCTGTGCTGCAGAGCACCTCATAGTAGAGGGCTCACACAGAGATCCTGAGTGAGAGGGGATCCAGCTCCCACCCCCTGCCCTTGCACCCTGACCTGTGGCACTTTACAGTCCCTCTCCTGCTGCTGCATGGGCTCTGCCCGGAGTCCCAGCAAGTGAGGCTCCATGCGGCACATACACGCAGAGACGTCCCTGCCCCCGGAGTGCAGCACGGACCCCAGCCTGTCCCGGCCCAGCGGGGAGACGCCCTTGGAGCCTTCCTCACAGTGCTGCACCCACCGCAGCATCCTCATGGGCTACAATGAGACAGAGATCAAGCGCCAGAAGGTTTACCAGGTGTCCATCTTCTCCCATCTCTCCAGCTCCTCTGAGAGCACGGAGCAGCGGGCAGGCACCCGGCCAGCTGTCAAGAGGGGTTACCCCGAGCAGCGAACTCCAGAGCGGGGGCGAGATCCCAAACGAACTCACTGGGGTGACAGGGGGTTGGACGGGGGCCCTGGGCAGCCTTCCCTGGATGATGATGATACCTTTGAGGATGGTCTGCTGGTGGAGGAGCTATCCCTCTGTGGCTCTGCCCAGCACTTCTCCCACAGTGGGCTGCGGGTGGTGGAGCACCGCTGTGAGGGCAGTCCTAGCCACAGCCCCAAGGCCAGCAGAGAGGACAAGTCACAGGATGTCTCCTCCTCCTCCTCTTCTTCCTTTTCCTCCTCCTCCTCCTCGTCCTGGCCCCAGCACATTGCTTGCAGTACTTTGCACATGAGAGACAGTTGCCCTGTCTCATCAGGGGATCAGCCCATAGACTATGGAGAGAATGGGGAGCCGGCAAGTGGCCACAATGTACTTCACCTTGAATTGCATAGTATTGCACAAACAACCCAGTTGGACCCTGGTGGGAAGAGAGAGAAGCCAGGGAGCAGCCCAGCTCACACCAGCAGGGCTAGCGGAGAAGCGGAAGGGCCAGCGGTGGCCAATGGGTGCAGGGAGCCTCCTGCTCCGCAGACCACGCTCAGCCCTGAATCCAGCAACCTGAGCTCCCAGGAGATGACGCCCTGTGGGAGCAGCCAGCTCAGCAGCACCTGCCCAGCCAAAAGGAAGTTGCTACCCACTGGCGAGGTTATGGTCGACTCCTGCTCTGAGGATGAGAGCTTGTCCCCACCAGCAAGGAAGAAGAGGGTCCTGCCATGCCATCCTGTGCCCACAGCCTGCCGCAGCACTGATGCCAAGGGAGCTCCGTTCTGGAATCACCTGCTTCCTGCAGCCAAGGTGAGCACTGGTCATGGGGGGAGGCAGGGAATGGCCTGGGGATGCCCAGAGCTCAGGACTGTCCTTTTGGGCAGTGTGGTCCACTGTGGCACCACGCCCTGAGCTGCAGCGCTGGTGTGAGCAAGGCAGCAGCTGACAGCCAGCCCTGGCACACATGGTCTATTTTAACCAGCTGTTGACATCTTGTAGTCACAGGATACTCTGCATGCAACCAGCTTTTTCTCCTGGTGAGCCTTGCTTGGAGAGGAGACAACCTCCCCATGGCAGTGAGAGCTGGACATGTTGTGAAGCCACATTTGGTGTCTGATGGCTTTCAGTTAAGCCATGATATAGCAGCAAGCTTGGGAAGAGCAGCTGGCCTCTGCCGGCCTGATGAGGAGGAAGGCAGATGCATGGGATGGCTTGAACTCCTGGTCATGATGCCCATTAGAGCAAGTGTCTCGTGGCAGGCAGTGGGACTGGACATACTCTGACCAAGGAGCCCAGTGCTGTGTGCAGTGCTGCCACTGGCTTTTCTGCCCTTTTGGGGCACCCGTGGCATGTCCCCAAGGTGCCACAAGCTCTCAGCAATGGGTCAGACCCCTGAGATTTGCAACCACCATAGCAGCTCAGGAGCTGCCTGCGATTCCTCCTTTCTTACCCTGCCCTTCTGACCAGCTCCCTGCCCTCACCTGTCCTAACAGCTGAGGCTGCAGCAGGCTCAGGCCAGACCTGGCACGCTCTTTTTCTCTGGGGCAGCCCATGGTGTGGAGAGCCACACGAAGTAATACTAGAGCTACGCTGGCTTCTTGCCACTTGGAGCTGGGACATACTATCCATGGGGCACAGCTTCATCCCTGCCTGCCATTTTCGTGGCTGTCCCTCAGCCCCCCTGCCGCCAGCACTGTCCTTGCAGAGTGAAGCCCTCCAGCAGGTTCCCTGGGTTTTCCCGCCCAGTCATGCCAGCCAGCTCCATCATCCCTTTGTGTTATGCTGCCCTTTGTGTGGCTTCCAGAAGGGAAAACCCCTGAAAAGAGGACATCTTTTAAAGAAGGCTGCAGTGTGGCTGTGGCTTTAACCCCCCACCCCACAGCTGTAGGATCCTAGCTGTGGGTAGGGGTGGGCAACGTACTCCTCTGCCCGGTGGCACTGCTGAGGACTTTGCATGAATCACCAGGGAACAGAACTTTTCCCAGGCTGGTCGGGGAACATCCTTGTAGGTGTCCCCAGTCCTTGGGAGGTGCAAGGGGGTGTCAGTGCATGCCTCTGTCTACAGGTGTCTGGTCACTTGGGCTGCTCCTAAGACCTGCTTTGTAGAGCGGGCATAATGTGTTGTACCCTTGGGTACTAACACCCTCATTCCCACCTGAGCCACTTTGGGGTTTGGGCAGCCCCACATCCCCACCAGACACCCCAGTCCTCGTGCTGCCCTGCTGGCCACTCCTGCAGAGGCCGTTGATGGCTGCCCATGGACTGGAGCCTGTTCCATGTGCTGGGACCCCCATGGGAATGTGGGGCAGGGCAAGGGGCGATGGCCCCTCCCAGAGGTGCGCAGGCCCTGGTTGCTGTCCTAACATGGTTCTCCATTTTGTGTCCCCTCCAGAGCTCTGCAGATTGCACTGCGGTCGGGAGGAGGCTGAAGAGTGGGCTGCGCCTCAAATCGTGAGTGTCCTGGCAGCCCCGTGGGATGGACATGGGGGCTCAGGGTGCCCACCCACCCCAGTACCCTGCAGCCCTATGGGAGGTTCAGGTTGGGTCAAGTCTTCTTCCCTGCCCTGGTGCAGGTATCTCCCCTCCTTGAGACCACACACTGTGGGGGATTTTTTCTTCCCCTGGGATGTAGGAAAGTAGGTTCAACCTCCAGCAAGGGTACGGGGGACCTGGAGAGGGATCCACATTCCCAGGATCATGAACAACCCAGGGCTGCGTGCTCTTCAGTCCAATACCAACCTTCTCTTCTCACTCCCAGGCGACATCTCCGGACCAGCCTCCGGAGGGGCACCAGGTCTCCCACAGTGCCCTGGGCCACCACCACTGTCAGCCATGCTCTGCTGGGCAACTTTGAGGTAACAGCGCCCACCTGCTGGGGGGAGGTGGGTCCTGGGGGCTCCACACAGGGCTAGCAATGGGTGTGAGAAGCTGAACCTGATGGGAGCCCTGGTGTGGGGCTGGGCTGATTGTCCCCAAAAGGCCTGGCATGCAGTGGCCACCACACAGCCACCAGCAGTATGGCTCAGCCAGCAGATCCTTGGGTGGAACCTTGGGAGATGGCTGCGGTGAGGCTGAGCCGAGGCACTCTCGCTGCTGCTGCCTGTTAGATGGTTGGTGTTATCCCACCAGTTCAGGGTGGGTCTGTCTCAGAGCGAGGTCTCTGGGCACATGAGGGCAAGCAGTCACTCGGGTGCAGTGAACATGGGGATGACTTCACTTGGAGCATTGAGGCAGGGGGTGAGGCTGGTGTTTGAGGTTCCCTAACACTTCCTTCCTCTTTCAGGAGTCCATTCTGAAAGGACGCTTTGCCCCATCAGGGAGGATCGAGGGCTTCACGGCAGAGATCGGTGCCAGTGGCTCCTACTGTCCCCAGCATGTCACCCTGCCCGTCGACGTCACCTACTTCGACATCTCGGAACACAGTGCACCCTCGCCTTTCCTGGTACATGGATCTGGGGGAGGGGAGTGGGGCTGTACCCTGGCACCCTGGGGCAGCCTCTCGCTGTTGAGGGTGGCTCAAGCAACCACCTGCTTGTGGAGATGGCTGCCTGTGCCAGGAGCAGTCTTTAACCCAAAAAGCAAAAAGGGAAACAAGAGGGAACATACACAGGCCCAGCTGCTTCATGGTTGTCATTGTCATCACCTCTCTTGTCACCACCTCTCTGCTGCTGCTCCTGGTTTGGAGAGGAACTGAGCTGGGGGTCTTCTTGCTAACTTGTGCCAGGTGTTCCCAGTGTGGGAGTCTCAGGCCCATGCTGGTTCCCAGCTGGGCTCTCCCTCAGCTTTCTCCCTCTCTCACATGCTCTTTATTTTGCCTCAGGGAGTGATTGACTTGGAGGCCTTGGGAAAGAAGGGTTACAGTGTCCCCAAAGCTGGAACCATCCAAGTGGTGAGTCATTCCCTGGCCTGCAGTAGCAGTGTGGGGTGGGGCTGGGTGGGCTCTGGTTGCCCCACTGGGGTGGGTGTGCTCCGTTACCTTGTTAGGCAGGGCAGCAGCTGGAAGGCGTGTCTTCTGCAGAGGGGTTATGTGGCCACCAAGACAGCACAGCAGAGGGGAGCACAGGGTACCTGGGGTCCTGGCAGGGAGTCAGGGTGATGGGAGAATCGGGGAAAGAAGAGCTTGGTGAGGGTTTTGGCAGGAAAGTGTGCATGTGCAGTGGGAGTGGGATGTGATGCAAGGGAAGCACAGGTGTGAAGGTGGGTGGAAAGGACTGACCTGTGTCACTCAGGCTAAGCCCTCTGGGACTGGTGTGGGGCTTTCTGGATCCTTTGACCAGCATCTTCTGCTCCCAGATGACCCATCTCTGCCCTGCATTCTTCCCAGTCTCACTCCCTACCCCTCTGCCCCCAGACCTTATTTAACCCCAACAAGACTGTGGTGAAGATGTTCTTGGTGACGTACGACTTCCAGGACATGCCGGCCAACCACATGACCTTCCTACGCCATCGCATCTTCCTGGTGCCCGTGGGGGAGGAGGAGGGGTCCACGGTGGCCCCCAGTGACCCACTGGGCACTGGCCCACCCCGCAGGGTCCTCTGCTACCTAATGCATCTAAGGTAAAGCATGCCAGAAGGGATGGGCACCTGCCCCAAGGCCACCCCTGGGCTCCTCTGCAACATGTCCCAAGCCTGGCCTCCCTGGAGGAGGGACTAGGGAGGAGCAGGGACCAGCTGCTCCTTGACCAGGGGCCAAAGCAGTCAGGGGGGTTGTGCCCCCAATGAGGATGCTGTGCCCTTGCCTGGGAGCCTGAGGTCCCTCTGCTCTGCTCGTCTCCATGCAGGTTTCACAGCTCCAAGTCGGGGAAGATCTACCTTCATGACGACATCCGGCTGCTTTTCTCCCGCAAGTCGATCGAGGTGGATTCGGGGATCCCCTACGAACTGAAATCCTTCACAGAGATGCCCAGGCACCCCTGCTACTCACCCCGGGCCTGACCTTCTTCACCCCCTGCCCCCCAGGGCCACTGGGGAGCCTCTAGCCCAGCGCTTAGGGGAGAGATGAGTAAAGGGCCAGCAAGCACTGCTTTGAGATATCCCCCACCCTCCTGACCAGCACGGACACCACGCTCTGCAGCAGGGCTGGGATCACCCAGGGGGCTTCACCAAGAGGGGCAGGGGCTGAGAAGCAGCCTTGGCACTCCAGGGACATGCCCAAGCCTTCTGCTGGCACTGCTCCCAGTTTGGAGACTGGGCTGTGGCTGAGGTGGGTGGGTGGGGAGTGAAGAGTTGGACTGGGGCTGTGGGTAAGACCACCCACACTGGTCCCGGATCTGGGAGCAGAAAGCGTGGAAGAGTTTGTATTTATTAGTATTTATTGTTGCTGGGAGCGCGGAGGAGGCTCGCGCAGAGGATCAGAGGTTCCGTGCTTGTTCTTCCCCCCAGCCCTGCCTGCACCAGGCTGCCTTTGTTGGGGCAGGGCTGTGGGGACTGCGAGGGTGACTCAGGACAGGGACACCTCAGCCACGGATGGGAGAGTGACCCACTGCTCGCCATGGTGCAGCTCCCAGGCCAGGGCTGTGTTAAATGCCCTGTGACAGGCTGAGGCTTGCTGGCACCAGCTTTGCAGGGCCAGCCCAACTCCAAGCAGCTTGGGGAGGCCTGTGCTTATCCTCTGAGTCTTTTAGGGCAAGCCAAACCCCAAGAGGCCTATGGCTGTCAAGGAAGTGGCCACTGCCAGGTTCCTGAAGCTAAGAGACACAGCTGTCACGTGGATGGGGACCTGGGGCTCTTTGCAGGAATATGGGGATAGCCCTCTGGGCAAGAGCCTCCAGAGCACGTGTCCTGTGGATCTGAGAAGATTGCCAAAAAAAAAAGGAACCTTGCACTGTCAGCCGGTGCGGGGTGAATCCTATGAAGGAGGCAGCTTTAGGCAGGGGTCTGCTGGCAGCGTGATCAGGGGCTGGAGGATGGGCAGGAGCCCCATCTTAGTTCCCTGGGAAGTGGGGAAGCAACAGAGGACATCAAACTCCAGGAGCTGGGCTGGATCCTCAGGAGGAGGACTGGGGGAATCCAGAGTGGGGACGGTCAGAGGGGCAGGGCTGAGGGTAAAACAAGCTTGCACATCCCCTGTCTGTATCACCCCTCTGCCCTCTGAGGATCTCGGCAAGGCTCCCCCTGCCAGCCCAGGCTGTGGGGATCCTCAGCCCCACTGTCAGAGGGAAGAAGAGGGTGACAGGCCCGACCCCATCAACTCCCGGCCCTGGGGCTGAGACCGGAGCGCCGGGGCCTCGGTGTGGGCATGGGCCAGGACTGGGGAATGTGCGGGGGTGAGGTCCTGGTCTCCCCTGCCCGGGGGCGACCAGGGGGCTCCGGCCCTGCTGCACTGCGAGGTGGAGGCCTGAACCCGCCCATATACTCACACTGGGGGCCTGAACCCCCCAAACGGGGGCTTTGAACCCCCCCCTCACGCCGGGGCTTGCTTCCCCCACACCGGGAGCCCTGAATCCCCCAAACCGTGGATGTGAAGCCCCCCCAAACACAGGGGGCCGCTCCCCCCACAGCCCTGGACAGCGGGTCCTGTCGTGGGGGCCGCCACGATACCGGAGCCCCCCTCGCCTCCAGGTCACCGGGGCTGCCCTTCTCGCCGTGGCCCTGCGGGCTCGCGAAGTCCGTGCCGGTACTTTTCGTGTTCGTTCCTAATTTAATAAACGTCCGTTTGGAGCTCCAGAACAAGCCCAGGGCTGCCGTTCCCGAGGGGGGCGGTGCAGAATCGCGGGCGGGCGGGCGGAACCGGGGCTGGCGGAACCGGGGGCCGCGGCCGGAGG
>WEIT01025020.1:73392-101550 GCA_013389985.1 Dryoscopus gambensis
GCCCAGGTAGAGCCGCTGGTGGCTGAGCCTGCCTGTCCTTCCCTCTAGGATGCAGCGGTGGCCAGTGGTGCTCTTCCTGGCCTGGGTTTGCTTTCTCTTTTTTGCTGGTATCGGGCTCTTCATGAGCGGCTTCCTGCTCACCCGGATCGAGCTTGCCAGCAGCAGCTCCTGCTCAGACCCACTCGTGCCTCCACCTTGGGAGAGGCAGAGCCTCCCGCCAGGTTCCTGCTGGGCACCGCAACGCTTTAACAAGGCCGTGCTTGTCATCATCGATGCCCTCCATTTTGAGTTCGCCCGCTTCGACCCCGCCAAGGCCAGCCCGCTGCCCTACGAGAACAAGCTGGGTGTCCTGCACCAGCTGGCCACCTCCCAGCCCCGCCATGCCCGGCTGTACCGCTTCCGAGCCGACCCTCCCACGGCCACCATGCAGCGCATCAAGGGCCTCACCACCGGCTCGCTGCCCACCTTCATCGACGTGGGCAGCAACTTTGCCTCCTATGCCATCCAGGAGGACAACCTGCTGGCACAGCTGGTGCAGAATGGTGGGTTCCTGGCCTTAAGCTCAGGCAGGGGAATGGGGGAATGTCAGGCTAGATACAAAAGAAAATTTTTCACAGGCATAGGAATAGGTTGCCCAGGGAGATGGTGGAGTCACCATCCCTGGAGGTGCTTAAGAAGCTTCTGGATTTCCTGCTGGGTGATGTGGTTTAGGGTTTATAGCGGTAAGTGGATGATTGGATTGGATAATTTTGAAGGTCTCTTTCAACCTTGATGATTCTGTGACGGGGGCTGTTCAGCCTGGAGAAGAGAAGGTTGTGTGGAGACCTCATGGCAGCTTTCCAGTACCTGAAGGGGGGCCTACAGAAAAGCCGGAAGGGGATTCTTTGTCAGGAACTGTAGTGATAGAGTGAGGAGTAATGGGTACAAATTGACAGAGGAGAGATTTAGGTTAGATATTAAGGAGAAATTTTTTACTATGAAGGTGGTGCGACCCTGGAACAGGATCCCCAGGGAGGCTGTGGGTGCCCCATTCCTGGCAGTGTTTAAGGCCAAGTTGAATGGGGCTCTGAGCAGCCTGGTCCAGTGCAGGGTCCTTTCCAACCTCTTAACATTCTGTGGTTCTGTGACTGTGTGGGCAGGGCAGCAGCCCACTGGGACAGGGCACATGCAAACGTCTGCTCAGTTTAACCTGTATTCAAACCCTTGATTCCTTTCTTCCTGGGAAGGGCACTGCTTACAGCAGCTCTACCCTCTAAGCTAATTGTTTAACCCTGCTTAATGACAGTTACCTAAAACAGGGTTGTCATGCAGGCAGGGTGTCTCCAGCTTGTCCTGGGAGTGCGAAGTAGCTGTGACCATGGCTTCATCATCATCATCTTCACAGATGACGAGAAAGCAGGTGAAAGTGGCTGCACTGATGGTGTTTGTCCCAAGGTCAGCCCCAGGAGTGCCTGTAGGAAGCCAAGGGCAGTCGGTCATGTTGTGTGAGGCGCATGGCGGGGGAGGAGCCAGGTGTGCCAGGTGGTGGCAGGTGTGCCCTGGTGCTGTCCCTCAGGCAGCCAGCCTGCCTGGACAGCTGCCTGCAGCTGTGAAGCAGTGACCTCATGCCATTTCCTTGTAGTTTGGTGCTGCTGGGTGGTGCTTAGTTCAGCTGTAAAGGACTTGTTATGGTGGGATAATGGAGTAGAGGGAAGAGGACAGGCCACAGTGGGTTGTTTCCCAGAGAGACTTCCTCCCAAGGCTCAGACTGGGCTAAGGCAACATGACTTTGTGTGAGCAAGGTGGGCAAATGCAGTAAATCATCCGAAGCAAAATGCAGCAGTAGATCCTGTGCCAGAGCAGCAGCCGCAGAGGAGAGGGTTCCTGCTCCCAGGCTGAAGAGGCCCTGTGGAAACACAGCTGGCTGATGGCAAGCAGAGCAAGGGCAGAGGGAAGCATTAGTGCTTTTGCCTTCTCTTTTCCACATCTAGAGCACCGTCACCATTGTGTCTAAAAGCCAGCGCTCAGGACTCAACGTCTTCTGCTCCATCACCTGCTGCCCTGCATTTTGCAGTGGGGTCAGAGGCCTTGGGTGAGGGTTTGTCTGCCTTGTGGTGCACCCACTGCACCCCCTGCACCCTCCCTGCACCAAGAATCTGCAGGGCTGACATGTCAGATCGTGAGGTTGTGCAGGTGGATTTGGTGTGGGGGGCACTCGAGGGCTTAGAGGCATGGCTGGTCCCTCCATTTACAGTCAGATGGTCGTTTTGATTTTAGGTCAGTTTTGAGTGTGAGAGAGGAGCCGTTGCTCCAGACCCTGACCTGGGTCTGCGCGGGCTCTTTGGATTGTTGTGGTAACGGCACGACTCAGGAGGGCTCCATCTCTCACTGGTTCCTTTCTGTCTGGCGCAGGAAGGAGAGTGGTCTTCATGGGTGATGACACGTGGGAAGGACTCTTCCCAAAAAAGTTTTTCCGCTCGTATTTCTTCCCGTCTTTTAACGTAAAGGATCTTCACACTGTGGATGATGGGATCCTGCAGCATCTCTATCCAACTGGTAAGCAGCTTCTTCATCAGGACGTGGATAAACATTGGCCTAATGTGGGAGTCCTACTGCAAATTCGAGGTAGGGATGAAGGTTTTTTTTCTGTTGCAAAGTAGCACTGGGCAGTTACATGCTGGTGCCCAAGGATTACAGTGCTCTAGCTGGATTTCCACGGATAAGCCAGTTCTTGGAGCCCACAGACCATTTCTGTAGATACCTGTCCTCTGTCTGGGACAGAGTTCAGCTTGTTGGGATCGGGTTAGACTTCTACATCTGTCTTACAAAATACCCTGGCAGGATGTAGACAGAGAAGCAGCTTTACTTTGACGTGTGGCTGCCCAGACAGGCACGCAAGTGCTCTGGGGAAAACAGAAGTTAGGAGGCTGAGACACAGTGCTGCTCTCAGCAAAGCATTGGTGCTTCCTTTCCTAGTCATGGGAAGAAGATGAAGCATGAGATTGGTTTGTGAATTTTAGGTGATTTCCACCTCCTTGAGGTCCTGGGACTGAGGGAAATGCTCTTTCATTTTTCTGTATGTGAATGTAAGCGAATCAGGGGTGCAGTGGCCTTTCCCAGGCAAATCTGTGTGCTTTGTGTGAGAGCTGCAGTTCATAATTTAACTTCAAATATGTTGGTTTTCATGTGTCAAGGCCCTGAAGCAGTGGGGAGAGGCCAGGGTAACTTTCTAACTAGGGACTATGTTGGTGTGTCATGCCCTTGGCCTGGGTGGGATGCACAGGGGCACAGAGATGGGTCCAACCTAAAATATCTCCAGGGAAGGATGGGAGTTCTGGGTTCTCCTTTTTCTGAGCCTACCTTTGTTTTGGCTCTGTTTGTGGCAGTTTGAGGTAAGTTCAAGATGACTTGGGTGATGTGGTACTGTTCCCTTCCTGAGGGGTGGTGAGAAAAAACTAGGGATCCTGAGATGCTTGCCAGGCTTTGAGATCCCCGTGCCCCTGCACCCAGGAACCTGTGGCCAAGAGTGTGCCGCACTTAAAACCTGCATTGATTTCCTTGAGAGCTGGCAGTGACAGTGGCAGGGGTGGAAGAAACAGCAGTGTCCACGGGCAACCAGGAAGTTCTGGCAGCCTTAGAATTCCAGGCTGGTGTGTGATAAGTTTGCTTTTGTTCCACAGTGGACAGTGGTGAATGGGACGTGCTGATTGCCCACTTCCTTGGCGTGGACCACTGTGGGCACAAACATGGGCCCGACCATCCTGAGATGGCGAAGAAGCTCACCCAGATGAATGAGATGCTCAGGTGATTAGTGTGGTGCTGCTAGCTGGCCTCTTACTTCAGCTGGACTGGTGGGATCTTCCTGGGGAATTTAGAGACACTGAGGGCAACATGGGATGCTTACTGAGCCTGTTAATGTGGAAAACGGCTTTGGCCAGGTGGAACCCCAGCTATAGGCAGTGTTGCTTGCAGAGATGCATGTTGAGCCATTTGGTATCAGAAGTAAGGCTGCCTTCAGGTCTTGGAGCCTTGGTTCTCTACCAAACCATGAGACGATAAGTAAAACTGAGCCTCGCTCTTTCTGTCTGTCCCACTGAGGTCTGGCTAAAGTTTGAGAAGCAGATGGAGGACCCTGGCTAGGGAATGAATGCTGCATTTACCACACAGACCCATGATTTGCACCTTTGAGTCAGAGGGCAGGATGGGATCCAGAAATTTCAGTCATGCAGATGTGTATCAGCCCAAAATGCTGCAGCTTTTGATTCTTAGGACTGCTCTAACTTTTGCTGCTAGAAAGAGGTGGTAACTTGCCGTGCTGTATCTGAGAGCACAGTATATACAGTGTCATACCTACTGCATCCTTCAGGGACTAATCCCTCCTTTTTTCCTTTGAAGTGGGAGATGGCTCACACAACATGGTACGTGACCCAAATAGCGGCAGCCTTGTTCTTGTCAGGAACACTTCTTCTGAATTGGGTTTTGTCAAGATCTCTGAGGGCACTATTCACTGGGGACCCAAGCAAGATCAGTCCACTCTGTCTTAGGGCTCTGAATTTTCAATTTGGCTTTAAGCCAACAATTTGAAACACCCTAGTCCCTGGCTTGTTACAGTTCTGCATCAGCCTTTAGTTTTGCTCATACTTTTTTGTGGGCTTCACCTCTGTGGTGCAGGCAGGCTTGCTGGGGAGATGTCCTCTCCCACCTAGGCTAGTTGGGCCTTTGCCCAGGGAGGAGTTGACCTTCCTTATCTTGGTGACAGGTCCTTGGTGGATCACCTGGGGAATGACACTCTTCTTCTGGTGGCTGGGGACCACGGCATGACAGAAACTGGAGACCATGGTGGCGACAGCGAGAAGGAAGTCAATGCAGCACTGTTTGTGTACAGCAGGACACCCCTTTTTGGCAGTGGCCCTCCAGAGGTGAGAAGCTGACTCTTAGCTATCACTGCCTGAGGTGGTATCCAGGCTGAAAATTGCATCCTGGGATTATAGAGATTAGACTGGGAGGGATGGGCAGTCTGTCCTAGAATCATAGAATGAGCTGAATTGGAAGGGACCCATCAGGATCATCGTCTTAACTGCTGGCCCTGCACAGGACACCTCAAGGATCACACCATGTTCCTGAGAGCATTTTCCAAACACATCCTGAGCTCTGTCAGGCTTGGTGCTGCGACCACTTCCCTGGGGAGCCTGTTCCAGTGCCCACCCATTCTCTGGGTGAAGAACCTTTTCCTATTATCCAGCCTAAATCTCTCCTGACACAACTTCAGGCCATTTCCTCAGGTCCTGTCACTGTCACCACAGGGAAGAAATCAGTGCCTGACCCTCTTCTTCCCCTCGTTAGAATGTTGAAGGCCACAATGAGCTCTCCCCTCAGTCTCCTCCCAGCTGAACAGACCGAGTGACCTCAGCCACTCCTCACACAGCTTCCCCTCTAGATCCTTCCTCAACCTTCTGGCTGTCATTTGGATGCTCCCTAATAGTTTAATATCTTTCTTATATTGTGGCACCCAAAACTGCCCCCAGCACTCGAGGTGAGGCCACCCCAGTGCAGAGCAGAGCAGGACAATCCCCTCCCTTGCCTGGCTGGTGATGCTGTGCCTGATGTCCCCCAGGACAGGGTTGGCCCTCCTGGTTGTCAGGGCGCTGCTGACTCATATCCACTTGCCATCAACCAGGATCTCCAGGTCCCTTTCTGTGGCGCTGCTTTCCAGGCTTTTCACTTCAATTGAGAGGGATGGGGAGTCTGTCACCTTGTCCCGAGAGAACAGTGGAAGGATGTAGAGGACTCAAGTGTTTGGAACTCATGTTCAGGCCACTACAGCTGTGAGGGGTGCTTGTGTGGGTCCAGATAAGCTGTTAGATAGCACCTTCCCCATCAGCCTGCAGCTCCCAGCAGGCATGTTTCCCATCACAGGACCCTTGTGGGGAGCAGAGCTGTGCCCCTGCCTGGATTCACCTTTGAACGGGGATGTCTTCCCCACTGTCCTCTCGCATGAGTGAAAAGCTGTGTTGCTGTGTTCTCTCTGAATTTCTGATTCCTCCCCTGTCTCTCCAGGAGCCTGAGACCATTCCCCAAGTGAACCTGGTGCCCACTATGGCTCTGCTGCTGGGAGTGCCCATCCCCTACAGTAACATTGGAGAGGTGATGGCTGAGCTGTTCTCTGGGGACGGTGACTCTGTGTCTGCAGCCTTGCAGCAGCTCTCAGTCTATCACGTCAACGCCAAGCAGGTATGGCCTGTGGTAGGCCTCCCATTGAATTAGAGGGGAGAAACAATGGGTTTTTAACCACAAACCTCTTCTGTTAGGTGGAGGTGGGGTGGTGACATGCTGTTATCTTCATGAGGAACTTATTTTGAAGCATTACATCCTTGCAGTGTTTGCTCCAGTAAAAGACAGCCCCATTTTCCCCAAAGAGAAATGAGAGCTACCTGTTTAGTGCTCTGGTGTGGAGAATACCGTCTGGGAAGGTGGAGGAGGGTTGGACCCAGATAGTCAGAAGTGGATTAGGTAATAGGGGACACTGCTTCCTCAAGTCTAAAGATGACCAGAGGCAAGTCTCATGATTGGAGATTTGAGAGTAAAAGTGGAGGTTTTGATCCTGCTTCAGTTTTGAAGGAGAACCAGTGTTAACAAAAATCTATTTCAGATTAGTGAAAGAGGGAAAACAGCAATGAAGGACTAAATAAAAAACCAGATAATGTAACAGGTAATACTGAAGTAGGATACTGAAGGAGCAATTTACATAAAGTGCAACAAAATACAGAACCCCAGCAGTGGAATGACAAAATTTGAGTGGGAGTCTCTACACCAGCTATAAAAGAAGCCGAGGCAATATAGCAGGCTAAGTGAGAGCCTCTATGATGTGAGGGCCATCTGTTGTGGCTCTGGTCATGCTACAGAGCCAGATCTGCCAGAGGCATTGCAAGGCATGTATCTCAGCTAAGGGCCAGTCTGCCTTTGAGGGACTCTGGTTTCCTGGGAGCACAGGAATAACTCCTCCAGTGCCCAGCCAGCTCCTTGGAGTGCCAGTTGGACACCACTGGTGCAAGCCAGCGAGGAGCTGGAGAGAATGATTGCTGATGGGAAGGCAGAAATATTCAGCCCTGTATTTATAGAGCAGCAGAGTGCGCTGACATTTAAAGATCATACTGTATGTTAGTGCCCATTAATCACTGAGGATATCAATCATCATGTGTTAGGAATCAGCCTTATCCAGTCGTGCCTCTTTAAATATTTGCATTCATTGTTTGAGGAGGTTTCTGGCTCAATAACGGTGATGTTGAAGAAGCCGTGGCATTCCAGGGAGGCCTGTGAGAGAGCCAGTGCATGTGTCTGCCATCCATGGGCAGGGGCATACTGATTCCCACTGTGCTCTGAGGCCAATGGAAGGTGTGTGAAGTTACAGGTACATTTCAGGACTGGAGCAGATCTACACTGCTAAGCAGATGGATGTATGTGCAGGTGCTCTGCCCTGCTAATGCCCCTGTAAGACTTCATTTATGACTTTAGGATCATAGCTGCCTCTGTTCACGTCCTCTTGAAGTAGAAAGCAAAAAGAATGAGCTTTCCTTAGCCTGTGGTGCAGTCGATTAATGTGCTAGTATTGAAGAAAGGGAAGCAGTTTGGTTTGATCCTCTGTAAGCTTTTTAGTTTGATGTTTTTCCTCAGATGAAACTGTAAACTCAAAATGGGGTGCAGATTAACAAATCATTAATAGAAATGACTTGAACTTCTGGAGGACATTTGCCTTATTGCTGCCAAAGACTCTGTCAAAGCCCATAGTGATGCACAGCAGTACCAGAGGTGTAGCTGCAGGAGTCAGTGTGGCATCCATCAGGATGGATGGATCACTTGAGAGGGCTGTCACTTGGGCAGGGAGATTGAATTTCCTGATGGTGACATCCTGGATTTGTGTGACCAGCCCTGGGTGATGTGGCTGGGGACAGGTCTGCCCTGGCAGGGGTTGGTAAACTGGAGTTGTTTCCATTCTGAAAGGGTGGTATAAAGCAGTGAATCCCATTCCCAGTGTTCCCAGTGCTGCTGTCTGATCCCTTGTCCCCTCTCCCTCAGGTGGATCGCTTCTTGCAGTCCTACTCGCTGGTGGCTCAGGACCTGCCAGCCGAGCAGCTCCAGCACCTGCAGGAGCTCTTCTCCAGTGCTGTGGAGGAGCACACACAGCTGCTGGCCCACGTGCAGGGGACGACAGTGGTGCCTCCGGAGCTGGAGTCCAGGCTGGGAAGCCTCATCGGTCGCTTCCAGCGCTACTTGAGGGAGGCACGGGCTGTGTGCACCCAGTCCTGGGCCCGCTTCCACCCCCTGCGTATGGTGGGGGGCTGCATCCTTATTGCTTCCTCCTGCTTGCTCTGCTACATGGTCTCAGAGCTTGCCACGTCCTCGCACTCGTTCTGTTGCAGCTGCCTCCTGTACCCACTACCCTGGCTCCTTGTTGGGGTTCTGCTTGGGCTGGCCCATGTTTTCACCCAGAAGGGGCTGGATCTGCTCCTGGTGTCGTCATGGGCAGCCGCTACTTCTCAGTTGGGTTTTTTCTGGCACTGGTGGGGCCAGCACCCCAAGAGACCCCGTTTGGCAGGCAGTCAGCCACCCTTGGCCAGCGGTGGCCTGAGGCAGAGGCTGCGAGCATGGCTGGGGCTGGCCTTCCCCATGGGCATTCTGCTCTTCCGCTGCGGAGCTATGTTTTCTGACAGCTTTGTTGTGGCCGAGGCACGGGTGGCCCCGTTCCTGCTGGCCTCGCTGGTGATGTTGCTAGTAGGGAAGCTCCACTGGGATGGTCGTCTGACTGTGCCAGAAAGTCCCAAGCAGCAGCTCCTTGGCTTTTCTTCTTACCGGAGAGAGATCTGGTACCTGCTGTGCCTCGTGGCCATGCTCCTGGTCTGCGTGCGCCTCTCCAGTTTCTTCCACCAGTGCCGTGAAGAAATTCCTCAGTGCCGGCCCTCTGTTTTCCTCTCCCCGCTTGCCAGCCTGAGAAACACACGGGCCAAGAACCTCTTCTACCTCCTGTGCGTGGCCTTGCTGGCTGGGCTGGTGTACGCAGTGCAGAGCTGGCTAAGGCACTACGGCAACCTGAACAGCTCGAGCCCCCTCGTGCTCTTCGTGCGCTGGGGTTTCCCACTGGTGGTCCTCTGCATTGCCTGCTACTGGGCCGTTGCCTCCAGTGCTGATGACTCTCTTGGCAAGCTGCAGGAGCTGGTGCAGGTGGCAGTTGTTGTCTTTCCCCGGGCTGTCTATGGACTAGCATCCGTGGGACTGCTGCTCCTGCTGTGCAATCCCATGACGGTGTTTGCAAAGGACACACGGGAGTCGGCAGGATCCATCGTCACTCCCTACCTCGGGGTTCCCGGTTCCGAAGTTGACTTCCTCCATGTCATCCCTCAGATCTACAAGAGGATGCAGGAGTCTCAGAGGAGCCGGCTGGAGCGGGGCAGCTGCAGGGCCGCTGTTGCAGCGTATGGGCTGGGCAGCGTGTACTCAGCAGCCCTGGTCATAGCCCTCACCCTCCTGGGCTTCCTCTTAATGCTTCTGCACAGTGAGCGGCTGAGCTTCGCCTTCCTGCTTCTCTTCGTGGAGGCCTTTGTGCTGCTGCACATCCACACGTGTGCCAGAGGCCTTGCTGGAGATGCTGGTGAGTCCAGGCTCAATAGAGCAACCACTGGATGTGTGATCTGGGCCTCACCTGCAGTGCCTTCGCCTTAATTCCAGTGGGAGAAGCAGGGTCCAGTTTCTAGTCTTGGGAAACAGTGGTGGACTGATCCTCAGGATACTCTTAGCTTTTTTAGAGCTGCTTAAATCCTCTAGTAGAAGAAAGATGCTTGCAGCAGGGACCTGAATGTGAGAGGAGGAGGAGTGTCTTGGGTTAGGGAAAGGAGCTCTACACCTACCTCTTCTGCCCAGGGTATGAACAGTCACCAAACCTCTCTGGTGCTGACAGAGTCCAGTAGCAGAGCTACTGGCACCAGCAGAGGGAATGCTGGCCCCTTGCTGTATCTCTGGGGGGAGCTGGACTGTTTCCTGTCTCTTAAAAGAGCCAGCATGGAAAGGGAACGTGGAATAAAGGTCACAAGGCTTTTTTTGACTGTGGATCTGTCTTGTTTCTTGATGCTGATATCCCCACCCCTTGCCTCTGCTTTTGTCTCTATCTCTCAGAGCCATTTTCAGTGCCCTGGTATGCAGTCATCTCCTGGCTCCTTGCTGCTTCCCAGTTCTTCTATTCCACAGGCCACCAGCCCATCTTCCCAGCCATCCACTGGAATGCAGCCTTTGTCGGCTTCCACCTTGACCACGACACGAACCTCCTGCCTGCTGTCCTGGTGGGCGCTAACACCTTCGCCTCCCATATCCTCTTTGCAGGTAAATCAATTTCTTCCTGGGCTGTGGAGCCCGAGCAGACACAGCTCACTGCAGTGCCTTGTCTGGGGCTCTGCAGGCTGAGCATGAGGTGATAAAGGCTCCAGCACCAGCTGAGCAGCAGCATCCTCACTATTCCCCTTGTGGGACCACAGCAGCCTGGCCTGCAGCTGGGGTGTATGCTTCCTGCACATCCAGGGCCGGATGGCAGAGCCTAGACTGCTCCTCACCTCCTGGGCTCCAGTAACTTCATGTGCCTTTTTCCTTGAGGTAGTTGGCTGCCCGCTGCTCCTGCTGTGGCCCTTTGTGTGTGAGATGTCCAGCTCACAGAGGAAGAAGCCCAAGAAGGAGTCCCGGGAGGAGCTGCACGAGGTGGAGGAGCACATGATGGAGATGAGGTTGCGAGAGTCTCCGGAGAAGTTCTCCACTGCTCTGTTGCGGCTGGGATTGAAGTACCTCTTTGTCCTTGGGGCACAGGTACAGGCAGAGGCAGGGTGCCTGTGGGAAAGGCTGTCTAGGGGGAAATTTGTGTGCTGTGAGAACTGTGGAGCACTCTGATGAGAGGAAGGGGTCTGCCAGAACACAGACAGGCCCAGGGGTGGTGTGTCTGATTGAGGGTGGAAGAGCAGGTCCCTTTTCAGCCGTGCCATTTGCTCTGTGCTTTCGGAAGGGCTCCAGCATGGAAGCTGCCATACGGATTAGGATGCTTTTCACACCCATATGCCTGGAGTGGGAATGTCTGTTCAGGAGCTGCAGGGTTGTAATCCGGCTCCCTGTCTTCCTTACCATTCCTATCTCACACCAGCTCTGATTTTCATATGTTCTGTGATGATATACACCAGAAATTTTAATCCTGTGAAAGAAGTGAACAGCTTTCTGGGCTTTATCCCTTCAAATCATTCTCCTGTATTGTCAGACCAGAGACAGTGCAAGGGAGGGGGCAAGCCCTGCGGCAGGAGAGCAGGAGTGCTGCTCTCAGGGAAGCAGTAGGTCAGATTAGCCACAGTGTGAGCTCTCCTCTGTGCTGCCCTAGCCTGGCCTCAGGAAGCCCTGCATGTACCCCAGGCTGCTTGTTTTTCCTCACTCAAGGACGTCATGGAAGGGAGTCCTCTTTAGGATGCTCATTCCTGGTGTGTGCCATGCCAGCCTCTCAGGCATGTGCAATTTAGTACCACCTTCAGATGTGAACCTAGTGCCCGGGAGGTCTCTCCAGAGTCACCTGTAACTTGTTTTTCCTGATCTTCCCCGCAGCTTCTGGCCTGTGTTTGTGCAGCTATGATCCTCAGGAGACACCTCATGGTCTGGAAGGTCTTTGCCCCAAAGTAAGTCCCAGGAGTTGCTCTGATGCTGAGTTAAGACTTATATCCCTAACATCCTGACTAGAGTTTACAGACAGTCATGTTGGAAGAGACCCTGTGATTGATCTTCTGATTCATTACCTAGTAGCACTTGTAGGAGTGTCCCTAACTAATTCCTGCTTGAAATTCAGAAGCTAGACTCGAGCTAGAGCCTAGAAGTTTCTCCTCATCCTTATTTCCAAGGACACACAGAGCCCACCTGGAAGCTGAGAATATTGTAGGTCAGAGAGCCAAAGGTAAGGATGCCAGACCGGAAGTGATAAACCCAGAAATGCTGAACCAGCAAACCTTTAAACTAGTTGGTGTGAGGGGTGGCCTCAGCCTCTGAGGGATTCAAAATCCCACCTGAATCAACAGGTCCTGAGTGGCCTCTGAACCAGAGGAGTGCTTGGCTTAGAGGTTTTAGGCAGCAACTGCTGGGGAGTGAATGTAATTCAGGTTTACGATGTGGGGTGGTACCAGCCTCTCATTGTCAGGAAAATCAGTCAGCCGGAGAGTAGCAGCCTGTCTTTGTAGTCATGCTGGCTGTTGTATCCTTAACTGCATCTGTTGTGCCTGCAGGTTCCTCTTTGAGTCGCTGGGCTTCGTGGTGAGCAGCATCTGCCTCTTGCTGGGGATCTCACTGGTGATGCGTGTGGACTGTGCCGTCAGCACCTGGTTCAGCCAGCTTCGGCTCAGGTAGCCTTGGGCACGTGGGGAGCCTGACCTGCTCATCGGCCGAGGCTGTGCTTGTCTCCTTGCCTCCCTTGGGCTGGGAGGGATACACGAGCTGCCAGCAACGAGTGCCTGCCCACAGCAGTCAGGGATTATCCCCAGCTCCCTGCCTCTGTGCTGAACAAAAGGACTGGAGCCAGCTGTTCCTGGCTCATGGGGATGGTGTTTCTCAGCAGGGGAGGTCAGAGCTCTCGCTGGGCCTTTGCTGGCAGCAGGAGGACTCTGCTGCAGGAGCCCAAGAAGCAAGAGTCCTGAAGGGCTCCCCTGGAGAAACACCAGCGCGGGTTTTGCTGCTACTTTCCTGACAACTGTTGCAATGTGCAGCTGGTAGGCTTCGGTGGCCAGCAAGGTGTCACCTTGACTGTGCAAAGACAGTGACTCGTGGAACAGGGCCTGCTGAGGAGGGGAGAGGAGGTTGGAAGGGGAGGGAATGTCCCACAGCTACCACTTGTTTTCATGTGCTTGGTTTTCACTCTGGAGTCACACTGCACATGGTTCCATGCAGATGGTTCCTGGACCTTCGGTGGCAGCTACTTCTCTGTAAAGTCAGTTGCTCTGTAGTGAGGCCTCTCTTACCCTACACTCAATCCCATTTTCCTGGTTCTCAGCCCTGTGAAGTGCAGTGGGGAGCACTCTGGGCTGCCTTGTACTGCAGGCTTAGCTTGGGGCAGTGGTAGCAGGGACAACTGTGTGCATGACCCAGGAACTCTCCACTTCTGTTCTCAACCTGTCAGGGTCCCTGTGGGCTGGGTGGTAGCAGCCAAGGCTCCTGATCTCTTCCTGAGTGTGTGCTGCTGGATGCTGGCAGTCGACAGTGAACAGTTAAGATGCAGGAGGATGCAGTGACAGAATATGGACTCACCCATACTGGGCCTGGCCAGCAGGAAAGGGTAACTTGGAGTAGCTGTCCCAGCTGCAGGAGTAGCCTTAGTAAGAGCTCCAGAGACTGGGAGCAGCTACTTGAAAGTCTTGAGCAGGTACCAGTTCTTTTGGGAAGTGGCTTAAGTCACTGGTGTCTGTATGTGCTGGGTGCTATGGACCAGATGCAGTCAATCACATCCATGCTCCCACGTTTGGTGCTTGTCTCCCTCTTGGCCTTGGCATTCTCTGTGAGACTTCGTGCCACAAGTGAGCTATGCCAAACATGCCCTTGGCTGCTCACAGTCAGGAGACATGGTGTTTCTTGAGGTAGAGTGTGGTGACCATGGTGCCTGGCCACATCCCAGCTCAGTTCCTCCTGCAGTTTCCACTGGAGCTGGGATTCCTTACTGCCCTGAACCACTGTGTGGCATTACTTGGTGCTATGAAACCTTTTGTCTCTTTCCTCTCTGGAAAGAGCCAAGGATTGCTTGCCTGGGATTTCTGCAATGATATTTGCCTGATCCCATTAATTTTTAATTCATGCACCATGACTGCCCCTATTTGAGTTCCTTACTGCAGACTGTTAGCATAACTCCAGGCTCTTCCTCTCCTCTGCCCTGCAGAATCCCAGGGAAAATGTCTCGTCACCTCTCTCATGATTTTACTTGTTGGCATTTTTCCCAAGTGCCCAGGTGCTCTGGCTCCTGAGGGCAGGTAGAATTTTGTATTTTACCTCTGCAAAATGCCTGCTCAGGTGATAGGATGCAATTCTAGGGAGGCTTAAACTGTTCTAGTACTAGGTTTTCATTGCCTGGCCTGCTCTTGAGCTGCTGGCTGTGCCATGCTACCTCAGCCTCTCATCTCCTCTGCTCTGTGGTTCTGCTCAGTTTCACCTGACACCACCAGGGACTGGTTTGTAGCTGGCATCACACCCGGGCCTGCCTCACTGCCTGGATGCATAACTCCAGTGCTAGGACGAGGGAGGGGTAGCAGCAAACAGTGGGGGAAGGTGGAAGCTACAGGAATGCATCAGCCCACAGTTAAACTGGGCTTAGGCAGTCACACTCTTAAAAATAGGTTATTTGCTGAGAGCTGACTTCCTGGTGGCCATAATGCTTCTGGAGGAACAAGGGCTGCATCGGTGTGGGGAGGAAGGAGGAGGTGGAGGTAGCAGTTACCCAATTAATTTTCATTTAATGGGAGGTTAATCGGGATAACGCATGTTGCTAAACCCTGAGGCTGGAGCTCAGATAGCTCTTGTAACCTCATAACCCGGTCAGGAGCTTTCTGCCTGACTGTATTTGTGTTGGCAGAAGTCCCTGTGGTCACTGGTAGTGTAGGACTGGCCCCTGACATCCCCACAGCTGCCACCCAGGTCCCTTGGCTTCCATCTCTGGGACTGGTTCCACTTTCACTGGTCACTCCAGTGCAGCTGAGCCTTCCCATGCTCACTGTTCATGGCTGGAGCACTCACACGGGGCTTGGGCATCCTCTCCTCACCCCTCCATGTCACCCCTCTGTCGTGTGTGGGCTCGTGGTCCTGGGAGACCAGGGAGAGCAGAAAGGACAGCAGAGCTGTAGCGTCATCAGAGGACACTTATCTTATCTCGCCAGAGACTAAACAAAACTTGCAGTAGAAGAGCTGCAAGTACATTCTTGTCACTGCAGAGATGCCACGGAGTGCTGGCTGTTCGGACACGGCAGACTGGCTGCTACACCAAAGATTTCAGATTCATGAAGATGAGTTTTCCAAGGGCTGGAGATGCTCTTGCTTCTTTTCATTGACTGTTTTAGTCTTTGTCAGCCTTCCTCAGCTGCCCTCAAGCTGATTGTTTGGCTGCCATTCTCCTGAGCATGCTGGGGATTGTAGAGTTAGTGCCAGTCCAGGGCTTGGCAGCCTTGGAAGCAGATCATGCTGCTGATGCTAGAGCAGACAGGGCTGTTTGCTGATTTAAAACGCAAATAGGGGATTACCTCCTGGTCCAAACTGAAGCTCTTTGGGAAATCTGGTGTGCTGGGGAGCAGGTTTTGCCCCACAACCATCCAAAGAGGTTGTCCTAGGGCCCCGCTTGTCTCTCCTGGACAAGTTATTCCAAGGGGTTTATTTCTGGTCCCTGTGTCCCTCAGCTGAGTGTGACAGGGGACAGAGTGCTCAGTTGAGCAGTTTTCATCCTGCACTCCACAATATTTCTGCGCTTTGGACTTCACAAGTGTTGTGCATGTGTTTCTTGGCAGGGGAGACCCATTGGGAAACTTGCCTGGCTCAGGCCCGTGGTGTGTCCCATGGTCCCAGCACAGAACAAGAATTCAATTGTGTCTCTTTTTTGCTGCCTAAAAAATAGTGACCAAAACCTGCAGCCACTGTGAAGGGTTGTGAGTGTCGAGAGCGTCCTGCAGCTCTGGTCCATGGGCCTAGCACGGATCTCGAGGGATGGCACTGTTCCAGGGAGCCCAGGGCTCGCTGTAGCTCTGCTCCCACAGCTCTTCCTCTGTCCCATCTGCCTCTGGTTTTCCCTCAACTCTTCAGGCTGCTTTTTTATGCCAAGGCACAGTCCCAGTCTTGGTGTGCATGTCCCCCTTCCCCTCAGGAAGCAGCAGTGCCAGTGTGTGGGGAGCAGGGTTGGGAGCGCTGCTCTCTGCTCCGAACCCTGACTCAGTGCACCACGTGGCTTGGAGCAAGATTGTTGTTTTATTTTTTATTAACCTCTGTGTGCCTCAGTCCCTTATTTGGGGGAAAAAAAAAAGGGGATGGACCCAGTTGTGGAAAGCAACCTGGGAGCTCTGCATGCAGCGTGGTGCTACACTTTCCTGGGTATCTACGTATCTGGCTGCCAACGCTTTCATTCACATCCAGCAGCTACATCTGGAAGGTGGAAGCAAAGCTCAAGTCTCTGCTGGCAAGCAGAGCCTTTTTACTTTCAAAACCCCCTCCAAAACAGGCAAGTTGGCAGTGCTCGTTCACCTGGCAGCCATGGTCCTTGAGATTGGTGTCCCACATCCAGCAGTGCTGAGTATGGCACGACTGACCCAGGGAGGCAGCCAGGGAGGGGTTGCTCTGTTATTAAATGGTGTAATTAATTAATTAATTAATTGGGAGTGGGGTGAGGTGTGAGTGGAAATTTGCTGTCCAAGGGTGGCATGGGTCTCCGGGCGGCTGTGAAAATGATGTCTGCAAATAAAACTGTGAGAGCCAAGGAGCGCTGTGTTGTCTCCTCCTTCCATCTTTCTCCCCAACCCATCTGGGGTCTCCTTTGTGGGGAACCCTCATCTACAACTTCCTCCTGAGGGGAAATGGAGGGTTAGGCACTGATCTCTTCTCTGTGGAAACCACTGACAGGACCCGAGGGAATGGCCTGAACCTGTGTCGGGGGAGGTTTAGGCTGAACTGGGGTCCAGGACTCTCGAGGTTTAGGAAAAGGCTCTTCTCCAAGAGAGTGGTCGGGCACTGGAATAGGCTCCCCAGGGTAGGGGTCACAGTCACAAGCCTGCCCGGAGTTCAAGAAGCGTTTGGACAGCGCCTGTGCTGTGGTTCTTGTGGAGCCCCGCATAGAGCGAGGAGTTGGACTCGATGATCCTGGTCCGTCCCATCTCGGGATGGTCTGTAAGTGGTTGTGTCACCCGTGGCTTCGCCTTGCGCCGAGGTTTGTCCCTCCGCGGCCGCCCCCTTCCCGGCGCGCTCCCCGTCCGCCCTGCGCATCCCGGTTGCCTTGGTGACGGCAGCTCCCGCCAATCGGCGGCGAGGGNCGCGGGGCTGCCGCCGGTACCGGTCCCCAGCCGGGCCGGCGGTAAGTGCTTCCCTTGCAGACGGCGCGGTGCGGCGGAGAGGCGGCGCAGGTGCGGCGGCAGCAGCGAGACGAGTTCGGGGAGCTGCTCCTCAGCATCCGCGGTGAGTGGCGGCCGCTGTGCCCCGCCTTCACGTCCCGCTGCTGTCCCGGGCCTGCAGCGTGTGGGCGTGGAAGCACCGGATCCCGGACACCTCTGTTTACCCGGGTGCAGCTCCGGTATCCCGGTGCTGGAAACACACCCGTGAGGGGGGCGGGGTGAAACGGGTTCCACTGCCCAGTGCTGAACGCTGCGTGCAAAGGAGTTAATCACAGAATCACCAGGGTTGAGAGGGACCTCTGAAGATCAGGTCATCCAGTCCAACCCCCCTGCCAAGACAGGCTCACCGTGAGCAGGTGACACAGGAACACATCCAGGTAGGGTTTGGATGTCTCCAGAGAGGGAGACTCCAGGGTTGGTGCCCTGTACCAACAGGGTACCAGAGACTCCCTGGGCAACTGTTCCAGTGCTCTGCCACCCTCAGCGTAAAGAGGTTCTTCCTTGAGGTGGAGCTTCTTGTGTTTTAGTTTTAGCTCCTCTGAATGCAGCTCCGGTATCCCAGTGCTGGAAACAAGCCAGGGTGAAATGATCCCTGTTGCCCTGTGCTGACCTGGGCCAGCGAAAGGGTTACTGTGCAGCCCCGGCCTCCACCTTAACTTGCTGGGCAGAGCTTTGGGGTTTCTGTAAAAAAAGTGAGGCAGCCTTTGCCCTGGGAAATCAGGGAAGAGGCTCCCTGACACAGGTGTGGCGCAGAGAAAGCCTGATGTGAGGCAGCCTGATTTCCAGTTTTCTCAGCTCCTCAGTGTGAGAGAGACACAGAACTCCTGGAGAGGGTCCAGCAGAGGGAAACAAGGATTATTAGGGGACTGGAACATCTCTCTTAGGCGGAAAGCCTTAGTGAGCTGGGCATGTTCCATCTGGAGCAGAGGTGACTGAGAGGGGACCTCATCAGTGTCTGCAGGGAGGTGCCAGAGGATGGACCAGGCTCTGCTCAGTGGCGTCCAGCAATAGGACACAAGGCAATGGGCAGAAACTGATGCACGGGAAGTTCCACCTGAACAAGAAGAATAACTTTATCCTGTGGGTGACTGCACACTGGAACAAATTTGAGCAACACAGAGAGGCTGAGGAGTCTCCTTCACTGGAGATACTCAAGGACCATTTGGATGCAATTCTGTGCCATGTGCCCCAGGATGGCCCGCTTGAGCAGGGAGGTTGGACCAGACAAGCCACTCTGGTCCTGTCCAGCCTTACCCATTCTGTGATAAGGAGACAGAGACACAGTGTGTGAAAGGGTGGATGTGTACTGGAACAGAGCAGGCTATTGATGCTCTTCTGAGAGAGCTGAAAGGCCTAAGTCCTGGAGGACTGCAGCATTTGGATAGCTGGAATAGATGTCTAAAGCAGTGTTGGCACCTGGAGTGCTGACACATGCTGTCCGTCTGGTCTCTGCAGTTCCCAAGTGGCTAAATCACACTACAATCCCTAAATAATTATTGCCATGCCACTTCTCTTGTCACAAAGCAAGGTGTTGCCACCTGAGCATTGATGCCTATTTATTCTTAGTTTATTCTAAAGTGTTTATTCTAAATTTCCTGTCGGGTTGGCTGTGCCCACAGGGCTGCCAGCTGCCCTCCCTGCCCTGCCTCTGGAACTCACTGTCCTCTACAACTCCCTGCTTTTCACTGTGGGAGCATCTGACTCTGCCATCAAAGGAGAAGCAGAAGGAATACGCCAGGGGCTCCTCAGGGGTAAGGATGTGTACATCCTTTGTACAGCGGGTCCTTGGGATGAGGAGAGCGTTCTCTGTGCTCTGGAGATACTTGGTGACTGGCTGGAGGTGCGGGAACTATGAGCAGACACTCCTGGCTCTGCCAGGAAAGGCCAGGGATGGGGGAAACTGTGAGCAGACACGCCTGGCTCCGCCTGGAAACTGGGCAGGCGTGCCTGGCTCTGCTTGGAAGGGCTGGAGATGGGGGGAACTGTGGGCAAACATCCAGGCCCTGCCTGTAAGGGCTGGAAGTGGAGTGGCGTGTGGCCAAGGACAATGTGCAGCTGCCTGCCTGCTGCTGCCTGCAGGGATGGGCTTGAGGTTTCAAGGGAAACAAGGGGTTTTAATGTGTAAGGTGCTAAGTCTCTAGCAAAGTTTTAGTGACGGTAGAAAATAAGTGTTTTCTTTAATTACGGTTTGCCCTCTTCCAAGAAAACTCACTGAAAGAGGCTGCAGTTCAGAGGTGGATCTGCAGTGTTGGCACATGTTTACCTGAGGGCAAACGACTTCAGGAGCAGAGCTGCGGTCTAACTCTGAGTTGTGCTGTGTGTTGTCTTCTGAGTGTGCTGCTGCCAGCTCCACTCTTTCAGAGATTGTTTTCCATTCTGCTGAGGCCAGGCCCACCCTGCAACCCCGTTCCTTCCATCACTACAAGGAGCCCGTGCTTGCTTTCTCTCCCTGTTGCAGGGCACGAACCCACTGTCTCACAGCTGCAGATCTTTTTGCTTGTGTTTTTTTTTCAGTTCTGGAGGCTTGTGGGGCCTGCGGACAGGATCTTGGCCCGGAGGAGCTGTGGCAAAAGGTGCTGCAGGAGGTAACTGTGGAGGAGCTGCAGGCACCTCTGCATCGTCTGGGGGCCCTGCAAGCAGCCTGGTGGCTGGCAGCCGGCCGTCTGGAAAGTGTTGCTGGCCTCTTCCAGCTCCTGAGCACTGCTGAGGTAACTGGGCACAGGCAGGTGCCAGCAGAGCTGGCATAAATACTGTGTTTGTCATAAAACTCACTCTGCAAAATGTTGTTGTGGCACTTGGACACCTGAGCCCATCCGTGCTGCCCAGTCAGCATGACTAATCCCTCCACCGGCATTCCCAGCATAGCCTAATGGCCTTGAGAGCATTAATGGATCCCAGCATATTCTGCCTGTTGGGGCCCTGGACCTATGTATGTGGGACAGGAGACTTGGGCAGGCTGGAAGAGGGCTGCAGATGGACTTGCAGACTCTATAGGAAACAGCAGTGGGATGCAGAACCTTCCCTGCTGATTGAGAGGCTGCTGCTGGGTCCCATCCATCAGCATCTCTTGGATCTGCCATGCCAGCAAGCCCTGGAGGTGCACCCCACTCTGAGGTGGGGAGGTGCTGCCCGGGCCAAGCAGGAATCACTGCAGTAAGGGGGTTGTAGCTGAAGTGAGGAGATGGTAGGACATTGCTCCCCAGCGCAAGGAACGGTATTGCGAGGTTTGGTGGGACGTGTGTCTCTGTGCCCTTGGACCGGTGTTTCCTGCTTCCCTTCAGCGTTCCCTGCTCTCTCTCCTCTGTGCCTTCACAGGACCTGGGAAGAGCTCACTGCAGTGAGGGGCAGAACAAACTCCTCTCCCTGATCAAGGCATGGCGGGTCCCTCCTGAGGGGGCCTCCCTGCCCCTTGTACAGAGTGCCAAGGACTTGAAGGAAATCCTCTGCACTGCAGCAGCCTTCCTGCAAGGTTTGTGGGGGCAGGTACTCATGCCAGCACAGTCTCCTGCTACTCTGTCCCAGGACCATCTTCCCTGCCCTTACGCTGGTTTCTCCTCCCAAGCAAACTGGCCCTTGGGGTTTTCTGGGCTGTTCCTTTGGAAGAGGGCCTGGGCTGGGTCTCTGAGTCTAAACTTTTACATTCCATATTCAGAGAGTTTCCCTGCTTCTTCCCCACCTCATCCTTTCCCTGCACTATCACAGGGCTCCTCTGCCTGCCTGTGACTTTAGGGAGGTATTTGGGCCCTGCTGTGACCTTAAAGTGGAAGGCTGGCAGGGGACTTAAAAAGATTTTCATTTCTTCTGTCTTTCTTTTCTTCTTCTTTCTTTCTGGAACCTGCCTTGTTGCAAGCACGTTGTTCGTGTTGGCTTATGGTGCTGCAAGAGCCACGCAAAGCTGCTGTGAGGCTTTGTAGCCTGCTGTCACAGCAGGCAGTGGATCTCATCTGACCTCTGTGTTCTGTCCTCCCTGTTTTCTCTCCTTTACTGTTTTGACAGCCCCAGCAGATCTGGGGACAGCCAGCACTGCCTCACTGTGCTTGGGCTCATACAGGGCCTTCCTGCCAGGAGACAGGTCAGGAGTTCTGGCCCACAGAGCTGGAGCCAAAATACTCTAGGGTTTGCACTAGCACTCCCAGCAGGGAGGTGGCAGATGTAAGTGTGATGCTGGTATGTGAGAGCAGCCTCAGGGAAGCTTGAAAAGAAGACTGAAGGAAAAGCAAATAACCAGTTGTGATAAATATTAATGAAATGATATCCCAAAGCATCCTGCTGGGAAATGACCCAGATGTGCTGGAAAGATTCTGAGGTTCTGTGTGTGCTTCCCCATCTGCACTGCTGTCATTGTGGATGAATGTGGAGGTGAACCTGCCCAGCACATACCCCTGTCCTTGTTCTGGGCCAAAGCAGGCCTCTTGGTTTCTGGGCTTGGAAGCTGTTGTTATTTCTGCTGGACATTTCCACTCAGTGGCTTGTTCTCTTGCAAAACCATTAAAGCTTGGCACTATCCTGCTGTGCACCGCTGTGTTTGGAGGGGTCAGGCAGGTGCCTATGGCTCTGGGAAGAAAAGGGCACCACGCTGGTTTGGGGCCAGGTGGGACAGGAAGGTGAGCCACCGAGCCAAGATGTTGGGTCTGTCCTAGGGCTGCAGGAGCTGGAGGCTGGGAACTTCCCCACCGCCCTTTCCCTCCTTCAGGAAGCTGCAGGAGGATTCTGCTCCAAGAAGATCCTGGCCCAGATCTACACCTGCCTTGGCTGCTGCGCTCAGCGAATGGTAATGACAGCAGAGAGGGGAAAGGCAGCTTAGAGCTCTTGGGTGGGCAGGCTCAGGCTGATGTCCACACTGCCTTTGCATGGCCCAAGGCCTCTGCAGGGAGGGAATGCCTTGAGCAGAAGTTGCCCTTGTGGCCCCAGCCTCCTTGGACAGGCTGCAAAATCCATGCAAAGATTTTGGCTGAGTGCAGAGTGTTGCTGCAGAGAGAGAAGCTCAAAAACCAACCTGAGGAGGGCTGCCTTTGGCTGAAGTGCTGGTCTTGCTTAGTGGGGATCTCCTGGGGAAGCAGAGCAAGAATCTGGATCCCATCAAACAGTAAAGAATTCAGCAAGATGTCCTTTCAACATGCATATCTTCCCATCCACCTAGGGCAAGCCTCAGACAGCTCTTCAGCACCTGAAACGGGCCCTCCAGGTAGATTTCCAGTGCCTTCCTGCCCTGTCCCATGCGGCAGCAGTGTACCACAAACTGGGAGAGACTGACGCAGAGCTGCAGGCCCTGACCCTGCTCTACGAGGTTTGTCCGGTTCCTGTAGTTCTGGGATGAGTTTTGCCCAGCAGAGCCTGCACAGAGCTTCAAGCAGGCTTCCTCCTGGTGGGCTGTTTCATCCTGGAAAGGGTCCCCAAAAGAGCATGGTGCTGGCTTCAGCAAGTGGGCAGGAAGGAGCCCAGTGAGATCTGAAATTCCTGCTCAGCACCACACTGGGATGTGGCAAGACCTTGGGTTCTAGTTCATGTTCTTGGTAGCTTGGGAGAAGAGGTTATACTCTCAGGCCAGAAAGTATCAACCTCTTTATAAGGTATGTAGTAGTTAAGAGGCCTTTAGGGGCAGATTTTGGCTGCAGTGAGGCAGTGTGCATTAGTTGTGTGAACCTGTCTGGGAGAGTAGGTCACAGCAGTAGACCCTGAATTATCTCTTCAGCTGTTTGAAAACTGTCAGATACAAACAGAGCTATGGAGAGGGAACTCTCTCCTTACAAACGCTCTAGCTAGGTCTGTGGATGCAATGGGAGATGGTGTTCCAGGCAGCTCAAAGCACCTTGAATGGAAAACATGAGGTGATCTGGGTTACCTTGTAAATCTCCTGGTGCCACGTGGAGATCAGAAGTCTACCTGCCTGTGTGATCCTGATGGCTCTTCCTGGAAGCAGCTGTGAGAACAACGTAGCTATGCTTGTGAAGTGCAGCACTTCTGCTTGCCTGGGTGCATCTCCAGATGCCAGAAGTGACAAATGATTGCAGCTGCCCAAGACTTGACCAGTGTGGTGTTGATCTTGTTTTCTGTTCCTGTTTCACAGGCTCTGGGAAAAAATCCTCCAGCAGCTGCTTCCTCTAGTCCCTATTTCCTAATGCGAACAGAGCTGCTTGTCCACACACCAGTACTCACTTCTCTCCTTCGCCATCACCACCCCTCTGAAGTGAAGTACCTGCTGGCACAGCGGTGTCTCCAGGATGGGAGGTAACAGTGCCTCCGCCCTGCTTGCAATGTGCTGCTTGTTTGGGCTCTGCAGTTTTCCTTGTGCTCCCGGAAATGGTCCAGTTCAGTACTGCTGTCGTAGGTCTGCTCAAAGCATGCATGTTGTGAACGGGGCGAGTGTGGTGCAGGGGGAGAGACTGCGGGCTGGCAATCCAGGCTTCACCTGGCTGATGGCACTTCTGCTCCTTCCACCACATGTCCTGTTCCTGTTGCAGGGTGGCTGATGCAGTGGAACATTACCTGGATTTTCTGTCTCTCCTTCAGGAGGGGCTGCAGCAGCAGGTAGGTGTCCTGGTGAGGAGCTCCCTTGGTGACTTGGAGGATGTGGGTTGGAGGGATCCAAACCCAATCCCAAGGGCCGGGCCCAGGCATCAGTCCTGGACTCCAGACTTCAGTGTCTAGTTTGAGATGTGAAGGAAATGAGTTGAGGGCTGGCACCCCTGACCTGTGGCATGTCTGCCTTTGGAATCACACCAGAGAACACTCACCACAGCTGTTGGGAGACACAGCTTCCCCTTCCCTTTGGGGAGCATCTGTCAGCCTGATTTTGGATGTCCTTCACTTCCAGAGTAGGAATTTGATGCCTTGACTCTGCTGAGCTATGAGTGCTTCACATCTTCTGCCTGCTCCACCAGGCGCCAGTGACTGTAGGAGTGGGCTTGAGCTTTGCTGGGCAGCAGCTCCAGGTTCCCAGTATGCATGGAGTCATTCTGCTTGGCGGAGAATGCTGCAGTTCTGAAGCACTGACATCACTTTTGCTCCCCAGGTGCCCCTGGATGGTAGCTCAGCTCTGCCCAGGATCCCGGAGGTGTTCCTGGAAGCAGCATCTGCCTTGGAGCAGGCTGGGAGGCACCAGGATGCCATAACCGTGTGTGAGGAGGTCATCAGCCGGACAACTGACCTCATTCCACGGGTGTTACGAGTGGAGGAGAGGCTGGAGCAGCTGGACTGCTCATCGCCAGGGGCAGAACTGGCGGGTGGACTCCTGTCCCAGAAGAAGGAGAGTCTGTGCTGCCTTGCATGGAGAACAGCTGGATACCTGCACCAGGGCTGGGCATGGGCCAAGCTAGGCGAGAGCAAGGAGGCTGTAACACAGTTCAGCAGGTGATGAAGCCTTGCTGGGAGAAGGGGCCTCCCCAGCAGGCAGCAATGGGTGGCGGGGCCAGGGCAGGGCACAGCACGGCACTGGGGCTGCCCTGTCAACTTGACTCTTCTGACAGCCCAAGAGCAGCTCCAAAGCTCCTCTGTCCTCCCACCCACAGGTGCCTCAGTGATCTCCTGCGTCTCCAGCTTCATGGGTCTGGTGTCAAACCAATAGGTAGGACACTGCACAGGTGGGACCTGTGTGGGGCCTGGGCTGGGTCAGGATCTGTGTGCTTGGCAGCAGCAGATACAGGAGCAAGGTGGTGGGCCCAGCATCACTCTGGCAAGAGGCAGTTGTCCCAGAGTGCAAAGCTCTGGGCCATGCTGAATCCTCTGAAGACACTGGCTGCATTTTTTGGAGCGGAGTTTGGCCTTGGCTCTTCCTCCTCCTTCACTGTCTAGGTAGCAGTTAAATGGGCTGTGAACTGGGAAGCTTCTCCAGTCCAGTTTTTGGGGAAAAGATACATGCCAGTGGTGCAGAGGGGCAGCCAAATGCCAGGCTGCTGCTCAGGTCACTGTTCCATGTAACATTCTGGGCTCTTGATATTCTTCACTCTCCCCCTCTGCTGCCTCCCGACTTCTTCCAACCTGGCAGAGAGGCTGAGCTTTGCCATCTGTCTGCAGAGCTGGAAGATGAGCAGCCCAAGTAAATGTTTGGCCTGTCCTGACTGCTAATCTCTCTCAGCCTGCTGGGATAAGGGAGAGAACATCTGGAGGATGCTGTGTTCAGGTGTGTGTGTCTTCCTGTGACAGGGAATCTCCAGGAAGAAGTGGAGGTGCTCCAGAAGATCAGATTGCTCTCTCTCATCGGGCGAGGTACGCAGTTCCTGGAGCTGGGGAGGCACAAAGAAGCCCTGTTGGATTTCCAGCACAGTTTGCACGTCTCACCAGGTAAGAGGCTCATTTTGGTGAGGAACATAGGGGAATTCCACAAATTTGACCTGAGCTGCTTTGCTGTCTTCAGCAGGAAGTTCTTACACTTTGGACCACGTTTATTCAAGTGTCACAGACAACAGTAGCATCACTAGCAATGTTGCATACTAGAGATGCTTCTGTGAGGCCTCGTCAGCTCACTGCCATGGAGAAACAGAGCAAAACTATTGTCAGAGGAGTATATCAGAACCCTGAAAACAACCTGTGCCCTCAGATAGCTTGGAAATTTCCTGCCTCAACCCCAGCTTGGTACAGCCAACGTTCTCCCAGACAGGTCTGCTTTCCCAGAACAGAGGAGCTGGAGTTGCGCTTCATCTGCGGAAGCAGCATGTCCATGCCTGGCAGTACAGAGCCTTTGAGGGGAGCATTTGTATCTCAAGCTCAGCCAAGGCATGGCTAGTGCTGCTCACAGGGCTGCTCTCTCCTGTTCAGTGCTCTGACTGTGCTGACATGCTGCAAAGGTGTGAACTTCACCAGGACCTGCCAGACCTGCTGGTCCCAGTCCTGACTGTGGCTGCCTCCCCTTGAGGGTGCACACGTGCCGGCAAGGAAACCACAGTCTGTGTCCAAAGAGAGGTGTGGCAGGCTGTGCTGCAGGGCTGATGCCTTCTGCCTTGGCTGCGAGCCCCGGGGTTAATTAGAGCCTGTGACACAGCCAGGGCAGCCACCTCCCCATTACACCGCCTCTCTGCACACTTATTGCCCTCGTCTGGCTTCTAAGCTTCTTTCGTAATACCCCGCAACCCACAGCAGTGCTGAGGACCTGCTCCTCCCCTGCTAAAGGCTGATCCTTCTTCCTGTCTTGCAGGTGACCCAGCTGCTGCCTCCTACCTGGTGCAGGCCTTGTGGAAGCTGAACCGAAAGCAGGAGGCGGCCGCTCAGTGGCAGAAGTTGTCCCAGAGCTCCCCTGGAGAGGATGGGCAGCAGCGAGGGCAGGGAAGGTGTGCAGAGGGTTGGGTGGGATGTCACGTCCAGCAGTGCAAACTGTCTGTCAGGCTGTGAGGCCAGTTCAGGTGTCTGATGAGCTTCCCCTGATGACTGCTCTGAGGGGCCACAGGCTGTGGCTCTGCTGGGCCGCCCTGGAGCACAGAAGAGCTGACATGGAGCCAGATGGGGAGGGCAGAGGCTGCAGGTAGAGCAGAGGGATCTGCAGAACAAATGTCTTAGGGCATGGCAAAGGAGTGCTGCAGTCCTCACTGCTGCCGTGTTCCCTTCTCTTTCAGGCCCCTCCCTTTGTACCTGGTTTCATGTCTGGAGCAGGCAATGTTCCCTCACAGTGTAACTCTTGCCAGAAACATCCAGGATTACCTCGGGACAGCAGCCCAGGACACCTCAAGCTAACCTGGTCATGCCCACCTGCTAAGATCTCCCTGCACTTGGCTGGCACAAGGCCTTTAAGGACTCCTTCAAGGCTTAGAATTACTCTGTGATGAAGCTGGATTCCCAACGGACTGAAACAGAATAGATCTCCTTTGCTAATAAAAAAAACCTTAGCTCCGTTAAGAGCTTTGGTTTTGGGTTTTTCCATGCCCTTTTTCCAGAGTGAAATGTTGCAGTCATAGCCTTGACTCTGCGTGGAGCTATTACGTGGGCTGTGCCCTGGATGTGTGAGAGATCAAGGGCAGAGATACCCTCACCCTTTGCGCCCTGTGCACGGCGGGGCTGGTGATCTGTCCCACCTGTGCTTTGTGTACTGGCTTTTTGCTCAGTTACTGTGGTTTGGGGCCCAGAGGAGTGGTTTTGTCTTGAACATGCAGCTCTGAAGCCTGAATTTCACGATGCTGCACTAGCCAGAGACGGCAGCAGGGTCCAGACCCATGCCAGTGTGTCCCTGAGGGTCTGTGCCAATGCTGTAGGGGAAGGAGCACATGTCTCTGGTGTCTGGTGGAGCTATTTTTGGATAAAGAAGGTCTCCTGACCACATGAGCTGAGCCTTTGGCAAGCCTTGCCTCCCACAAGGGGAAAGGAGTGCTTGGGAGCTGCAAGGCAAAGGAGTTGGGGGAGAGGAAAGAGGGCACAACAGAGCTTGGGAGGAGTGCAAGGTAGGAGCTGCTGCAGCCTCCTTGGAATGCTGGAGGGACAGAGAGGGGCTTTGGGTGGGCATTGTCCTGCAGTTCCTTCAGGAAAACACCTTGGCATATCCTAGGCTGCATCCAGAGCCCCGTGGGAGGGAGGGGATTCTGCCCCCTCTGCTCCGCTCTGCTGAGACCCACCTGGAGCCCAGCACGGGAAGGACAGGGACCTGCTGGAGTGAGTCCGGAGGAGGCCACCAAGATGATCAGAGGGACGGAGGATCTCTGCCATGAGGAGGAGCTGAGAGAGCCGAGATTGTTCAGCCCGGAAAAGGCCACAGGGATTCTTTCCATGCCTTCGAGGGGCTGGAGAGCTGAAGAGCGACTTTTGACACTGGCATAAAGTGACTGGATGACGGGTGACTGTTTCACACCAACAGAGGGCAGGGTCAGATGAGCTATTAGGAAGGAATTCTTCCCTGTGAAGGTGGTGAGGCCCTGCACATGTTGCCCAAAGAAGCTGCGGCTGCCCCATCCCTAGGAGTGTTCGAGGCCAGGCTGGATGGGGCTGCGAGCAGCCTGGTGCGGCGGGAGGTGTCGGTGCCCAGGGCAGGAGTGGGACCGGCCGCGGGGCGGCTCTCCCCGGCCGCGGCCATTCCGTGACCACGAGCCGGAACCAGGCTGGTTAGAGCGGCGGGGAGAGGGGCGCGGGCGCGCCCCCCCCC